>CM049932.1:1090000-1690000 GCA_027405835.1 Asclepias syriaca | reverse complement strand
ATAATTTTAAAACTTATGTTTGTGTCCAAATAACCATAAAAAAAAAGTCAAATGTAATTTGTAATTGAAATAAATAATTGACTAAATTGATATGTTTTTGTTTAGTATTATTATACTGTAATTTAAATTGAAGTTATTTTTCTAAAGCAACAAAATATAATTGAAAATAGAATAATGGATGTTAAATGATTACGATGTAATATTCATATGGTATTTCTTTTTTCCGTATGCAGACATTTCTTTTATTAAAAATATAAATTATAAGATTTTGTAGTATTATTAAACAGTCATTTGAAAATTTTTATTTCATCAAACAGTCATTTGAAATTTTTTATTTCATCACCCGATTTAAAAGAGACAATATGGATGTTTATAACATATTGGTGTATATAATATATATATAATATATATATATATATATTGAAGCAATTGATTGATTTATGTATTTCAGCTCTTCTATATATTTGTGTACTAATTCAAAAGAAGAAAAAACTTGCGGTTTCGTTGCCGGTTTTGGTTTCCAAAGACGGAATCAAGTGAGAGAAAAAATGGGTCTCCCGCCTTAAACACTGAGAACCCAAATGGAGATGCCCCTTTTCTGAGCGTGGATTCTTCTTTTCTTACTTAATTCCCTGTAAGAATTCTGATTTGACCTTTCTTAATCAGTTTTTTTTTTTTTTTAATGGGTTTTTACATCCTGCATCAAAATTTGTAGTTGTTTCTCGAAATAATTCAGTTTAGGAGATGACCACTTCTTTTGCGTTCTTTATTGTGAATTTTATTTTTTGTAGGTATTATATATGGCTTATGCTGCTGTGAGTTCTTTCTTGCAAACATTGGAGCGTTTGCTACAATTCCCATGTATAGTTCTCCAGATCAAGAAGTTGCATATTGAAATTTTGTGTGAGAAAACCCTTGAATTGAGATTGCTTTTTGATGATTTCTCAAGCTCAGCTTGTGGGGAAAGAACTCAAGTTTTGATTGAGAATGCGCTTAGAGGATTTAAACTAGAAGTGGGATACTTAATTTTAACCTAATGTTGGATGACAGAGCCCCTCTTAGATTTGATGATAAAGCTGGGTTCTTGCTGGAAATGTTGGATAATAGAGCATCTGATGTTAAGAAACAGATTAGGAAAAGGCTAATTTATGATGTTTATCATAGAACACCAAAGACTATAGAGAAGATACTGGCAGTAGTCAGTGATGTTCCCAAGTTGTTAGAAGAAATTGACCTGATTGAGGCAGAGTTTAAGAGGCTTTCTGTCAATATGACCAAATGCATTTCCAGTATTGAAAATGATTCATCTGACTGTTGGCTACAACCATCTTTTCTTCAACTAATTCGGCAGCTGAAATTTGTGTTACGTCATTGGGACAATAAAAAGCTCAAAACGGAGATAACTTCATTAAATGTTGAGGCTATGCGTATTATGGATCTATCAAGTGACCTTAATCTTTTACTGGTGTTTCTTGATGACTCTGCAAATGAAGAAGCAGTGAGGTGTTTGTCAGAATGCATTAGCAATGTGGCAATCAAGGCAGAAAATTGCCTCGAAGAACTGTTGTTGGATGCTTCCATTGAGCCAACCATGAAGGCTTTAATGACAGAAGAACTTGATTTACGTGTCATAATCATGTTTTCCAGGACATTGAGCAATCTGATGTTTGATGAGAACAAAGGTACCCAGAGGATTTTGTTATCCATATCTCAAGAGATCAACTCCGTCAAGGAAATTATGGAGAAGATAAATGGTGACATGAAGATTCTTGGGATTGAAGATTTGCAATCCCAGAATACTTCTAGGGATGGTCCAAGACATGATTTGAGAAATGAGGACATTGTGGTTGGTCTTGACGATATTTCGCTTGAAATTCTGGATAAACTCACACTTACTGGACACCTACCTAAATTAGACATCATAACAATTACTGGGATGGCAGGCATTGGGAAGACAACTCTGGCTAGGAAAGTTTTCGACCACCCTTATTCGGCTCATTATTTTTACTGTCGTGCTTGGGTCACAGTATCTCAAGTTTACCGAGTCAGAGATCTGTTGTTAAGCCTTCTGTGCTCTGTCACACAGCCTGCAGATGATATTTTGGGAAAAAGACTGAAAAAATAGCAGAATATTTGTACAGAAGTTTGAAGGGTAAAAGGTATTTGATTGTCATGGATGACGTCTGGAGTGTAAAAGCCTTTGATGATGTTAAGAAATCTCTCCCAGATGACAAAATTGGAAGTAGAATAGTATTGACTAGTAGACTCAAGAGTGTGGTTATTTCAGTGAATCGTAAAAGCCTTCCTTATTGCATGACTCTTCTAACTATGGATGAAAGTTGGGAGCTTCTGCAGGAGAAAGTGTTTGGGAAAGAAAGCTGTTCAGATGATTTGGTAGATGTTGGGAAGCAAATAGCCAGAAAATGCCAAGGACTACCTCTAAGTATTGTTGTTGTAGCTGGTCACCTCTCCCGGATTAGTAGGACACTTGAATGCTGGAAAGATATTGCTGATAACATAAGTTCTTTGATGATAACAGATCCAGAACAGTGCTTTGAAATACTTGCCTTGAGTTATAAACACTTACCACATCACCTTAAAGCCTGCTACCTCTATATGGGAGCTTTTCCTGAAGATTGTGAAATTGAGGTTGAGAAATTGATCAACCTGTGGATTGCGGAAGGCTTCTTGGATCTGAATTCTTCAAAATTCCCGGAAGATGTTGGAGAGGAGTATCTGGAAGATCTTGTTGATAGAAGCTTGGTTTTGGTTGGAAAGAGGAGTTTCAATGGGAAAATCAAATCATGTTCCCTCCATGATCTCCTCAGGGAATTATGTCTGAGAGAAGCAAAAAGGGAGAATTTTATGCATGTGATAAGAAGAGATTCCCAGAGTTTTCCAGAAAACATGAATAAAGAGCATCGCATTGGTTTCCATTTCTATAGGGACTTTTACAGGGACATTGGCTCACTGCTTTCAGTTCCATCAATGAGATCTTTCCTCTGTTTCAGTGTGGGTTCAGGTTTTATCCTAAATATCTGTTTCTCATATTTATGCTTTAAGTTGCTGAGAGTATTGGATATAAGTTTTCTTCGATTTGATAGTTTTCCAGTTGAAGTACTCAATTTGGTTCTTTTGAGGTATCTTGCATTAGCTATTACATATGAGCTTCCTGCAAAAATTTCTAAACTTGGAAATCTCCATACCTTGGTTATTCATGGACCCTGAATCAAAAGGCGAAATGGAAAACGCTTAATTCTCTCATTGGCCTACTGGAATATGCCATGGTTGAGGCATCTCCGTATTGGTGTGGCAAGTTGTTTCAGGCATCCTTCTATTCCGAAAAGCATTCTTGCTTATCCATTGGCTTATAAGGACCTGCAAGCACTATACACAATTAACCTACAAACATTATCTGGGATTCAGCTTGGCAGTTGCACCAGGGAAGTTTTCATGGTAATGCCATACCTGAAGAAATTAGGAATCTCCGAATCCAAAGGAGATTATAGTGCTGAGAGGTCATTCCACTGTCTTGGTAATCTTGTCTACCTGCAACATCTTGAAACATTGAAATGTTCCTTCTACAAGCGAAACAGAATTACAAGGCAAAAGGTGTGTTGGGATGCTTTCCCCTCAACTCTTAAGCAGCTGACTTTAAGTTGGAGCTATCTGCCATGGGAGGATATGATCTCCATTGCAATGCTACCCAACCTAGAAGTACTAAAATTGAAAAATTATGCTTTCCAAGGATTAGAATGGGCACCAAATGATGATGATAGTTTTGTTCGCCTAAAACATCTTTTAATTGAGAAGACTGATCTACGTCAATTCTACGTCACCTGGTGGTGCTGAAGGTTTGTGACTTCTTGGAGGAGATTTCTTTTAGCATCGTGGAAATTCCTACTCTGGAGATAATTGAGCTACACAACTGTAGCGAATCTGCTAAGCTTTCTGCAGAAGAAATTAAAGAACAAATTGATGGGGTTGATGTTCATATCTACAGCGAACTTGTGAAAAGTCATCCTACAAGAACCTTAATGAGAAGCAAGTAAATTATTGACCTACAGCTGAATAGAACGTTGGAATCCAATATGCACCTTTCTGCAGTGACCAACTGAACTGATGGAGAGATTTATCAGGACAAGTGGTCAAGACATGACAAATGATGATTGGAAAACAATTATGCCAGTTCCCATTCTCTTCAGTATATTTGAAGTTTGTCCCATGTCTAAATCCTTTTGTCTATTGTTCTGTTTTCCACATCAGACAGACATCCTGCCGATATGGAGCCGTTTTAAGGTCAAGCGAATCAGTCTGGATGTTTTGCATCCACATGATTTTACTTGTAAGTTAATTTCCTTCACTTTCATAAACAACCTTTTGCATCCTGAAGTTTGTTAGAATATATATTTCTTAGCATAAGACCTTATGGGATTATATGTCTATATAAATATATTTCATTAGGGTTCTAACTCAAGTTGAAAGGTCAATTTAATCAATGGATATTCTTTTAGACTGTATTTCTATTAGGTTAAGTATAATTTTTCCATTTTTCTTTTAAGAAATTACAAATAAGAAATAGATAACTCAAGGGCTTTTATTTCTTTCCATTCAACTAAGACATCAACAATATAGATCTGTCAAATGCTGTCTGTATTGTAGAGAATTAAGTCCATTTTCTATACTAATCATCTTGAGTAGATAGAAATCGTCGAGCAATCTTTCCATTTCCTCCTTTTGGATAGAACAGACCAGGGACACTTTCTTTGCCACTGCCATACACAATCCTAAGTATCTCTGCCGGAGTCCGCTTGTAGGATATAGAGTAAGCATTAGCAGATAAAACATTGCTTGTAGTCTTGTTCTCTGCTCCAAGTTCTTTTGGCACTAAAATCCCCTCATCCTTATTCCCTGTCTTGGCTAACTTGTTTCTCAGTTCTGATATGGCACTAGTAACCTCAGCCACTGTTACATTGTATGGTTTTACCATTTGTCCAGCTCTTTCATAAAGATATGTTCTAATTACTGCATCTTGGCCTGATTCAACTCCTAGTAGTCCTGCCAAAAGCTGCAACATACAACATTCTTAAACCAACAATTAGATTCGGACAAAAGTTCAAAAACTTTCCTTTTTAAGTAAGTCATAACTTACCCTCTTGCTCACATAGCCCTTGAGAAGGGGATTTGTACCAACATAGCCAACCAGACCAACATAAGGAACAGCATAAGAAGCCAACATGTAGGCAAGACTACTTGAATAAGGATCAAATGGAGGCACCAGTGTTCTGTTTAGTGCTTCATTAATCAGTTTTGCAAAGTTTGAAGGACTAAGATCTAACTGAGGTCTTGGAAATAAACCTACAGTGTCTTTAAGAGCCCTGCAAAAATCACAACAAATATATATGTATGTATATATATATGTGGTTAGATAAATGATCAGTATTATGTTATTTGCTTGTTTTATGCATATCATCATCAAACCTGAGATGACCAACTTCTTGATAGGCAAATTCTATGACAATGTTCTGTACTACAGGATCAAGATTTGCTTTTTTTGCACCAATTGGAGAAGGCCCTCCACCAATCAAATCCGGGCGAGCTACATCAAGTCCATATCCCAAACCACCCCAGAGGAACCATTCTGCTTCTAAGAATTCAAGATTTTCTGGAAACTGCAGCAAATCGACGTCGCTTTTAGCTACTCCAAAATGATCATTCTTTGATGATAATGATGTGTAGAAGTTTATGAAAAGTAGAGCAAAGATCAGAGTTTGAGATGAAAATGATGAAAGAAAACCCATTGTTACAAAAGAAAAAAAAAAGATGGATGTTTTCTTGAGAAAAGATGCTGCTATGGCTGAATTAATTTTTGCTTGCTTGCTTGTAGTATTTATAGGAGAGAAAATTATCTTCACAACATCAATCATTCAATTCATTTATTCATTTATATATATGAAAACAGAAGAAGAAAGAAGAAGAAGAAAGAAGAAGAATTAAGGGATAAGGAAACAGACCTTTGCTATTTGACACTTTCTTGCAAGTTTCTTCTAATTGTTATATAGAGAGACTTTTAGGGCATCAACTCTGAATGAGTCTCCAAACAATTCATATTTTAATTTAATTGATGAATGAAAGAAAACTCCATCTCATATTTTATTGGTTTCCCATCTCATTCATTCATTTCATATATATATATATATATGTGTGTGTGTGTGTCTACTATTTTTATGTGACTGATCATATTTTGACTTTCTTAAAAAAAAAAAATATATATATATATAATACATTCATATATATATATATATTTACAATGAAGATCATTGTACACCTCATACGACTATGAGCTTCAACGGAATCCATACACCTATTATTTTCAATTATGTCTCTATCTCTCTCCTCTAAAGATAATATATATTACGTCTACACGGAAGTATGTAGTTTCGGATTTAATTTTTTTTATTTAACTGTAAGCATATAAAATTTAAAAAAAATTAAGAGTTTGAACTATGAAAATTTAAGATTTTTTTTGAATGCATTAACATTTTTATTCTTAATATATAATTATTTTTATAAAAAAAATAAAATTGACTAACAATTAATTATTAATAAAATTAACAAAAGAATGAAAGTGTTATATAATTTAAGGAATGAAATTTATTAATTTATTTATTTTATTAAGTTTTTAATTGATTTTAATTTGATTTGATTTGATTTTTTTTGTTATACTATTTTTATGTTTGTATTGATCATTTTGATCAAATTTTAACTTTTATTTTATTTTTATAATTTCAGGACTTTACAACAAAATTATTCCCTCTTTAAAAATATATTAAAAGTAATTTGCAAGGTTCTAACTTTATAAAAAAATTGGTCAAATATGATCCAAATGATTTTAAAAAACTTTTTCAAAAATAATATGGATGAAAAGAAAACATAATGTTATGAATTGTGTAGATTGAATGTGTGACTTCTCATTATCCTTTAATTTCGAGATAATGATGTAATTAATAAAAGATAACACACATTAATTTAATATTTATCTCTAAAATGTTTAAACAAGCTTTTTGTACTCTCTCTCTCTTTTCAAAGTGAAAATATAATTTTTGGTTCATAGCATATAACAGATCATGAACTGATATATATATATAATCAAGATGATAATTTCATGAGCTTGCTCCTCAAGTTTTTTGTTCTTCATTTTTCCGCGTCTTCTTTAAGCATGTCCAATCTTGTGGCCAACCAAACAAAAATTATGAAATAAGCCAACCTTTGAAGCTGTAATGTAATACAAATATAATAAGATAATATGTACTTGTAAATTCAATAATTAAGGATAAAAGTTTTTAAATTAACTTTACCTGAGGGAAGGCACGGCCAAGTTGTAATTTAAATGTATCATTTCCCAATGTCATTTGATCGCCTTGAATCTTAATTGCTGAAGCACATAATGCAGTATTGAAAAAGTTCAAATTAATTAATTCCAGAGTAAATATTTCTCCAAACTCACTTGGAATTTTGCACAAGCTAGCACAAAAGTTGATAACTAGATGTTGTAGCTTGGGGAAATTATCATTGTTTGCCTTCCACAAAATCAGATCCATTGATTCAAGCATCAAATATTTCAAATTCAGAAACTCTTCATCATCCATCACCCATTCTTCTCCTTGAAACGCATTCTTCTTTAGTTTGAGTACCTCAAGAATAGGCAAATTTGCAAGGGTTTTCATTTTGCTCGATGGAAGAAAACTTTCGGATAGAGTCAACTTCTTAATAGTATTTGGTAGGAAGCTACTAAAGTCTGGAATACATCTTTGTCTTTTAATTTTAAAACTGCAACATAATTTAAACTTTTCAAGTTGATGCAAATTGACAATATTTTCAAGTGCACAACATAAAAGCTCATCTCCAACATCATCTTGCACATGCTCAACAATTCCAAGTTTCTTCAAGTGCGGAATATTCGAAAATGTTTCACTGTTGCAACTAGAAGTGCTTAAATTTGATAATAACAAAAGAGAAGGAAGAAGTGAATTCGAGCTTCCCTCAATGCAAGGATTTGGTGGTTCACCCAAGAAAGCACAAGATCCAACACTGAGGTGCTTTAGATGAGCCAATAACCATATTTCTGTTGGTAGCATTTGATTTGCTCTTTCATGATAATTGAATAATGTTTCCAAATAAGAAAGTTTATATATCAACTGAGGAATATTATCGGAAGTGCTCAATGCAAGATATCTCAAATTACCCAAGTTAGTAACATCAATAGGAAAACGATCAAAAGTGTGATTTGCAATGTCCAATACCCTTAGTAAATTGAATTCTTCAAAATTTATAGGATAATCTGATTCAAAAGAATGACCAAAATAGCAAAGTGTTTGGTAGATATGAATGACACGGTTCTGATCGTCATCACACGAGAATTGTTTACAAAACTCTCTCATGCTAAGGTCCCACAATAGATCATGGACTCCACAATATTTGGCATCACCATTATATTTCTTCTCTTTGACCATAATTAAATTTCTGTTAGTTAAACTTTTGAAGTACTTCACTGCTAGTTTTTCCAAAGTTATATCTTTTGCAATATCTGACAAATTTTGACTTAAGAATTCCATTGCAGTCCACATTTGAATTAATTTTTTTACCGATATCTTATAATTCTTAGGGAAAAGAGTAATGGTGTGAAAGCACATCTTCAATTGGTGAGGCAATTCATCAAAACTAACGGAAAGAATCTTGGCCAGGGACTCTAATTGGGTTACTTCTGTTGGAAAATCAACTCTTTTTTAACATTCTCCCAACACTCTTGTGTCTTACTAATGTTGGAAAGATGCCCTGCCATCACATCAATTGCAAGGGGCAATCCTTGGCATTTTTTTGCTATTTGCATTCCTATATTTGTAAGCTGACGAGGGCAGACTTCTTTTCCATAAACCCTTTTCTTCAACAATTCCCAACTATCTTCAATGCCGAGAAAACTCATAAAATGTGGAGGGTTTTCATGGTCAGCATGGGAAACCATTTCTGTGATTCTACTTGTTAATATAATTCGACTCCCATTATTATCATCTGGAAAGCATAGTTTGATTCGATCCCAAGCCTCTTTAGTCCAAATATCGTCAAGGGCAATGAAATACCTCCATCCTTTTAATCTTCGATACAGTCGTTCAGGTAGTTGTTCTGTGTCTTCATTGTACAGCTCTCTGGGGAGTGGAGCAATTGACTCTAATAACCCTAGCAAAACATCTCTTTCATGAAATTCTTGAGATACAACAATCCAAGAATGAATATGAAAGACAGACATTATCTGTGGATCCTCATAAACTTTTCTAGTAAGAGTTGTCTTACCTATTCCTCCCATACCAATAATTGAAATAATATCCAACATTGAATTAAATTTTATGAGTCTGTCTTTAATTGTTTGAAAGTCAAGGCTTAAACCTACAGTGTCATTATCCATGCAATTTTTGGAAGCATTCTTCTTCAAAATAAATTCTCTATCTTATTCTACATTCCCAATTAAGCAAATTTGAAAAATCCAAAGAAGTTCATCACGATGAATATTTTTTCCAGGAAAGCACAATTTTTTTTTCTTGAGAAGAATTGATGTAGTCTATTGCAAAATCTGCTGCTGCCACTATGCATTCTCTTATACTAATAACATCCCAACTTTTGTCTATTAGAAGAACCTTGCACAAAATATCAAAAGTGTTAAGAAGTTCTCTTTGAATAGCTTTGATAGTTATTCTAGTGTCGTAATTGTTGTGATACAACAATTTTAAAAAATTCTCTATCAAAACTTTCCGAACAGATATAAACGCAGTATAGTAAGCAAGACCTGTGAATCGATCATCTCTTTTGACAAAAGTTAGTGTTCTTGACTTATTATTCTGGATTACTGCGGTCTTCACTTGAAGCCATGAAGAAAGTTCGAAACACCAATGAATAAAGACAGATTGGTCACCATTTTTAATGGTTACTATATTCAACAATTCTGCTAGAATATGAGATTGTTTTGTGGAGAAATTCATTTCATCGGATAACAAGATACTTCTTCCCCTAACAATCATATCACCAAAATCGGAAAGAAAATTATATGTAACTTCTTCCATATTTTTATAAGCTACACAAAATACCTTGCATTAGAGTCGATTTTAATTAATATAATGAGAAGCAAATATGAACATAGAAACAAAATAAAAATGAAGCAGTGATTTTTAGTATACTTTTAACCTAATGTATTACCTGAATCCATGAGTTTACAACATTTTGGTTTTCAAGTAAAATCCTCTATTAGATGAAAAAATAAAAAAAATCTTTCATTTTTTGTGGAATAAGAAGCTATCGCATCTTAATGCTCATATTGGTTAGGACCTATTAAAGAGGGGTCCATTTTTTTGAAGTATGAGTTAAAAGCAATAAGAAGAATGATTTTAGTTGAACATCTTTCACAATCTTCATCCTCGTAAATGTAATTCACTAATAGACCAAGAGATAAGTTGTTGAGTCTTTTGGTTTAATGCTTGTGTTGTAATTCTTGGAATTTAATGCATTTGTGATATATTAGCATTCTTACTAATGACATGGAATGGATGAAATGAAATACTTGGTTGAAATATACATGATTAATGATGGTAATTTTAATATAGTCATTGTGTGAGCACTTTGAAATATATATATATATATATATATTCAGAGATTTGGGCATAAAAAGTCATACAAATTGGAACAAAAAAGAAAAGAAAAGAAAGAAAAAAGAAAGATAGAAAGACGCACCTTGATTCATCAGCTGAACTTGGGAATGAGAAGAAGAGATGCCATAGACTCATCCATGTCTTTTAACCTAAACCTTCCCTCCAATAATGCTCTCTCCTCTCTCTCTCTCATACCAGTCACTTGACTGAGCTCAATTTTTTATAAAAAATAAAAATAAAATTGATTTTTGTTCTTTCCCTTTCTTCAAGAACTAAAATATGAAATAAAAAAAAATTGAACATAGATTAAATAAAACAACGTCATCATTTCCAATGAAATTAAATTGTATTTTATGTTCAATATATTATTAAGAATTGCAGATATGTCGTACCACATAGTATGGGCATAGAAATTATAAAAAATAAAAAATAAAATAAAAAAAGGAAAAAGCTAAAATGAATGGAAATGTACTCAGAACACCGCAATCTACCAAAATCCCAAAAGCCCTTCAAGTACAAGAAAGGCCCGATATATGAATAAAATCAATCTTCTTCATTGATTTTTAGCATAATGGATATACCAAAATTTTTTTTTTTTTTGAATTTTGCACTCTTACTTTTTTTTTTTCATTCAATATTGCACTCAAATAAAAAATAGTTAATGTTTTTGCTCTTCTATCCAATTTCATTTGCCCTATATTTTTTAGGAGCATTTTTATATTTTCTTTTTAATAATAATTTTTTATTTTAAAAATATATTTGTTTTCTATATAAAGGGTGTTTTTGTTATTTTATTAAAAATTCAAATGTTTTTTTGCTGACGGAAGGGTTCGAACCCATGAACTCATAGCAAATGTCATGTCCGGTTTAGTAAATGTCAAATATTGAAGAGCACCAGCAAGACGACGATATTCAGTTGGATTATGATACTGAGTACCAGATGATACACTGAGCTTACTTTTTGTATCAACGGGAGTAGAAGAAGGCTTGCAGGCAGACATGTTAGCATGATCAATAATTTCCTTAACATATTTCTATTGTGACAAAAAAGATCAGAAGATATACGTTGGACAGAAATACTCAAGAAATAGCACAAGGGCCCAAGTCTTTCATAGCAAACTTAGATTTTAACAAAGTCATAATAGAATCACGAAGCTGATCAGAAGATGTAGCAAGAATAATATCATCAATATAAAGAAGAAGATAAGTCATATTGTTACCTCGACGACAGAGAAATAAAAAATGATAAAAAAGACTATGGTGAAATCTCAACATATGAACATAATTTGCAAACCGTTGATACCAGGCGTGAGGAGCCTGCTTGAGACCATAGAGAGATTTCTATAGCAAACAGATGTGATCCGAATATTGAGAATCTCGAAAATCAGGAGGCTGATAGATGTAATCTCTGTAAGATTTCCGTGTAGAAAAGCATTCTTGACATCCAATTAATGAATATACCATAGTTTGGAAATGACAAGATTAAGAACGGTGCGAATAGTGACAGGTTTGACAACAGGATTGAAAGTAACACTACAATCAATATCATCCTGCTGATTTGTGCAATAGCCACAAGATGAGCTTTGTGTCCTTCAAAACAACTATTGAATTTATTTTTATGTCTGAAAATCCATAAACTTCAAATAGCATTAGACGGGATACCAAGGCCCACATCTTACTTTCAATAAAAGCATCAAACTCATCTTATATGACCAATTTCTAGTTAAGGTCACGAAGAGCATGATTAGGATTTGTAGGCAATAGAGAAATTGTAGAGGAAGAATGAAGATTAAATATTTTTTTAGGCTTAAAAATACCATGTTCGGCTCTAGTGACCATTTGAGGAACATGGTATTTTTAATATACCATACCTCCATTTTTAATATATTAAGCACTCCAACATTCACTATATATATATATATATATATATATATAGCAACATAATAAAGTATCATCATCCCAAATAATTAAGAGATCTGGATAAAAATAAAATATCATATATATATATATATATGTATGTATATATATTGGCAATTTTTAATATAAGCATAGAAAGTGAGAAGAAGAGTTGCCAAAGATCCATATCCATGATCTGTTATAATGGTGTTATTCATTCAATCAGCCACTTTTATATTACCCCCATGAAACATTTTTTATTATAAGAAAACAGATATATATATATATATATATATATATATATATATATATATATATCATTAGGAGCACTCATTGAAGAATTCTACACTTCCATTATTCAAGCCTGCTACCCCCCAACCCAAAAAAAAGGACAAGAAAAAAAAAAAAGAATGCTGACTGCAAGAGTGATAAATAAGATTAAATCAAGCATCAAATAAATAAATAAATAAATATATATATATATATATATATATATATATATATATGTATGCATGTATGTATGTATGTATGTATGTATGTATGTATATATGTGTGTGTATATACATTTCTTTTAAACTTATCCCTTTCTCAGCTTCTTATAAAATTTAATTACGGTTTTGTTATCAGTATCTTTATTTCCTTATATCTCTCTTTCTCTCTTCTACCAAGACAACATTTTTCCTTCATTCCATGAATGACCTCTTTTTTTATTATTATTATCATTTTGTTTTTATTCTCTTCAACAATTAAAATAATGTCATCATTTCTAATAAAATAAAATTGTCTTTCATAACCTACAAATTGTTTTTAAAAGTTTACAAATATTTTATAATTATATATAGGTAAATTAGCATAAATATAAATATTTCCCAAATTATGGAGGTTCGGTCACACTGATCCCCAAATTATTATTTTGATGAAATTGGTCATTGAACTATAAAACAATTGTGACATAATTCTTCCGTTAAAAATTTTGTCAAGTAAAAAAAAAATTAAAGGTATTTATGTCACTACACTATTTAAATATATTTAATAATAAATATATTCACATTAGTTTCCAAATTATAAAAAATAAATTCTGAGTTCATCATTTCTTTAAAAATTCAAAATTTGTCGTTACGCTATTGAAATATATTTAAATAGTGTAGTGATATAAATACTTTTGAATTTTTTATTTAATTGAATTTTTAACTGAAGGACTAATGTCACAATTTTTTTATAATTTTGGGACCAATTCCACAAAAAAATAATTTGGAGACCGATGTCACAAAATCTGTATAATTTGAAGAGTATTTATGTGAATTTTCCTTTTATATATATATATATGAGACAAAATTCATTACTATTCATTTAGGAATTTCAAAAGAATTGATAATTTTAAAACTTATGTTTGTGTCCAAATAACCATAAAAAAAAAAAAAGTCAAATGTAATTTCTAATTGAAAGAAATAATTGACTAAATTCATATGTTTTTGTTTAGTATTATTATACTGTAATTTAAATTGAAGTTATTTTTCCAAAGCAACAAAATATAATTGAAAATAGAATAATGGATGTTAAATGATTACGATGTAAAATTCATATGGTATTTCTTTTTTCGTATGCAGACATTTCTTTTATAAAAAATATAAATTGTAAGATTGTGTAGTGTTATTAAACAGTAATTTGAAATTTTTTATTTAATTATCTGATTTAAAAGAGACAATATGGATGTTTATAACATATTGGTTACGAGGTAGGACAATATGAAAATTTCCGCCAAAGTAGGGAATCGTCAAAATTCAAGAATCTGGTGTCCCGTAAGCAAAGGAGTAGAGATGTGTCTAGTCATTCCCTTGATAACGGTTTGGTTGCAATCTGAACGAGCCCGAAATGCAATTAACTGTACTTTTGTCTATATTTTTCAATAGATTTAAGGGACAATAGTTGTATGTTTTCATGGTCTTTTTCCAAAGGAATTGTTTGTTCAATTGTGGAAATATGATAATCACTAGTTAGAGTCCATTTGGGGGACTTATATATTGAAGACTGGGGATGTTTAGGGATTTTTCAGTTGTCAATTGATTGTTGTAAGTCAGCATAAGTAATTTCTTCTTTTAATTTTAAGATAGATGATGGAGAAGGGGAAGAATTAGAAAGAGAGGGAGAGGATCGTTTTGAAGAAAAAGGATTAAGAAAAGTCATAACTTACGACAGTAAAGTAGATAATCACGTTGGTGAACTATGTAAACTAGATCCTCCTTGTCCTGATATCGGATCCATCGAAATTCATAAGGGAAAATATATACTTATCCTATTCTTAGTAAAAATAACAGATCAATGAGGTGGATCTAGTATTCTTGTTAAATGAAAGTATAAACTTTCCAGATCTGGTATAAGATCTATAGTAAATAACTCAATAGGTGTAAAACACTAGCATCTTGGTCACCTGCACTTCATGCCTTCCCTTGGCTTATGCAAGGATACCATCCAAGAGCCTAGACCCAAAAGGATCACAGAGTTATGCACAATAAATCATTTACTAAACATGTCAAAGGTATACATAACATTTCATAAGTTAACCAGATCCAGCCATAGATTTATTATGGATAATAAGAATAGGTTAAGTATAACATCTTACCTTACTTCATCCTCTGGCTCTGATACCAAACCGAAACATTATGGACTCTTTAACTCTTAATGGTTAAACTGCAAACTTTAAAACAAAAACTGGAACTTCTCCAATCACTATTCTTTACAGGGTTCAATACAAAGCCATGAGTTCAGCCTTTAACACAGGAGCAATGAAGACTCTTCACAAAGGAGAAACTGTTCTGTTTCAAACAGACTTGCAAAGGTCTCATCTTTCCATACCTAAGTCTTTAGCTTGGAATCAAGTTACGCTACCTCAGCAATGGCTTTTAGAAGATGCTACTCCGAGTACCAAGCCAGCAAACACCATTGTTTCTCACATCGATCAATCTTCTTTAGGATCAATCTCAATTTCTTTCCAAAGGTCTCTCAGTCATCGAATCTCAAGAACCCCGACTGTCCTATCTGATATTCAAGCACCACGTGCATCTGTATCTTCCCTTCCAACCAAGTTAGATACTGTTAATTTCCATCAGCACATTCTCAGACCACATTATGCAGTCGAAACACCTCCTACTGAGCCTGATAGTACTCAACCAGAATCTCCCACATATTCTTTGTTAGGAGCCGAATTAAATGTCTTAATTTCTGATTTTCAAATTGATAAAGAATTTCTTAGGAAAGAATTTTATTCCACAGAAAATCTTTTAAGAAGAACATGGTTTTTTACTTATTTTAATTCAAGTGAAAGAACTGTTCTGCAAACTATTTTTATAATTTTTAAACCGATGTTAAAATTCAAATTCCTTTCTTTCAATGGTTTACTACTTATGCAGAGTATCATGAAATTGACTATCCCTTTTCTGATTCTTTAAATGTCTCCCAAATTTGGAAAACTCGAAGTGGACTTGAGGTTACTTCTGAATTTCCTCCTCCTCAAAGTTTTACAACTACTTTTGCTAATGAAACTATTATTGCAACTCCATTTAAGACAAAGAGTGAAACAGATCTGTTTCAGGAAAAGATATTCAAAAAATTCTTGAACAAAATAATTACACCAATAAATATTTACAAACAATTGGCGAGTATCTTGTCACACGACCAAATCCTACACTAACCATTGTCCCCAATACTGTAAGTTCTTCTTATGATTATGTTCCTTTATTTCAACCTTTCAATTTTCCTAGTACTTTTGCTAGAGAACTCCAAATCCATTGGGCACATGATCCCTCCCAATTCTCCGAGCTTCATAGGTGAATTCAAGATATTGAAAAAACACTTTCAGGCAAAACTCCTACCCAAGCCAGTTCTAAAGCTTCAATTTCTGTACTCAAAGAAGATTCTGATTCTAGCAATTTTGGTATAGACTCGTCTCCCAATTCTAAAGAGATATCTGATTCCCCTACTCCTCTTTCTGCTAATCCTCTGCGAACTCCTAACTGGAAACAAGGACAGCGATTATATTATCCAATGGCTACGTATCCAGACATTGCATTAGAAGAACAACCTAATATTGTCCAAAATAATTACAATGCCAATAATATTTATGAATGGAATATTGATGGATGTTCTGAAACCAATATTCTTAATAAACTTCAACAAATGACTATGGTAGCAACGACCTATCGTACGTCTCACAATTGTTCTGACCAATTTACTACTCATATCTTAGTTGCAGGATTTACATGGCAACTCAAAGGCTGGTGGGACACTCATTTATCTGAAACAGATAAAAACACAATTTTTCAAGCTGTTCGTTTAGATACTTCAGGAATTCCTATATACGTGATGAGCAAACCATTCCTGATTCTACTAATACTCTGGTTTATACCATTGTCAAAATGTTCATAGGAAATCTAGGTATTTTTAGAGAGCGATCTTCTGAAATCCTTAATAATCTTAAATGCAAAACCCTTTATGATTTTTGTTGGTACAAAGATACCTTTTGCCAAAAAATATATGAAAGACCTGATGGTAATCTCCCTTACTGAAAGGAAAAATTTCTTGATGGTTTACCTAAGTCTTTAAGAGATTTGGTACGAGAGGAACTTCAAACTCAGTATACAGGCAATCCAATTCCTTACGGACAAATATCTTATGGTGAACTAACTAGCATTATTCACCAGGTTGCTCTCAAAATCTATCGACAAGATAAGATCATGAGACAATTAGCAAATGATAGGAATCAGAGACATAAAAACCTTAGCACTTTCTGTGAACAATTTGGTCTCCCTCCATGCAAGAAGAGTCCTAAAAAACATAAGGTTAGACATATTATTCCTAAATCTCGTCCATCTCATTTTCGTTCTAAACATTTTGAGAAGCATCCCAAAAAGCCCCTCAAACAGTCTCTCCCCTCTTCTTCCAAACGTCCTGGTATATTCTTTAGGTGTGGAAAACCTTGTCATATTGCTAGATATTGCAAGTTAGCTAACAAAGTCAAGAACCTTAATTTAGATGATTCCGTTGTTTGTCAATTTGAAAATCTCATGCTCATTGAAACTGAATCTGAACCTACGGATGATGAATTAGATCAACTACAAGTTGATGATTTTGATTCCTCTAGCGACGATAATATGTCTTCAAAAGGTAAGTCACCTTTAATCAATGTTTTAACTCAAGAGCAGGATTTACTTTTAGAAATTATTTGTAACCTTCTTGATTCTGATAAAAAACGACAATATTTGGAACGATTGAAGTATACCATGGATAAACCTACCACATGTAGACATTCTAGATCTCCTATTTTTTATCATCCTCAAATGACTCATACATATGACATTACTGAAATCCTTAACGATTTCCCTCCAAGAACGCCAAAACGGTCAAATTCGTGTGTTAACTGCTCTTAAGTCTAAAGAAGCTCAGATTAACTTCCTTAAAGAAGAGGTTGCTTTTAAAAGGTTAACAACTCGATTGCAGGAACCGTCTGTTCAATCTAAAATTAAGATTTTAGAGCACAAATTACAAACGGAACTTTGCGCAGATCTTCCTACTGCTTTTTGGAATAGAAAACAACATATGGTACGCTTACCATATGAACCTAATTTTGATGAAAAAAAACATTCCTACCAAGGCTAGACCAATTCAAATGAACCATGAACTTATTGCCCATTGCTAGAAAGAAATTAATGATCTTTTGTCAAAACAAATTATTACTCCAAGCCAATCACCCTGGAGTTGTGCAGCTTTTTATGTCAATAAAAGTGCTGAGATTGAACGAGGTCTTCCGAGACTTGTTATCAACTACAAACCACTCAACACTGCCCTAAGATGGATTAGGTATCCAATTCCTAACAAAAAAAGATTTACTCCAACGTTTATATGCTACTTCTATATTTTCAAAATTTGATTTAAAATCTGGATTCTGGCAAATACAGATTGATCCTCGTGATAGATATAAGACTGCTTTTACTATTCCTTTTGGTCAGTATCAATAGAATGTCATGCCTTTCGGATTAAAAAATGCACCCTCCGAATTCCAACGGATTATGAATGATATTTTTAATCCCTATTCAACATTTATTATTGTTTATATTGATGATATTCTGATTTTCTCAGATAGCATTGATCAACATTTCAAGCATTTACATACCTTTTTCCATGTCATCTGAACAAATGGTTTGGTTCTCTCCAGAATTAAGTATAGTTTGTTTCAGGTCAATATTCGATTTCTTGGTCATAATATCCAATTAGGAACTATTGTTCCTATTCAAAGATCCATCCAGTTTGCTGACAAATTTCCTGACCAGATACTTGATAAAACTCAATTGCAGCGTTTCCTTGGTTGTGTAAATTATGTGTCTGATTTCTTCCCAAGACTTAGCACATTACTTAAGCATTTGCATGATAGGTTGAAATCACCTCCCCCTGCATAGACTGATGTGCATACAAATGTTGTTAGACAAATTAAGATCAAAGTTATCAATCTGCCTTGCTTATCATTGCCTGATCCAAATGTCTTTAAAATTGTTGAGACTGATGCATCTGATATAGGTTATGGTAGCATATTAAAACAAAAATTAAATGGCACTGAACATATCATTGCATTTGCATCCAAACATTGGAATAATTCTCAACAGAATTATCATACTATCAAAAAAGAAATATTGGCTATTGTTTTATGTATTTCAAAATTTTAGGCTGATTTACTCAATCAAAAATTTCTTCTTCGTATTGATTGTAAAGCAACCAAATCCGTTTTACAAAAAAATATTCAAAATTTAACTTCAAAACATATTTTCGCCAGATGACAAGCTATTTTGTTTATCTTTAATTTTAAAATTGAATATATTAAAGGAAACTCTAATTATATACTCGATTTCTTAATCCGAAAAATAACCAATATGGCCAGAAAAAAAAAAAAAACATGACAATGATGAATCTTCATCATCAGGTGATAAAGGTCTTTTTTTTTTGTACTTTAGTAATCTTTATATACTAAAACAGAATGGATGGCACGCATGAGCTACGAGTCTATATGACTTTCAAAAGTTCATAAACCAATGAGGAAAAAGAAAAAATTGTATATGTAACAATATATATATATATGTATATAATTTGAATTTGTATATTGTTTTTAATTAGTGTGTAGTCCTTTTAGAGGAAAAAAAAAAGAAAAAAAGTGTCTTAAGTGGAAACAAGTGTGTTTCTTTCTAGGGTGTAGAAAGTAGAGAAACATATAATGGCATATAAAGGAAATTGGAGAATGGGTTGTTATTTTTATCACTTTTTTGCTTTGGATTTTGTCTATCACCAAATGAATAAAGCACAAACTAGACAAAAATAAATTTTTTTCCTTTTTTCTTTTTTTTTTAAATTTTTATCATAAGTCAACCATGTTTTACAACTTTATATTAGATTCTCCCATGCTCTCTCTCTCTCTCTCTATATATATATATAAATTAAGTAAATGAATAGTGAAGTATTATTTAATTAATTATATAATAAAATAATAATAATCAATAAAATTATCAGTTTTGGACCATTTTATTATTCTTTTTTAACAATATCTTTAAAAATAAAAATAAAAATAAAAATTAAGGAGTAAAATGGGATGTGGGGGGGGAACTGGGGAAAAAATCAATGACTAGATACTCGAAGCCTAATCTACGGCTGATGTCACGTTGGAAAAATCCAAAAAGTCCATAATGATTAGATACTCCTCCTTTCTTCTAGATTATTGTCTTTTTATTGTCTTTTTAAATAAATAAATAAAGTTAGTTTCCCCAAATTATTCTATTATATATATATTTGGTCCTCTTATTAATTCAGTGTTTTGAGTAATTATTTAATATTTATTGTCACGTTTTTTGGGGTAATACTACTATTTTAACGTTATTAAGAGATTTGGAAAAGTAAGCAGATGAAGTTTTGATTAGCTGAAAAGTCGGGGTATTTTGTCATATGCATTTTGCTTTGTATGTGTATAAATATAATAATATAATAATATAATATGATGACCAAATAAATCAGTCACTCTATATATATAAGGAGCCTTGACCCTTTATGTTACGAGTTGTCCAAATTGGATAATTATGTATCTATATATATATATATATATATATATATATATATATCAATCAATTAAATTTAAATACATTGGATCCGTCTATGTAATTCATTTTTTCCCCTCAACTGCTCCTTGATATTACACGTTTCCAAATTATAAAAATTAGATATATTTAAGTATATTTCCAAAAATAAAATAAAATTTAAGTGTCACATAATCCATTAAATCTAATCTATTATGTATTTATTTTTAAAAAAATTAATTTAATCTCATTTTTTTTATTTATTATTTTTTTAACACGATTATGTTTTTTATTTAGAATTTACATGTAAGTCTTTTATTTCAATAACTTATAAGATTTATTTAAAAAATTGACAATATTATTAGATTATTTATAACAATTATTAACACTATAATTGTAATAAATCGTTATTGACGTTGAAGGTTTCTAGATTGCTTATCCTCCAAAATTCTCAAAGTAGTAATTAGGCTACCAGAACCACCCCTATTTATGATTAAAGGGACATTTATAGGTTTTTGGAATTCTAATATCTTTTGAATATTAATTTATTTAGATATTTTATCTCTTATGAAAATGACAAATATGAGATTTAAATAATATTTGGATAAAATATAATAATTAATATGTGTAATTGAAAGGTGGTAAATATTATTATGTGAGAGATATATTTGCACATATACTAAATTTCAAACGGATTCTTTTATTAATGCGAAAGGCTTCAAAATGTCGTAAAAAAACTGTTCCCAAGCAATGAAGGAAAAAATAGACCCAGTGGGAAGGCTGCCCAACCATGTCTTTATTTGTTCGGTTAATGTCATAGGGAAACAGCTATATAAGAGAAAATCATCCTTACCATGCATAACCATTGTCGTTGTCTTTCTTCTAAATCTCTTCACTGTCCACTCTTCGCCCGACATATAACGGCGCGTGAGCGGCGAGCCTTTCAGACAACTTTCCTTTTTTAACTCCTAGCGGGTCCCACTGCACAACTTGTCACTTTTTATTTTTTTAGTGAAAATTTATTTAATACTTTATAACTAATTAATTAATTATTTTTAAAATAATTATCTATATAAAATTAAATCGAATTAATTAATTTATATTTCATCTATAACATTAAAAAAGAAAATATTGTAAATTAAATTCACATTGAAAATATTTTTTTACGAGTATTAGAGTTACGTAAAATAAAAAATTTGAGTGCTATATAAAAGTTAAGGTAAAATATTTTTTTTTATTGAAAGTTAAACGCCAAAGTAAATGTTAAGTTAAACCCGGCCCAGTATCGTCCACTTCTTTAAAATAGATTTTATTGGGCCTTTCATGGATGACTCATTACTTTTGAAGCAAAACCGGTTAAACCGGAACAAATTGGAAGTAAAGAATTCTCATGTATTTAAAAAACTTTTGTGATTTAAACGAGTTTGTACTACTAATATTTTGATAATTATTCAAAATTAATTCGTGCTATAAATATATATGTATATATATATATTTTAGGAAAAAGCTAGTAATGTTTAATTTCAGAAACATTTTCAGATAAAAGCTCTAAATATATAAGTAAAAATTATAAATTTGTATGTATAATATATATATATATATTTTGCTTAAGTGATTCGAATCCAATATGTGCACTTTGGTTAAAATTTCGGGTTACTTTTAGCCGTATTCGAATCCACTGTTGGAAACACCCTGAAAACTCATTGCCAGCAAAAAAAAAAAAAAGAAAAAGGTTATTTTTGTTTCAGTCAGAGAATTAGTTTTCCAAAGCTTCCTTGTCCAATTGCGGACATGCATACATACATATATGATATATATTCACACACTCAGCCTTTGAATTAGAAGGATTTTCAAAACTCTTATCCATCAGATCCACTAATTGCATGAAGGTGAATGCAAAGAAAAGTGAAAAAAGATGATAGCTTTACCGCAATTTGCAAGAACTGGAATTTGCAGACACAGTAAAAGAAAAGAAAACTGCAACCCTGAAAATGAAAAGGAAAAAAGATGCTAACTTTACCTTCTTCAAGCACAGATTTTGACTGACTTAATAAAAGAAAAATGAAAATAATAAGATTCCCACAGGGTAAAAGAGAAAGGAAAGGGAGGAACATCATGAAATTATTGGTATGCCTGGGATCGGTAAGGATCTTTAATTAATTTCAAATCAGTGTAAAAAAAAAAAATTCAAAAAATAAAATAAAATCAAGAAGCCTTTCCGGCAATACCCACAACTTCATGAAGATCTTAGCTCCCTTTCCATTTTTACCCAAAGTTGCATAAAGCTATACCTAATAATCGGCCATGGTTTTGAAGGAAAGAAAGATGAGAGTAAAGAAGTGATATGTGCGGCGGCTTTGTATGTTAGGGCACACTCCTTTTTGCATGTCCGTGAAAAGAAACCCAAATTCTCTAAAGCCCGAAATTTCCCGGCCCACTTTCTACTATACATGGGCCATTATCCGACCCTTTGGTTCAACCCATTTATTTCTAATCCCGTAGATTTGAAGAGTCGATAAAAATCTTAAAATGATTTTTTTAATATAGATGATCAATGATTCGATTTTTTTTTATTTAAATAGTTCCATATTAAAAGTTTTAGACCATGTCTTAACTTTTGAGTAAGAATTGAACTCCAAATTTTGAGCTCCCGTTGAATCACTACGAAAATTCATTGTCCAAAAAAACAAAATAAATTATTGTTTTTTTTGTTTGTTTTAGTATGAGAATGTTTTGCCAAGCTTTCCTGTCTAATTAGAAACAAGCATATTAAAAAGGAAATAAGAGTTCATTAATGACTAAGAAAATATGATAATGTACTCTATTAGAGTGAAATACTAAATTATTTATAAGGTTTATATGTAGAATCAAAATACATTCTTAATGAATTTGGAGTTTCAACGTTTCTCATTTTTATTACAAATAATTCTTGTACACAAACAACAAAAGTACAAATGTTTGAAGCAAAAATCCAGCCGTAAGATGTATCTATTGAAATATTGAAGAAGTATAATGAAATTATAACAAATCTTTGGAACTTGAGGGAAGTTTTTTGTTCTTCATTTTTTGACCTCTTGTTTTAGGCATGTTCAATCTCTGGGCCAACCAAACAAAAATAAGGAAATAATCCATCATGTGAAGCTGTAATTCAAATGTAATAAGATAAAGAAAATTGTACTAAGAAAGTAATATATATACACATTCAAATAACTTATATAAAGTAATAATAATAATTGAGGATTAAAGTTTTTAAAGTAAATTTACCTGGGGTATAGTGCGACAAGTTGTACTTTAAATTTATCATTTCCCAAAGTCATTTGATCTCGTTGAATCTCAATAGCTGAAATATATATTGTACAATTAAAAAAATCCAGATCAATTAACTCAAGTGTATATATTTCTCCAAACTCTCTTGGGATTCTGCACATGACACCACAAAAATTGATAACTAGATGTTGTAGGTTGGGAAAATTATCATTGCTTGCCTTCCACAAAATCAAATCCATTGATTCAAGCATCAAATATTTCAAATTCAGGAATTCTTCATCATCCATTACCCATTCTTCTCCTTGAAAAGCATTCTCCTTTAGTTTGAGTACCTCAAGAGTAGGCAAAGTTGCAAGGGTTTTCATTTTGCTCCATGGAAGATAACTTTGGGATAAAGTCAACTTCTTAATAGTATTTGGTAGGAAGCTACTCAAGTTCGGAATATATCTTTGTCTTTTAACTCTAAAATTACAACATAATTTGAACTTTTCAAGTTGATGCAAATTGACAATATTTTCCAGTGCAACACATAAAAGCTTGTCTTCGAAATCTTCTTGCTCATGCTCAACAATCCCAAGTTGCTTCAAGTGCGGAATATTCAAAAATATTTCATTATTGCAACTAGAAGAGCTTAAATTTGATAGTGACAAAAGATAAGGAAGAAGTGAATTTGAACTTCCCTCAACAAAAAGAATTGGTGGTTCACACAAGAAGGTGCAAGTTCCAACACGAAGATGTTTTAGATGAGCCAGTAACCATATTTCCGTTGGTAGCATTTGATTTGCTTTTTCATGATAATTGAGTAACGTTTCCAAGTAAGAAAGTTTACATATCAATTGAGGAATATTACCAGAAGTAGACAATGCAAGATACCTTAGATTTCCCAAGCTAGTAACATCAATTGGAAAATGATCAAAAGTTTGATTTATAATGTCCAATACCCTAATTAGCTTGAATCCTTCAAAATTTATAGGATAATCTGATCTAAAAGAATGACCAAAATAGAGAAGGGTTCTGTAGATACGAAGGACGTGGTTATGATCATCATCACACGAGAATTGTTTACAAAACTCTCTCATGCTAAGGTCCCACAATAGATCATGGACTCCACATAATTTGGCCTCACCATTATACTTCTTCTCTTTGATCGTAATTAAACTTCTTTCAGTTAAACTTTTGAAACATGCCATTGCTAGTTCTTCCAAAGTTACATCTTTTGCATTATCTGATAAATTTTGACCTAAGAATTCCATTGCGGTCCACATTTGAATTAATTTTTTCACGGATATAGTGAAATTCTTAGGAAAGAGAATCATGGTGAGAAAGCATGCTTTCAATTGATGAGGCAATTCATCAAAACTAATGAAAAGAATCTTGGAGAGGGACTCTAATTGGGTTACTTCTGTTGGGAAATCAACTCTTTTTGCAACATCCTCCCAACACTGTCGTGTCTTACTAATGTTGGAAAGATAACCTGCCATCACTTCAATTGCGAGGGGCAATCCTTGGCATTTTTCTGCTATTTGCATTCCAATATTCGTAAGCTGGCGAGGGCAAACTTCTTTTCCATAAACCCTGTTCCACAATAATTCCCAACTATCTTCAATGCCAAGAAAACTCATAAAATGAGGAGGGTTTTCATGGTCAACATGAGAAGCCACTTCATTGATCCTACTTGTTAATATAATTCGACTCCCATTATTATCATCTGGAAAGCAAAATTTAATACGATCCCAAGCCTCTTTAGTCCAAATATCATCAAGGACTATAAAATACCTCCATCCTTTTAATCTTCGATACAATCGTTCGGGTAGTTCTTCTGTGTCTTCCTCGTACACCTCACTGGGGAGTGGAGCAATTGACTCTAGTAATCCCAACAAAATATCTCTTTCATTGAATTCTCGAGATACAACAATCCAAGCACGAACATGGAAGACAGTCATTATTTGTGGATCCTTATAAACTTTTCTAGTAAGAGTTGTCTTACCAATTCCTCCCATGCCAATAATTGGAATAATATCCAACTTTGAATTAGATCTTGTGAGTCTGTCTTTAATTTTTGAAAGTCAAGACTTAAAACCCACAGTGTCATTATCCATGAGATTTTTGAAGCATTCTTCTTCAAAAGAAATTCTTCATCTTGTTCAAAATTCCCAATTAAGTAACCTTGAAAAATCCAAAGAACTTGATCACGGTCACTATCTTTTCCTGGAAAGCTCAAATTTTTTTCTTGAGAAGAATTGATGTAGTCTAGTGCAAGTTTTGCTGATTTCATTATACGTTCTCTTATACTAACAACCTCCCAACTTTTATCTATTAGAAGATCCTTACACAAAATATCAAAAGAGTTAAGAACTTCTTCTTTGATAATCTTGATAGTTATTCTATTGTTGTACCTGTTGCGATAAAATATTTTTGAGAAATTATCTATCAAAACTTTCTGAACAGACATAAAGGCAGCATAGTATGCAAGACCTGTGAGTCGATCATCTCTTTTGACTGGAAATGGTGTTCTTGACTTTTTATTTTCGATTGTTATGATCTTCAATTGAAACCATGAACATATTTGGAAATACCAATGAAAAAAGAAAGATTCATTATCATCGTCAATGGTTGCTGCATTCAACATATCTGCTAAAAGATGAGAATGTTTTGTGGAGAAATCCATTTCATTTGAGAAAATGATACTTGTACCCCTAACCATCATATCACCAGCAATAGATAGAAAATTCTCGGCATCTTCTTCCATATTTTTATAAGCTACGCAAAGTACATTGAATTAAAGTTTAATTTTAATTACTATAATGAAAAACAAATATAAACAACATAGTAAAATTCTTAAACTAAAAATGTAACTGACCTTCATCAAGGCACTTTATTATTTGATCACATATAAAAGAAAAAAAAAACAAAAAAAAAGTGATTTTACGTGTCTATCTTATTCAATTTGAACTACAACTATTTCACTAATAATTAAAAATTTCAATTTAAACCATAACTTTTCGTTCATGAATAATAATAATAATAATAAAATATTTCAATAACTATTGGTTTGTAGCTCTTTTTTAATAAGTTATTGTTTCGTAATATGTTGTTTATGAATCTTTTAAATTCATTTAGATGCGCATGAATATAATCATCATTATCTTTTAGTACCAAAATAATAAACCTAATTAATAAAAGATGATATATGTTAACTGATATTTATATTTAAGGTTACATGTGTGACGTGTATATTTATTATTTTAGACAGATTCATGAAAATAGATTTAGTTTATAGCATATAATAAATCATGAACAGATAAAAATCATATATATATATATATATATATATATATATATATATATATATATATATAATCAAGATGATAACATGATTAGAAGTGTATTAACTTACAGAAATCTCGTGTCTTTTAATACTCCAGAGATTAAAGAACTAATAAAAGATTTTTAGAGTTTGCCTGTCAAATAACACAAAAAACCCTAGAAATATATATATATAAGAAGAAGAAGAAAGAAAAAGAAGAAGAAGAAGAAAGGATAAGGAAACAGACCTTGCTCTTTGCTGAACATCCGTTCCATCACTTCAACGCTTTCTTGCAAGCTTCTCTAATTATCATATAAAGACTTTTAGGACTTCAAATTGTCTTAATTATATATATATATATAATATATATATAGAGTAAAAGAGAAAACAGACAGAGAATAAATAATAAACAATTCCTATGTTACAATATATTATATATATATATATATATATCTATCTGTTTTCTCTTTTACTCTATATATATATATATATATCAATTAATATAAATCAGAATAATTCTTAGCTACTGTTGCTTTGTTTTTATATGGGCAGAGTCTTATTCTTGTGGTGATTAGATTCTTAGGTTTGTTGTAATAAAACATTTCTATAAATTAAAGATTCTAATCACATTCATTAATAGTTGTATCCAAACACAAAATTTTATCATAAAGGGCTGTTTTTGTTTAAATATGATGATTATGAAAAAGAAGAAGAAAGGATAAGGAAACAGAGAGACTTTTAGGGCTTCAAATTGTTGGTTCTGAAGTCAAGTTTGAACACTCCATTTCTAAATGTGATTATTAATCAAGTTCTTTGTTCTTTATTCACTTTGTGTTTCTAAAACAAAAAGAATATTAAAATAATTATCATATATATTCTGAATAAGTCTCCCAACACTTCATATTTTTATTGTAATAAATGAGTGAAAGAAGAAAACTCCATTTCTACATAGATTCGGTAAATTTCTTTATATTTCTCATGTTAGGTCTATTATTTTTTTTGTTTTATTGTTTTATTTTTTTTTTGGTAATTATGATTCTTCATTATATATATATATATATATAGTAATGATTATACTATAAAATAATTTTAAATTTTATTTATAGTTTATTTTAGTAAAATTAAGAGTTGAAATATAAACTAATTACTGGTAAAAATTAATTTAAACAATTATATACAAAATTGTTATTAGAAAACCATTTCATATAATAAAATTATAATTTTTAAATTTTTCATGTATATGTTTATAATATACTTTTCTAAAAAAATAAACCTGTCATATATATATATATATCATATGATGATTATTAGTGCAAATATATATATATATATATATATATATATATATATATTGGAATAGTTTATTTTAATGTTTTTTTGACTGCTTTAGGCAGATTCATAATTATTAGAATATTTTTTTCAAAGTGAGCAAATAATTTTTTGTTTGCTGACTTATAACATATAATAGATCACGAACTAATAAAAGTAAACATATATAAATCAAAATAATATACATAATTTAACTGTGTATAAACTTACATAAAACTTGTGTTTTTCAATATTCCAATTTTTGAAATCACAGATCTTCAGATTTTGCCTGTCAAAAAACACAAAAAAAAACCCTCAGAAAAAAAAAAAAAAAAAATATATATATATATATATGAAAACAGAGGAAGAAAGAAGAAGAAGAATTAAGGGATAAGGAAACGGACCTTTTGCTCTTTGCAGAACACTTTCTTGCAAGTTTCTTCTAATTATTATATAGAGAGAGTTTTAGGGCATCAAATTATTATATAGAGAGAGTTTTAGGGCATCAAATTATTGGTTATGAAGTCAACTCTGAATGAGTCTCCAAACAATTCATATTTTAATTTAATTGATGAATGAAAGAAAACTCCATTTCATATTTTATTGGTTTCCCATCTCATTCATTCATTTCATATAATATATATATATATATATATATATATATTATATATGTGTGTGTGGTGTGTGTGTGTGTGTGTGTCTACTATTTTTATGTGACTGATCATATTTTGACTTTCTTAAAAAAAAAAATATATATAATACATTCATATATATATATATTTACAATGAAGATCATTGTACACCTCATACGACTATGAGTTTCAACGGAATCCATACACCTATTATTTTCAATTATGTCTCTATCTCTCTCTTCTAAAGATAATATATATTACGTCTACACGAGTATATCTAGTTTCGGATTAATTTTTTTATTTAACTGTAAGCATATAATTTTTAAAAAATTAAGAGTTTGAACTATGAAAATTTAAGATTGTTGAATGCATTAACATTTTATCTTAATATATAATTATTTTTATAAAAAAAAATTAAATTGACTAACAATTAATTATTAATAAAATTAACAAAAGAATGAAAGTGTTATATAATTTAAGGGATGAAATTCATTAATTAATTTTTTATTAAGTTTTTAATTGATTTTAATTTGATTGATTTGATTTTTTTTTGTTATACTATTTTTTGTTTGTATTGATCATTTTGATCAAATTTTAACTTTTATTTATTTTATAATTTCAGGACTTTATAACAAAATTATTCCCTCTTTAAAAATATATTAAAAGTAATTTGCAAGGTTCTAACTTTAAAAAAAAATTGGTTCAAATATGATCCAAATGATTTTAAAAACTTTTTCAAAAAATAATATGGATGAAAAGAAAACATAATGTTATGAATTGTGTAGATTGAATGTGTGACTTTCATTATCCTTTAATTTCGAGATAATGATGTAATTAATAAAAGATAATACACATTAATTTAATATTTATCTCTAAAATGTTTAAACAAGTTTTTTGTACTCTCTCTCTCTTTTCAAAGTGAAAATGTAATTTTTGGTTCATAACATATATCAGATCATGAACTGATATATATAATCAAGATATAATTTCATGAGCTTGCTCCTCAAGTTTTTTGTTCTTCATTTTTCCGCGTCTTCTTTAAGCATGTCCAATCTTGTGGCCAACCAAACAAAAATTATGAAATAAGCCAACCTTTGAAGCTGTAATGTAATACAAATATAATAAGATAATATGTACTTGTAAATTCAATAATTAAGGATAAAAGTTTTTAAATTGACTTTACCTGAGGAAGGGCACGACCAAGTTGTAATTTAAATGTATCATTTCCCAATATCATTTGATCACCTTGAATCTTAATTGCTGAAGCACATAATGCAGTATTGAAAAAGTTCAAATTAATTAATTCCAGAGTAAATATTTCTCCAAACTCACTTGGAATTTGCACCAAGCTAGCACAAAAGTTGATAACTAGTGTTGTAGCTTGGGGAAATATCATTGTTGCCTTCCACAAAATCAGATCCATTGATTCAAGCATCAAATATTTCAAATTCAGAAAAACTCTCATCATCCATCACCCATTCTTCTCCTTGAAACGCATTCTTCTTTAGTTTGACTACCTCAAGAATAGGCAAATTTGCAAGGGTTTTCATTTTGCTCCATGGAAGAAAACATTCGGATAGAGTCAACTTCTTAATAGTATTTGGTAGGAAGCTACTCAAGTCTAGAATACATCTTTGTCTTTTAATTTTAAAACTGCAAATAATTTAAACTTTTCAAGTTGATGCAAATTGACATATTTTCAAGTGCCGACATAAAAGCTCATCTCCGACATCATTTGCACATGCTCAACAATTCCAAGTTCTTCAAGTGCGGAATATTCGAAAATGTTTCACTGTTGCAACTAGAAGTGCTTAAATTTGATAATGACAAAAGACAAGGAAGAAGTGAATTCGAGCTTCCCTCAATGCAAGGATTTGGTGGTTCACCCAAGAAAGCACAAGATCCAACACTGAGGTGCTTTAGATGAGCCAATAACCATATTTCTGTTGGTAGCATTTGATTGCTCTTTCATGATAATTGAATAATGTTTCCAAATAAGAAAGTTTATATATCAACTGAGGAATATTATCGGAAGTGCTCAATGCAAGATATCTCAAATTACCCAAGTTAGAACATCAATAGGAAAACGATCAAAAGTGTGATTTGTAATGTCCAATACCCTTAGTAAATTGAATCCTTCAAAATTTATAGGATAATCTGATTCAAAAGAATGACCAAAATAGCAAAGTGTTTGGTAGATATGAATGACACGGTTTTGATCGTCATCACACAAGAATTGTTTACAAAACTCTCTCATGCTAAGGTCCCACAATAGATCATGGACTCCACAATATTTGGCATCACCATTATATTTCTTCTCTTTGACCATAATTAAATTTCTGTTAGTTAAACTTTTGAAGTACTTCACTGCTAGTTTTTCCAAAGTTATATCTTTTGCAATATTTGACAAATTTTGGCTTAAGAATTCCATTGCAGTCCACATTTGAATTAATTTTTTTACCGATATCTTATAATTCTTAGGGAAAAGAGTCATGGTGTGAAAGCACATCTTCAATTGGTGAGGCAATTCATCAAAACTAACGGAAAGAATCTTGGTGAGGGACTCTAATTGGGTTACTTCTGTTGGAAAATCAACTCTTTTTGTAACATTCTCCCAACACTCTTGTGTCTTACTAATGTTGGAAAGATGCCCTGCCATCACTTCAATTGCAAGGGGCAATCCTTGGCATTTTTCTGCTATTTGCATTCCTATATTTGTAAGCTGACGAGGGCAGACTTCTTTTCCATAAACCCTTTTCTTCAACAATTCCCAACTATCTTCAATGCCAAGAAAACTCATAAAATGTGGAGGGTTTTCATGGTCAACATGGGAAGCCATTTCTGTGATTCTACTTGTTAATATAATTCGACTCCCATTATTATCATCTGGAAAGCATAGTTTGATTCGATCCCAAGCCTCTTTAGTCCAAATATCGTCAAGGACAATGAAATACCTCCATCCTTTTAATCTTCGATACAGTCGCTCAGGTAGTTGTTCTGTGTCTTCATTGTACACCTCACTGGGGAGTGGAGCAATTGACTCTAATAACCCTAGCAAAACATCTCTTTCATGAAATTCTTGAGATATAACAATCCAAGAACGAATATGAAAGACAGACATTATCTGTGGATCCTCATAAACCTTTCTAGTAAGAGTTGTCTTACCTATTCCTCCCATACCAATAATTGAAATAACATCCAACATTGAATTAAATTTTATCAGTCTGTCTTTAATTGTATGAAAGTCAAGGCTTAAGCCTACAGTGTCATTATCCATGCAATTTTTGGAAGCATTCTTCTTCAAAATAAATTCTCTATCTTGTTCTACATTCCCAGTTAAACAAATTTGAAAAATCCAAAGAAGTTCATCACGATGAATATTTTTTCCAAGAAAGCACAATATTTTTTCTTGAGAAGAATTGATGTAGTCTATTGCAAAATCTGCTGCTTCCACTATGCATTCTCTTATACTAATAACATCCCAACTTTTGTCTATTAGAAGATCCTTGCACAAAATGTCAAAAGAGTTAAGAAGTTCTCTTTGAATAGCTTTGATAGTTATTCTAGTGTCGTAATTGTTGTGATACAACAATTTTGAAAAATTCTCTATCAAAACTTTCCGAACAGATATAAACGCAGTATAGTAAGCAAGACATGTGAATCGATCATCTCTTTTGACAAAAGTTAGTGTTCTTGACTTATTATTCTCGATTGCTGTGGTCTTCACTTGAAGCCATGAAGAAAGTTCGAAACACCAATGAATAAAGACAGATTGGTCACCATTTTTAATGGTTACTATATTCAACAATTCTGCTAGAATATGAGATTGTTTTGTGGAGAAATTCATTTCATCGGATAACAGGATACTTCTTCCCCTAACAATCATATCACCAAAATCGGAAAGAAAATTATCTGTAACTTCTTCCATATTTTTATAAGCTACACAAAATACCTTGCATTAGAGTCGATTTTAATTAATATAATGAGAAGCAAATATGAACATAGAAACAAAAGAAAAATGAAGCAGTGATTTTTAGTATACTTTTAACCTAATGTATTACCTGAATCCATGAGTTTACAACATTTTGGTTTTCAAGTAAAATCCTCTATTAGATGAAAAAATAAAAAAATTCTTTCGTTTTTTGTGGAATAAGAAGCTATCGCATCTTAATGCACATATTGGTTCGGACCTATTAGAGAGGGGTCCATTTTTTGGGAGTATGAGTTAAAGCAATAATAAGAATGATTTTAGTTGAACATCTTTCACAATCCTCATCCTCGTAAAGGTAATTCACTAATAGACCAAGAGATAAGTTGTTGAGTCTTTTGGTTAATGCTTGTGTTGTAATTGTTGGAATTTAATGCATTTGTGATATATTGGCATTCTTACTAATGACATGGAATGGATGAAGTGAAATACTTGGCTGAAATAGTATACATGATTAATGATGGTAATTTTATTGTAGTCATGGTGTGAGCATTTTGAAATATATATATGATATAGATTAAGGGTGGAGATTACACTTTCATTAAAGAATCAAGGGTGGAGATTGAACTTTCATTAAAAGCATCAATGGTCAAGATTGTGTGTGAATGCAAATATGTGAATACACATATTCACTTTAGAAACAAGAAGTGAGTGTGAGAAAAATTCTGGTTGTGGGCAGTAGAGATTTTTGAGATAAAAATTCAAGAAAAGCACTCCGCAACAATCCTCTCAAATCCTACTTTCATGGAGAAAAGGTCTATTCTTATCACTCATTTTTGAAGTTTTTGAAGAACAGTTTTGGAGAATACATCAAAGAAAATTTATTCATCAACTTGGTGGTGACATATCATTCCTCATTTTTCTTTGATGTATTATACTATGTAAGGAAGCTATGGGTCTCTTGACTTAGTTTGAAATATCATGTTGGACATTAAATTCTGGTCATATCTTTGGGGTATGTTTTGTATTTGCTTAACCTAAGTGATAGGGAAGGTATCGTTTCTATTGGATAGAGTAGGAAGTGATTCTACTCTTTATCTTAAGAAATTGTGATTGTGTAAGGGAGTGAGCCTTCTTTGTAGCTCTAGTGGAGAGCATTGGGATAAACAAGTAACTAGTGAAGTTGAAGTGAAAGGGTAGTTAACTCTATCACCGTAGATGTAGCCTACCTTGTTGGTGGTGAACCACGTAAATTGATTGTCTCTTTACTTTTATGCAAGTGTGTGTGTGTTAACATTGATATATGAACTAAAAGGACATCTCTTAAGAAATGGATCACAATAGTTGAATTACACACAAACAATTGCTTGTGTTGCTGAAATTTGGTATTAATCTTTGTTGGGATGCTAAAATCTACAAAACAGTATGCTGGACTTTTGAAAAGAGTTAAGCACTGATTCAGCTCCCCTCTCAGTGCATTCCGAGTGCATAATATAAGTAATTCAACTCCCCTTAACATTAAAATTACAAATTCTTCTAACCAAATATATTAAGAGACCATAATTAGACCATTAAATTAATATTGTATAAGAATTTTTTTAAAAACCATCAAATTTTAATTACATCTTGTTATAAAGAATGAACATTATTTCCCCTTTAGTCCACTTCAATGAACCTATTTGCTAAGAGATCGACTTCAAGGCACAACACACCCTCCCATTATGCTAATAACGGCTCACGTCAAGTGGATTTCACGTATTTAAAATATGTTGATAAGTAAAAGGTTTCAGGCTCATATTTAATAATTGTCCATCTCCTAAGAGAGCAATGTGAGATTTAGGTTAGAACATATCTGTGATACTCCGTCCCACATCGATAAGTGAAGTAAGTATGCAGTGGTATATAAGAATGGGCCTAGGTACTCATAGTCAACTCGGGATATCTCTTTTAGTATAGTGAATACAATATCAAGTAGTTGATTATGGGTATTGCTAGGCCCATAGTTGTGGCACGGACCTTTTTGGTATAGTGAGGACAATACCAAGTACTTGATTATGGGTATTGTTAGACCCATAGTTGCGGCACGGACCCGAGGGTGTGGGTCGTGACAAAATTTATCAATTTTTTTTTTAATTTGTGAAAAGTTTTGTCTCAATCTCACAAAATCAACTAACTAAGCTACGCCTTTTTTTACTTCCTATTTTCTCATTTTTTTAAAAAAAGTTTAAAATGACATTATATATATATATATATATATATATATATATATATATATATATTAATTCACTAAATTTTGTTAGTATCTAAATTTTTTTATCTTCTTTGGATATTTAGTATTCTATTTTTTTCCCCTATTTATTACTCTTTTTTTATTATTATTAATTTTTTTTTTTGCTTATTTCTCAATTGCTTTTAAAGTTACTTCACAAGTTTTTTTTAAGCTACTATTATTTTCTCAGCAATAATATAATTTTTTAGGGAAAAAAAGAGAGAAAATAATCATTATTATTTCTTTCTTTATTAAGTTAGGAATTTTATTAAAATGTCTATTGTACAATAAGTTCTTCAGTTTTCTACATAGATTCGGTATATTTCTTTATATTTCTCACGTTAGGTTTTTTTTTCTATTTAATTTTTTTTATAATTAGAATTCCTCATTTTATATATATATATATATATATATAGTAATGATTATACTATAAAATGATTAAACATTTATTTATTGTTTTTTCAAGATTAAGAGTTGAAATAAACTAATTACTTGTAAAAAAATTTAAACAATTATATACAAAATGTTATTAAAAAACTATTTCATATATTGGAATGGTTTATTTTAATGTTTTTTGACTGCTTTAGGCAGATTCATGATTATTAGAATGTTTTATTCAAAGTGAGCAAATGATTTTTGTTTGCTCACTATATCATCACAACTAATGAAAGTAAATAATATAAATCAAGATAATATATATAATTTAACAGTATATAAACTTACAAAAAACTTGTGTTTTTCAACATTCCAATTTTTGAGATCACAGATCTTCAAACTTTTCCTGTCAAGAAACACAAACAAAAAAAAACCTCAAAAAAAAAAAAAATAAAAAAAATAAAAAAAAAAAAAAAAAAAAATATATATATATATATATATATATATATATATATATATGAAACAGAGAAGAAGAAGAATTAAGGGATAAGGAAACGGACCTTTGCTCTTTGCAGAACACTTTCTTGCAAGTTTCTTCTAATTATTATATAGAGAGAGTTTTAGGGCATCAAATTATTGTTATAAAGTCAACTCTGAATGAGTCTTCTAATTATTATTATTATTATTTATTTTTATTGACTGTGTTTTTAAAAGAAAAGGAAAAATATTAAATAAAATGAATTTATAATTTAGGGTTAGGTACAATCTGTAATTTAATTTAGGTTCTCCATTTTCTATTCCTCAAGCCAAAGTCAAGGTGTCTGTTTTGACTTAACATAAAATAAAATGAAAGGAAAAGATAAATCAGATAGAGAAGGAAGATTCCTTTTGCATAATATATATATATATATATATTTGAGTAAAAAACTCCATATCCATATTTTATAATAATTTAGAGAACTTTCTGAGAGTTATAACACAGTTTTTTTTTTCCCCCAAGGATAATATAAAATAGGTGTCATTATATATTATATATATATATATATATATATATATATATTCTTACAAATATTCATTAACAAAATCAATAAATTACAATCTTATTATCTCTTTTCAAAAAATGATTTGAATACATCTCCTCCTGCATTGGTTGGAAAGAGATCAAGATTTCCAGAAATTAGCTTTTATTCATTCTATTATTACTGAAAAAAAGAAAAAAATAGAGAAACCTGTCAGACAGCCACCCGACCATCCTGGCCAGGCAAGCCCAGCCAAGAACGATCCTCTACAGCCGTTTCAGTCCCAAGGGGCCAATCGAGCCGTTAATCACGCCCTGATCAGGTGACCATGCTTCATCCACCAGGTTTGGTTTCCTGTCTCCTTTTAACTCAAGGATACAGAGGTATGAGCCTATAGAACAGATCCTGTTCAAGTAAGGTCATATCTTCATAACAATGGGTCTTGCTATATAACTAGGCGTATAATTTATTAAATTGCCGATGTGGGATAAGTTATCATTTAATATATAGTTTTCATAGTAGAACCCCTAGTTTATTGAATTTATGTAATGCCCCCAATTATAAGATAATTTCATCTTAAAAATATTTATAAAAATATAATAATTATCTAAACGTTTATGAATATTTTTTATTGTTATAACTTCTTTTTATTTACTAATGACATAATTTATATATATATATATATATATATATATATATATTATTTACATTAAAATAGTTGAATAAAAGAAGAAAATAAAATATTTAAATTTTTGTTATAAGTTTATTGACAAACACAACTGTTTTATAAAATTACCCATCAATCTCCAAACATACTTTCAAGAAAATACATTCAATGATCCCATATATAATATATATATATATATATATATATATAAATGATAATTCAACTGCAGATCATGTCCATGATAATTAACAGCCATCATCACAAAATCACCCCAGCAACTTCAATTTTCCTGAAACAATATATCTATATATATATATATATTATAAAGGCACCATTAAATTCCCAGAAAAATAAAATTTTTGGATAGTTAGTAATAATAATTACCTGTTTTAGGACGAGAAGGGTTTCTAGGCTTCTTTACTTGGAAAACATTTTTAGGCATCAATGATTTCAGTTGCATAGCAAGCCATATAAAGATCATCACAAAACCCGAAGTTTGCAGCTACAATATATATTCACATGTGAACAATAATCAACAAAAAAATACATATCAGTTTTCTCGATCTTCTGCTTTAATATATATACCGTAAAAATTTAAACGTATAAAGAAAAAGTGAAATAGGATTGTACCTGAGGATGAGCACGACCAGCTCTTAGAATGAATTTATCGTTCCCCAAGTTATTGATTTGTTCTTTTTCAATATCAATGGCTGACTGATATATAACTTGGTTACAAAACTCCATGTCAATTAATTCTAGGGTATATATTTCTCCAAACCCTGAAGGGATACGACAGAGATTGTGACAACACTTTATACGTAGAAACTTCAAGCTAGGGAAATTCTCACTGCTAGCTTTCCAGAAGATCAAATCTAAATAATCCATCAACAAGTATTTCAGTTTCAAGAATTGTTGATCATCTTCCATTTCCCATTCTTGGCCTTTAAATGCATTATCCTTCAATTTGAGTACCTCAAGATTTGGTAACATGGTTAGACCATTTATTTCAGTCCATGCCAGATTACTTGCACAAAGTGTCAACTCTTTGATAGTATTAGGTAAGAAAGATTCCCATTCTGGAATACATCTTGCCCTTTCGAGTTTCGGATTAAAGTAAATTTTTAGCTTCTCGAGCTGTTCTAATTCTGCAAGATTCTCCAAGGCTGAAGATAAGAGTTCGTCTCCGATATCATCTTCCTCTTCTGGCTCATCAATCCCGAGTTGTTTCAAGTTTGGAATGTTCGAGAAAACATCCTTCGTACAACTAGTACAATTTAGACTAAACAGTGTCTGAAGACGAGAAAGAAGAATTTGTTCAAATTCATCACCATTGCTGGTTGGACTTGGATCAGATAAGTAAATGCATATCCCAACTTGAAGATTCCTAAGGTGTGGTAATAGCCATATTTCCTTAGGTAGCACTTGACCAGCTTTTTCATGACAATTCAGCAATGTTTCCAATTTGGAAAGTTTGGAAATAGATTCAGGAATGTTACCAGAAGTGGCTAGTGCAAGATACCTTAAATTGAACGAACAAGTAATTTCTGTTGGAAAATGTTCAAAAGATTGATTTAGGATGTCCAAAACCCTTAGTGATTTGAACATTTCTAAACTGATGGGATAATCTGATTCGAAACATCGATCAAAATATAGAAGACTTTGACTTATACAAGTCACATACTTCTTGTCGTCGTCATCATCATCATCAATACCATTCTTGTCGCAGAAAATATAATGTCCTTCTTTACAAAATTGCGTCATGCTCAAATCCCACAATAGGTCATGAATACCGCACAATTTCACCCTGCCATCAATTTTCTTCTCTTTCACCATAATCAAACTCCTTCCAATCAAGTTTTTAAAGCAATTCATGGCTACCTCTTCTTCACTAGTGTTGATTTTGTTTTCTTCTTTTTGTAGTAGTTGTACAAATATTCCCATAGCGCTCCACAATCGAAGAAGTTTCTGCACAGAGATCTCAAAGTTCTTAGGGAAATTCACCATGGTGATGAAACAAGCTTTCAAATGTTGAGGCAAGTCATTGTAACTTATGGAAAGAATGCTAGAGAAGGATTCCATTTGTGTTACTTCTGTTGGAAAACCAACTCTCTTCACAACATCCTCCCAGCACTCTAATATCTTTTCACCATTATCAATGTTTGAAAGATACCCCGCCATCACTTCAATGGCGAGTGGTAATCCTTGACATTTCTCCGCGATTTGCTTTCCAATACTTACCAAATGATGAGGGCAAGTTTCTTTCCCAAAAACCCTTCTTTGCAATAATTCCCAACTATCTTCAATACTTAGAAGATTCATAATGTGAGGAGGGTTTTCATGATCACCAACAAAACATGTCATTTCTTCGATTATTCTACTCGTTATTATGATTCGACTTCCATTATTATCGTTAGGAAAACACAACTTCATACACTTCCAAGCCTCTTTAGTCCAAATGTCATCAAGAACTATCAAATACCTCCAACCTTTTAATCTTCGATACAGTATTTCAGCTAAATGTTCAGTATCAGCGTTGTACACTTCCCCGGGAAGTGGAGCAATAGACTCTAATAATCCAAGCAAAACATCTCTTTCTCAAAATTCACGGGATACAACCGTCCAAGCACAAACCTGAAAAATGGGATTATCATCTTACTATCTGTATAAATTTTTCTTGCAAGAGTTGTTTTACCAATTCCACCCATCCCCACAATGGGAATAATATCCAATTTCCTTTGAGATCCAACAACTCTTTCTTTAATCTTCATAATATCATTCTTGAGACCTACAACATCATCATCACCACCACCACTGCCGGTGGTGGTGGTGGAAGGTTGTATTTATGAGAAAGTCTGTTTGTGCCCTAAATTCCCAATCAATGTTCCCTGAAAAAACCAAAAAATAAAATAATCATGGCTTTCATTGGCTTCAAAATACGGCTCATTTCCATGTGAATTTAAGTAATCCGTAGCAAAATCTACAGCCTTTACAATACTATCTCTTAAACTAACACAATCCCAACATTTCTCAATCAAAAGATTCTTGCACAACCGATCAAAACAAACAAGAACGGCTTCTTTGATGCATTTTATAGTAATTTCTGCACCACGATATTTGTACAAGAAATCAAGATAAAGTTCGTTGCAAACTAAATCCACGGACATATATGCAGCAAAGCACGCCAGGGTTGTGAGACGGTCATCTGTTTTCTCCGGAAACGGCACGCCACCGCCGGAAAGTTCTCCTCCAGCTTTTGCAAAACTACATACAACCCATGATAATGTTTCAGCGTACCAATTGTTAAACTAGAGAAATGAGTCGTCTTCTTCATCTTCAGCTTTAAAGGTTTTCAAAATATCAGCTATAAGATGGGGTTGTGTTGTGGAATAGTCAAAGTTACATAATCTTGCTGCGTAGTCACCCAGAGTTGACAGAACATCCTCCGATGCCTCCATTAATTTTTAATATTTAACCACTCAAACATTCCCTACAATTCTAAAAATAAATCAATGAATCATAACTCAACAATTTAATTATAATCAAGAACCTACAATATCTACTTTGAGAGTGTTGGAAACGCGAACAAGTTCAAAAATATATATTTGAATAAAATAAACACAACTTCCTTTTTTTTCTTTACATAAATACTACAACATGTAGATTAATGTAGTCTGTAATTAATTTTTTTCTTCTCTAGAGCTTCGGCTCTTTCTTGCTCTTCTTTTCTCTCTTCTTTTCTCTCCTCGTTTCTCTCTGCTTTTTCTCTCTTTTTTGCTTTCTGCACTCTCTACCTTTTTTCTTTTTTTTGCTCTTTTCTATATCAATCCTTATACATACATATATATATATATAATATATATATATATATATATATATATATAGGAAGTAAGGAGATGGTCAAAGGCTGTTCAACAAAGGCTGTTCAAGGAAGTCTGCTGTCCAAGCCATAAGTGGCTTCACACTTAACCCAAACAACAAAAGAGTTTGAATTCTAACACTCCCCCTCAAACTTGACTTTCCATTCCAAGCTTTTCTTTCATTTTTGAAACACTTTCGGCTTCAATGGCTTCGTAAAAATATCCGCTAAATTTTCTTCGGTCCTGCAGTGCACTAGCTCCACGATTTTATCGTTTACCTGTTTTGAATAAAATGATATTTTATATTGATGTGCTTGCTTCGACTGTGTGATACCGGATTCTTCGCGAGTGAAATAGCAGAATTATTATCAACATAGATAGTAATCGGATTTTCCTTTGCAAGATTTAAATCGCCCAATATGTAGCCTAGCCACATTGCTTGACACGCGCACGCTGCTGCTGCGATGTATTCTGCCTCACATGTTGAGAGAGCAACTGTTTGTTGCTTTTTCAATGACCACGAAAATATCGCTGAACCGATATGAAAAGCATATCCTGAAGTGCTTTTTCCATCATCCAAGTCACCACCATAATCACTGTCTGAGTAGCCAACTAATTTTGAATCTTGAGAATGTGTATAAAATAATCCATGATCAAGCGTACCTTTAATGTATCTCAAAATTCTTTTAGCTGCCATGAAGTGATCTTGCTTTGGATTCTCCATGTACCTACTAACTAGTCCAACTGCATACATAATATCTGGACGAGTGAAAGTTAGGTACCTCAGACTTCCTACCAAACTTTTGAACAATGTCGGATTTACCGACTCTCTTGTTGAATCAATTCTGAGCTTTAAGCTTGCTTCTGTTGGTGTACTCACCGGCTTGCATTCTTCCATTCTGAATTTTTTAAGAATTTGCTCAGCATATTTTTTCTGCGACATAAAAATCCCATCTTTGCTTTGTTTGACTTCAACTCCAAGAAAGTATGACATTTGACCAATATCTGTCATCTCAAATTCGTTAGTCATAACTTTCTTAAAATCATTGAACATACCAGGATTGTTGCCAGTAAAGATCATGTCATCCACGTACAAGCACACAATCATAATATCTCCCTCTGAATTTGTTTTTGTGTAGAGAGCATGCTCGTATGGACTTTTCACAAAAACATTCTTTTGAAAATATTCATCAACTCTTGTGTTCCAAGCTCGAGGGGCTTGCTTCAATCCGTACAGTGCTTTCTTTAGACGATAGACTTTATCTTCCTGACCTTTTTGAACATATCCAGGAGGTTGCTCGATGTAAACTTCTTCTTCGAGATAACCATTTAGAAATGCTGACTTCACGTCCATCTGATAAATCTTCCACTATTTTTGAGCCGTAATTGCTGTAAGAAGTCTTATGGTATCAACTCTTGCAACTGGAGCAAAAACCTCATCATAGTTAATCCTGTATCTTTGCTTGTAGCCTTTAGCAACTAGCCTTGCCTTTTAGACCCATTTGACACCAATTGCCTTGTGTCCTTCTGGAAGTTCTGTGAGCTTCCAAGTATCATTCTTTTTAATTGCACCAATTTCTTCATCCATGGCCTTATTCCATTTGCTTTCTTCAGAAGCTTCCTCAAATGTCACTAGATCACATTCAGCCATTAAACAAAATAAAGAATAATCAAATGAGGTTTGTACCGGATTTGTTGCATCATAAATGTCATTCAGACTTCTCATTTTCCTTGGCTCTCCCCCTGAATTGTTGCTACTACTGCTTCTTGAACTCGATGGTGTTGAGGCAGGAGTTCTTTGAGTTGGACTTTGTGGAGGAGTTGGATCATCATCTTCTTCATTTTCAATGTTGGAGTCATCACCGTCATCATCATCATTAAAGAACAGACCTGCAACTTTTCTTTCTTCCTCGCTCCATCTCTAGTAATCTGATTCATCGAAGTCAACATCACGCGAAATGATTAACTTCTTTGTGAGAGGATTATAGAGTCTGTACGCCTTGCTCCTTTTGTCATATCCGGTAAAGATGCATTTCTCGCCTTTATCATCCAGCTTCTTTCTTTTCTGATCAGGAACATGTGCATATGCAATGCACCCGAAAATTTTGAGATGTCCAACTGATGGTATGCTACCACTTCATGCTTCATTTGGAGTTTTGTTTCTGACACTTTTTGTTGGACACTGATTCAGTAAATAAACAGCACACAGCACGGCTTCTGCCCAAAAAGTTCTTAGCATGTGCTCTGCTTTCACCATACTCCTTGCCATGTCAAGAATAGTGCGATTTTTCCTTTCTGCAACGCCATTTTGTTGAGGAGTATACGCCGTTATCAACTGATGATTGATTCCATGTGCTATGCAGAAGCTTTTGAATAGATTTGAAGTATACTCGCCTCCTCTGTCTGATCTGAGTATCTTCACATAATAACAACTTTGTTTCTCCGCCATTACCTTGAACTCCTTGAATTTATCAAGAGCCTCCGCCTTTTCTTTCAGAATGTATACCCAACTTTTCCTGCTAAAATCATCAATAAATGTTAGGTAATACCTGTTTCCGCCAAGTGATACAACATCAAATGGACCAGCTATATCAGTTTGAACAATCTCTAATGGCCTCCTGGCTCTCCATGATTTTCCAACAGGAAAACTTTGTCGATGTTGCTTCTCTTTGACACATGATTCACACAATTTATTTGGTTCATTGATTATTGGCAAACCATTCACCATATTTGTCTTTGACAATAATTTCAAGCCAGAAAAACCAAGATGACCAAATCTCAAATGTCATAACCACGAATCATTTTTAATGACCGACTTTAAGCATTTTTTCACCTTCGTCTGCATGTCAAGAGTGAACAGACGATTCCGTGACATCTCCACATTTGCAATTAATTCTCGAACTTGATTTCTGATAATGAGAGAATTATCCTGCATCTGTATATTATATCCTTTCTCCACGAGTTAGCCAAGACTAATGATGTTATTTTTCAAAGCAGGTATAAAATACACATCATTGATATATATTTCTTTTCACCATTTTTTAATACAATCGAAATTGTACCTTTGCCTTTCACCGGAATTTTTGATGAGTCACCAAAAGTAACTTCCCCATTGACAGTCTTATCTATCTCTGTAAAAAATTCCTTGTGACCGCACATATGATTGTTGGCACCTGAATCAAGATACCAAATATTTTTCTTGTCTTCTTCGTCTCCTTTGTATGTGAGAAACATAGCAGAACCCACAACTTTATCTTCTTTTGCTGCTGCAAAATGACTGCTTTCTTCCACCTTTGGGGATCTACACTCATAACTGAAATGACCATATCTATTACAGTTATAACATTGAAACTGAGACTTATCACCTCGTTGTTGGAATCCACCTCTTCCTCGGCCTCTGAAATTTTGACCGTTGTTGACTCTGTTGAGATTCTGACCTCTGTTGAACGGTTGTCTTCCACGTCCTCATCCACCTCGGTAGCCTCCTCTAAAACCACCTCTTCCACAAACATAACTGCTACTGCTTGAACTTTCACCTATGGAAACCTTACTTTGCAACGCCTTTTCCAAATGGCTTGTATCATCATACTAGTTCATCCGGGACTCGTGAGCTTGAAGAGAGCCTACGAGCTCATCAATTGAAATTTTAAACAAATCTTTTGACACCAATTCATTTGTCTGCAACATGAACGAGCCCGAAATGCAAATAATTGTACTTTCGTCTATATTTTTCAATAGATTTAAGTGGCAATAGTTGTATGTTTTCATGGTCTTTTTCCAAAGGAATTGTTTGTTCAATTGTGAAAATATGATAATCACTAGTTAGAGTCCATTTGGGGACTTATATATTGAAGACTGGGGGTGTTTAGGGATTTCTAGTTGTCAATTGATTGCTGTAAGTCAGCATAAGTAACTTCTTCTTTTAATTTTAAGATAGATGATGGAGAAGGGGAAGAATCAAAAAGAGAGGGAGAGGATCGTTTTGAAGAAAAAGGATTAAGAAAAGCCATAACTTACGACAGTAAAGCAGATAATCACGTTGGTAAACTATGTAAACTAGATCCTCCTTGTCCTGATATCGGATCCATCGAAATTCATAAGGGAAAATATATATTTATCCTATTCTTGGTAAAAATAACAGATCAATGAGGTAGATCTATTATTCTTGTTAAATGAATGTATAAAATTTCCAGATCTGGTATAAGATCTATAGTAAATAACTTAATAGGTGTAAAACACCAACATCTTGGTCACCTGCACTTCATGCCTTCCCTTGGCTTATGCAAGGATACCATCCAAGAGCGTAGACCCAAAAGGATCACAGAGTTATGCACAATAAATCATTTACCAAACATGTCAAAGGTATACATAACATTTCACAAGTTAACCAGATCCAACCATAGATTTATTATGGATAATAAGAATAGGTTAAGTATAACATCTTACCTTACTTCATCCTCTGGCTCTGATACCAGACCGAAACATTCTGGACTCTTTAACTCTTAATGTTAAAACTGCAAACTTTAAAACAAAAACTGGAACTTCTCCAATCACTATTCTTTACAGGGTTCAATACAAAGCCATGAGTTCAGCCTTTAACACAGGAGCAATGAAGACTCTTCACAAAGGAGAAACTGTCTTGTTTCACATAGACTTGCAAAGGTCTCATCTTTCCATACCTAAGTCTTTAGCTTGTAATCAAGTTACGCTACCTCAGCAATGGCTTTTAGAAGATGCTACTCTGAGTACCAAGCTAGCAAACACCATTGTTTCTCACATCAATCAATCTTCTATAGGATCAGTCTCAATTTCTTTCCAAAGGTCTCTCAGTCATCAAATCTCAAGAACCCCGGCTGTCCTATCTGATATTCAAGCACCACGTGCATCTGTATCTTCTCTTCCAACCAGGTTAGATACTGTTAATTTCCATCAGCACATTCCTAGACCACATTATGCAGTCGAAACACCTCCTACTGAGCCTGATAGTACTCAACCAGAATCTCCTACATATTCTTCGTTAGGAGCCGAATTAAATGTCTTAATTTCTGATTTTCAAATTGATAAAGAATTTCTTAGGAAAAAATTTTATTCCACAGAAAATCTTTTAAGAAGAACATGGTTTTTTACTTGTTTTAATTCAAGTGAAAGAACTGTTCTCCAAACTATTTTTAATAATTTTTTAACCGATGTTAAAATTCAAATTCCTTTCTTTCAATGGTTTACTACTTATGCAGAGTATCATGAAATTGACTATCCATTTTCTGATTCTTTAAATGTCTCCCAAATCTGGAAAACTCGAAGTGGACCTGAGGTTACTTCTGAATTTCCTCCTCCTCAAAGTTTTACAACTACTTTTGCTAATGAAACTATTACTACAACTCCATTTAAGACAAAGAGTGAAACAGAATCTATTTCAGGAAAAGATATTCAAAAAATTCTTGAACAAAATAATTACACCAATAAATATTTACAAACAATTGGCGAGTATCTTGTCACACGACCAAATCCTACACCAACCATTGTCCCCAATACTGTAAGTTCTTCTTATGATTATGTTCCTTAATTTCAACCTTACAATTTTCCTAGTACTTTTGCTAGAGAACTCCAAATCCATAGGGCACAGGATCCCTCCCAAATCTCCGAGCTTCATAGGCGAATTCAAGATATTGAAAAAACACTTTCAGGCAAAACTCCTACCCAAGCCAGTTCTAAAGCTTCAATTTCTGTACTCAAAGAAGATTCTGATTCTAGCAATTCTGGCATAGACTCGTCTCCCAATTCTAAAGAGATATCTGATTCCCCTACTCCTCTTTCTGCTAATCCTCTGCGAACTCCTAACTGGAAACAAGGACAGCGATTATATTATCCAAGGGCTACGTATCCAGACATTGCATTAGAAGAACAACCTAATATTCTCTAAACTAATTACAATGCCAATAATATTTTTGAATGGAATATTGATGGATGTTCTGAAACCAATATTCTTAATAAACTTCAATAAATGACTATGGTAGCAACGGCCTATCGCACGTCTCACAATTGTTCTGACCAATTTACCACCCATATATTAGTTGCAGGATTTACATGGCAACTCAAAGATTGGTGGGACACTCATTTATCTGAAACAGATAAAAACAGAATTTTTCAAGCTGTTCGTTTAGATACTTCAGGAATTCCTATTATACGTGATAGGCAAACCATTCCTGATTCTACTAATACTCTGGTTTATACCATTGTCAAAACGTTCATAGGAAATCCAGGTATTTTTAAAGAGCGATCTTCTGAAATCATTAATAATCTTAAATGCAAAACCCTTTCTGATTTTTGTTGGTACAAAGATACCTTTTGCCAAAAAATATATGAAAGACCTGATGGTAATCTCCCTTACTGGAAGGAAAAATTTCTTGACGGTTTACCTAAGTCTTTAAGAGATTTGGTACGAGAAGAACTTCAAACTCAGTATACAGGCAATCCAATTCCTTGCGGACAAATATCTTATGGTGAACTAACTAGCATTATTCAATAGGTTGCTCTCAAAATCTGTCGACAAGATAAGATCATGAGATAATTAGTGAAGGATAGGAATCAGAGACATAAAGACCTTGGCACTTTCTGTGAACAATTTGGTCTCCCTCCATGCAAGAAGAGTCCTAAAAAACATAAGGTTAGGCATATTATTCCTAAATCTCGTCCATCTCATTTTCGTTCTAAACATTTTGAGAAGCATCCCAAAAATCCCCTCAAACAGTCTCTGCCCTCTTCTTCCAAACGTCCTGGTATATGTTTTAGGTGTGGAAAACCTGGTCATATATTGCTAGATATTGCAAGTTAGCTAACAAAGTCAAGAACCTTAATTTAGATGATTCCGTTGTTTGTCAATTTGAAAATCTTATGCTCATTGAAACTGAATCTGAACCTACGGATGATGAATTAGACCAACTGCAAGTTGATGATTTTGATTCCTCTAGCGACGATAATATGTCTTCAAAAGGTAAGTCACCTTTAATCAATGTTTTAACTCAAGAGCAGGATTTACTTTTAGAAATTATTAGTAACCTTCCTGATTCTGATAAAAAACAACAATATTTGGAACGATTGAAGTATACCATGGATAAACCTACCAGATCTAGTCTAGATCTCCTATTTTTGATCATCCTCAGATGACTCATACAAATGACATTACTGAAATCCTTAACCGATTTCCCTCCAAGAACACCAAAACGGTCAGTTTAACCGATCTTCAAACTGAGATTGCTCTGCTAAAAGAAGAAATTTGTGAGATTAAGGCCAAACAAGAACTTGATAGTATTGTTCTCCATCAATTATCCACTCCCTCTAAAACAACGGAAGTGCCTCATATTGACACACAGGAATTTCTTAATCATATATCTCACATCACTATTCAAAAATAGCATATTCGTGTCACTCTTGTAATTCAACATTCTTTCTCTTAGATATTGTTGCTTTATTCAATACAAGTGTTGATCTTAATTGTATCCAAGAAGGCCTTATTCTTACCAAATTTTTTGAAAAAACTATGGAATCCCTTCGTGCTGCCAATGGTAAGAAGTTGGGTATTAGTTTCAAACTTTCTCAGGTTAATGTTACTTCTTCTTCAAGTAGCTCCTCATTTTCCATTATAACATTTTTATTAGTAAAAGATATTACTAATCCTGTCATCTTAGGCACCCCTTTTATTCAACAAATTATGCCATTCTCTGTTACAAATCATGGTATTCGCATTGAAGGTCCAGAAACTTCTTCTCTTCTTCCTTTTGACATACATCCTATTAGTAAAGTCTTAACTGCTCTTAAGTCTAAAGAAGCTCAGATTAACTTCCTTAAAGAAGAGGTTGCTTTTAAAAGGTTAACAACTCGATTGCAGGAACCATCTGTTCAATCTAAAATTAAGATTTTAGAGCACAAATTACAAACGGATCTTTGCGCAAATCTTCCTACTGCTTTATGGAATAGAAAACAACATATGGTCCGCTTACCATATGAACCTGATTTTGATGAAAAAACCATTCCTACCAAGGCTAGACCAATTCAAATGAACCATGAACTTATTGCCCATTGCCAAAAAGAAATTAATGATCTTTTGTCAAAACAAATTATTACTCCAAGCCAATCACCCTGGAGTTGTGCAGCTTTTTATGTCAATAAAAGTGCTGAAATTGAACGAGGTGTTCCGCGACTTGTTATCAACTACAAACCACTCAACACTGCCCTAAGATGGATTAGGTATCCAATTCCTAACAAAAAAGATTTACTCCAACGTTTATATGCTACTTCTATATTTTCAAAATTTGATTTAAAATCTGGATTCTGGCAAATACAGATTGATCCTCGTGATAGATATAAGACTGATTTTACTATTCCTTTTGGTCAGTATAAATGGAATGTTATGCCTTTCGGATTAAAAAATGCACCCTCCGAATTCCAACGGATTATGAATGATATTTTTAATCCCTATTCAACATTTATTATTATTTATATTTATGATATTCTGATTTTCTCAGATAGCATTGATCAACATTTCAAGCATTTACATACCTTTTTCCATGTCATTCGAACAAATGGTTTGGTTCTCTCCAGAACTAAGTATAGTTTGTTTCAGGTCAATATTCGATTTCTTGGTCATAATACCCAATTAGGAACTATTGTTCATATTCAAAGATCCATCCAGTTTGCTGACAAATTTCATGATCAGATACTTGATAAAACTCAATTGTAGTGTTTCCTTGCTTGTGTAAATTATGTGTCTGATTTTATCCCAGGACTTAGCACATTACTTAAGCCTTTGCATGATAGGTTGAAATCACCTCCCCTGCATGGACTGATGTGCATACAAATGTTGTTAGACAAATTAAGATCAAAGTTGTCAATCTGCCTTACTTATCATTACATGATCCAAATGCCTTTAAAATTGTTGAGACTGATGCATCTGATATAGGTTATGGTGGCATATTAAACAAAAATTAAATGGCACTGAACATATCATTGCATTTGCATCCAAACATTGGAATAATTCTCAACAGAATTATCCTACTATCAAAAAAGAAATTTTGGCTATTGTTTTATGTATTTCAAAATTTCAAGCTGATTAACTCAATCAAATTTTTTTTCTTCGTATTGATTGTAAAGCAGCAAAATCCGTTTTACAAAAAGATGTTCAAAACTTAGCTTCAAAACATATTTTCGCCAGATAGCAAACTATTTTGTCTATCTTTGATTTTGAAATTGAATATATTAAAGGGAACTCCAATTCTATACCCGATTTCTTAACCCGAGAGTTTTTACAGGGCAGATAACCAATATGCCCAGGAAAAAAAAAGAACATGACAATCCTGTGGATGAATCTTCATCATCAGGTGATAAAGGTATTTTTTTTTTGGTACTTGAGTAATCTTTATATACTAAAACAGAATGCATGGCACGCATGAGCTACGAGTCTATATGACTTTCAAAAGTTCATAAACCAATGAGGAAAAAGAAAAAATTGTATATGTAACAATATATATATAGTTAAAGATGGAAATATGATAAAAATGATTATCAAATGATATAATTTATGAGAACAATTTATGTAATTTAGTTTAAAATAGTTTTATAATTTATAGATAGTATAATGTTTAAAATTTTAAAAGAAAGAAAAAGAAATACATAAGCATACATATTTAATTAAATTTTAGTGTATATAATAAGATGATACAAAAATGTAATTTTGGTAATAATTTTACTTAAAATTTTGAGGAGATCATAATTTGGAGACAGAGAAAATAATAATAATAATAATAATAAAAGTCTGTTATAACTGCCTTATATATATTAACCTAATATAGCAAGTGTGTTTCTTTCTAGATAGGGTGTAGAAAGTAGACAAAAATAAAGCTGAATTTTTTTTTTCCTTTTTTTTAAAATTTTTTTTTTATCATAAGTCAGCCATGTTTAATTTACAACTTTATATTAGATTATCCCATGCTCTCTCTCTCTCTCTCTCTATATATATATATATATATATATATATATATAATATATATATATATCTTCTTTTCTTTCCTTTTTTTTAGGGTAAATTCTCTTCTTTCACAACATCCAAATCTTTTAATATATATTATAAATTATAACTATTATTCTATACGTACGATCATGCATGGATAGATTGAAAATGAGACTTTTTGATTATTATGATATCGTTTTATAATTTTAAAAATAAATTTATATTTATGGAAGGTGGGTGTGGGGAGGGTAAGTAAGACTGTTAGCTGCCAATCATGACAAGAAAAGAAAGAAAGAAAAGTTGATGGTGTTGTATTGTCTTATTGATAAGTCATGTTATGAAATTGATTATATATATAATAATATATATTAATGTATATATATATATATATATATAAGGGGAGAGAGAGGAGAGAGGATTTCAATATTGCAAATTTCTACTGAGAATGGGAAAGACAAAACCCTTTGGAAAGAATTTTCCTCTTCTTCTTTACCAAGGGATAATGTAATGTATATATAGATAATCAGAACCGGGCAGGACACAATAAATGTATATATTTAAACAATGTGCCATTGCCACTAACTAATATATATATATATCTATATAATAACACATGTCCAATATTATAAATATTAGGTGATATTTATCACCTTACGTAATTTTCTAGGATGATGGACATCCATTAATTTAATGAATCTTCGGGATTCATAACACCCCCCTTGGATGTCCATTACATAAAGAATATGCCTCGTTAAAACCTTACTAGATAAAAACCCAATGGGAAAAAAATCTAGTGAAGGAAAAAGAGTACACTATTCTTTATGTGTAGATTTCTCCCCCTGATGAGATGATTTCTCGAAATCTTTAAATCGACGCAAACCAATTTTATATCTCAATTTTTCAAAGGTTGCTGTCGGAAGAGCTTTAGTGAATATATCTGCAAGATTATCACGTGATCGAATTTGAAGCACATCAATTTCACCGTTCTTTTGAAGTTCATGAGTAAAGAAGAATTTAGGTGAAATGTGTTTCGTCCTATCTCCCTTAATATATCCTCCTTTTAATTGAGCTATACAAGCTGCATTATCTTCATATAGAGGAGTTGGAATCTCTCTTCTGGATGATAAACCACAACTCTCTCTAATGTAATGTATTATTGACTTCAACCATACACATTCTCGACTTGCTTCATGAATGGCTTAGAAGAAGTTGCTGCTATTGTTTGCTTCGTGGAGCGCCATGATATAGCAGTATTACCATATGTAAATAAATAGCCATTTTGAGAACGTACCTTATGCGGATCTGAAAGATAACCCGCATCTGCATATCCAATCAGTTCTGGGTCATTTACATTTGAATAAAATAATCCTAGGTCAATTGTCCCTTGGAAGTATCTAAGGACGTGTTTAATACCATTCCAATGTCGTCGTGTTGGTGAGGAACTAAATCTTGCCAATAGATTTATAGCAAATGCTATATCAGGTCGAGTATTATTTGCAAGATACATCAGTGCACCAATAGCACTCAAATATGGTACTTCAGGACCAAGTAGTTTTTCATCATTTTTTCGAGGTCTAAATATGTCTTTATTTATATCTAGCGACCTCACGACCATTGGAATATTCAATGGATATGTTTTATCCATGAAAAATCTTTTCAACACTTTAGCTGTATATGTTGACTGATGAACAAAAATTCCATCTTTCATATGTTCAATTTGAAGCCCGAGACAAAACTTAGTTTTTCCAAAACCTTTAACTTCAAATTCTCGTTTCAAACAATCTATAGCTTCTCGAAGCTCTTCTGGAGTTCCTATGAGATTGATATCGTCAACATATATAGTAAGAATCACAAAACCAAAATCTGTTTTCTTAATAAAAACACATGGACAGATTTGGTCATTCTTATATCCTGAATTCAATAAGAATTCACTAAGGCGATTGTACCACATGCGCCCAAACTGTTTAAGCCCATATAATGACTTCTGTAATTTGATAGAATAATTTTCATGAGGGCCTTTAGAAGCCTTTGGTAATTTGAATCCTTCAGGGATTTTCATATAAATCTCATTTTCAAGGCTTCCATAAAGATAAGCTGTAATGACATCCATTAGACGCATGTCCACATTTTCATGAACTGCCAAACTTATAAGATATCGGAGTGTAATAGCATCAATAACGGGTGAATAAGTTTGATCATAATCAATTCCTGGCTTTTACGAAAAGCCTTGTGCGATGAGTCGTGCTTTATATTTTACGACTTCATTATTCTCATTTCGTTTTCGCACAAACACCCATTTATAGCCAACAGGTTTTACATCCTTTGGCGTTTGGACTACAGGTCCAAAAACTTCTCACTTCGCAAGCGAATTTAACTCCGATTGAATCGCATCTTTCCATTGAGGCCAATCAATTCTATGCCGACATTCTTCAACTGATAAAGGATCTAAATCCACATTATCCTTGAAAATATCAAGGCTACGTTGTATGCAAAAGCATTATCAATAACAATATTTTTTCGATCCCAACTTTGATTCGAACTGGTGTAATTAATAGAGATTTCAGAATTCTCTTCATTATTTGTAGTTGGAATCTTTTCATCAGTTGTCCCTTGGTTTTCCTTTTCTGTTTCATCAATATGATCTTTTAGATCATTTGTTCCTCTTTTCTTTCGAGGATTTTTATTTTTGGAACCAAATGGCCGGCCACGCTTCTGACGTGTTTTTTATTCGAAAGTTATAGGATTAACTTTCTGTCCTTCAGGAACTTCTATCCGTATAGGAACATCTATAGCTGGAAGATGCGATTTAGTGACTCTGCTAGAGTCAGCAAAAGAATCTGGCAGTTGATTTGCAATTTGTTGCAAATGTATAATCTTTTTAACTTCAAGTTCACTTATATTTGTGCGTGGATCTAAATGATTCAAAGAAGTTTTCCACGCAAGTTCAATCTTATGCCATTTATTCTCTCCCCCTAATTTGGGAAACAAATTTTCATCAAAATGGCAATCAGCAAATCTTGCTGTAAATACATCCCCCGTCAAAGGTTCAAGATACCTTATAATGGACGGGGAGTCATACCCAACATATATCCCCAATCTTCTTTGCGGGCCCATTTTTGTCCGTTGGGGTGGTTCAATTGGAACATATACAGCACACCCAAAAATTCTCAAATAAGAAATATTTAGCTCTGAACCAAAAGCCAATTGTATGGGAGAAAATTTATGATAACTCGATGGCCTTAAACGCACAAGTGCTGCAGCATGCAAAATTGCATGTCCCCAGGCTGTTGTAGGGAGATTTGTTTTCATCAATAATGGTCTAGCAATTAATTGCAGCCTTTTAATAAATGATTCGGCTAGACCATTTTGTGTGTGAACATGAGCTACAGGATGTTCAACAATTATTCCAATCGACATGCAATAAGAATCAAATGCATGCGAAGAAAATTCACCAGCATTGTCTAGACGGATTCGCTTAATAGGATAATCAGGAAACTGCGCTCTTAAGCAAATTATTTGGGCAAGTAATCTCGCAAACGCCAGGTTGCGAGTCAATAATAAACAAACATGCGACCATCGGGTCGATGCATCAATCAAAACCATGAAATATCGAAATTGCTCACATGGTGGACTAATCGGTCCACATTTATCTCCATGAATCCGTTCTAGAAATGTAGGACTTTCATCTCCTACTTTCAATGGTGCTGGTCTTATAATCAATTTCCCTTTGGAACATGCAGCACATGAATATTTATCAGAAGTCAAAATCCTTTGATTTTTCAAAGGATGACCGTGCGTTGTCTCGATAATTTTTTGCATCATAATTGATCCCGGATGACCCAAACGGTCATGCCAAACTTTAAAAGTAACGGGATTAGTAAACTTCTGGTTTACTAAATGATGCGCCTCAATATCATTTATTTTCGCATAATATAGGCCAAAGGATAGAGATGGTAGTTTTTCCATCAAAACCTTATTACCGGAGGTCATTTTTGTGATACCCAAATATTCATGACCATTATCTTCTATAGTCTCAACATGATATCCATTACGTCGGATATCTTTAAAACTCAATAAATTTCTTTGAGACTTTGAGGAATATAATGCTTTATCAATAGCAATCATAGTTCCTCCCGGTAATATTATATTAGCTCTTCCGGAGCCTTCAATAAGTTTTGCACTACCATTTATTGTGGTAACACTTGTTTCTCCCACATTCAAATGAGAAAAATATTTCTCGTATTTCAGTATGGTGTGCGTAGTTCCACTGTCAATAAGACAGACACTTTCGATATCGTTGTTCATACCAGAAAATTGAACAACAGCCATCTATTTGATTAACAAAAATTTTACAGAAATAAAAATTAAGCATATAATTACAAAAGTAATATAAACATATAACATTTAATAATAATATTCTAATTATTTTGGACACTTTAATTTCCAATTAAGTGGTCAATTATTTCTTTTGGATGTTCGAAAAGATCAGTAACATCCAGGTGAGCCACATCAACATCAACATTTTTAATATCGTCATCATTTATTTCATGAGACAAATTTTGAGAAGTAAGTCAACAAAATGTTTTGTCGTGCTACAGGCACGAGACCAGTGACCTTTCATGCCACAACGATAATATTTGTCTTCATAATTTTTCGGAACAATATTTCCTTTCTCATTATGTTTTGTCCACTTCAGGTGGTCATAATTATTTTTGGCACCTAAATTATTATCATGTTTATAAGGGCCAAATTTATCACGACGTTCATGATCATATTTTCGACCATGACCGCGGTAACGACCACGACCACGACCACGATCTCTTCTGGGATCATGATTTCTAATAGCATTCACTTCAGGGAATGAAGTAAGCCAATAGGTCGAGTCTCGTGATTTTTCATCAGTAATTCATTATTATGTTCCACAACAAGAAGACAAAAATCAATTCAGAGTATTTCTTAAAATCTTTCTCACGATATTGTTACTGCAGGACAATATCCGTGGCATGAAAAGTGGAGTATGTTTTCTCCAACATATCATCATCCGTTATATCAACTTCACATAGTTTCAACTATGAAACTATTTTAAACATTGAAGAGTTATACTCACTCACGGATTTAAAATCTTGCAACCTCATGTGCAACCAGTCATACCGTGCTTTTGGGAGAACGACCATCTTCTGGTGGTCGAATCTTTCTTTCAAATTTCCCCACAAAACAAGAGGATCTTTCACGGTAAAATATTCATTTTTCAAATCCTCATGAATACGATCTTGTGTTGATGACACTTTATTTTATACAACGGTGTCTGCCGGACACGTTGTGGCAAGATGCATTCTGGCATCTAGTGTCCATGACAAATAATTCTTTCCAGTGACATCAAGAGCCACAAATTTCAGTTTAATAAAATTTGACATAATAATAACAGAAAACGTACCCGTAAAAACGTACCTAATTTTTCTTCAAATAAACTTCAAAAAATACCTTATCCGGTGGTAGAGACTCGTGTTGATAACATGTTATGAAATTGATTATATAATAATAATATATTAATGTATATATATATATATATATATATATATATATATATATATATATATATGTATATAAGGGGAGAGAGAGAGGAGAGAAGAGAGAGGATTTCAATATTGCAAATTTCTACTGAGAATGGGAAAGACAAAACTCTTTGGAAAGAATTTTCCTCTTCTTCTTTACCAAGGGATAATGTAATGTATATATAGATAATCAGAACCGGGCAGGACACAATAAATGTATATATTTAAACAATGTGTCAATGCCACTAACTAATATATATATATCCACTAACTAATATATATATATATATAATAACACATGTTCAATATTATAAATATTATGTAATATTTATTACTTTATATAATTTTCTGAAATAATGGACATCCATTAATTTAATAAATCTTTGAGATTCATATCAATAACGAATTTTTTTTAGTATCCAAAAAGTGCATAAAAAAGCGTACTCATACTTTCTTCTAAATCTCTTTACTGTCCACTCTTCGCCCGACACATAACGGCGCGTGAGCGGTGAGCCTTTCAGACAACTTTCCTTTTTTAACTCATAGCGGGTCCCACTACACAACTTGTCACTTTTTATTTTTTTAGTGAAAATTTATTTAATACTTTATAACTAATTAATTAATTATTTTTAAAATAATTATCTATATAAAATTAAATTGAATTAATTAATTTATATTTCATCTATAATATTAAAGAAGAAAATATTGTAAATTAAATTCACATTTAAAATATTTTTTTAAGAGTATCAGAGTTACGTAAAATTAAAAATTTCAGTGCTATATAAAAGTTAGTAAAATATATATATTTTTTTGATTGAAAGTGAAACGCCAAAGTAAATGTTAAGTTAAACCCGGCCCAGTATCGTCCACTTCTTTCAAACAGATTTTATTGGGCCTTTCATGGTTGACTCATTACTTTTGAGGTAAAACCGGTTAAACCGGAACAAATTGGAAGTAAAGAATTCTCATGTATTTAAAAAACTTTTGTGATTTAAACGAGTTTGTACGACTAATAATTTGATAATTATTCAAAATTAATTCGTGCTATAAATATATATGTATATATAATATTTTAGAAAAAAGCTAGTAATGTTTAATTTCAGAAACATTTTCAGATAAAAGTTTTAAATATATAAGTAAAAATTATAAATTTATGTATAATATATATATATATATATATATTGCTTAAGTGATTCGAATCCAATGTGCACTTTGGTTAAAATTTCGGGTTACTTTTAGCCGTATTCGAATCCACTGTTTGAAAGACCATGAAAACTCATTGCCAGAAAGAAAAAAAAAAAAGAAAAAAAGAAAAAGGTTATTTTTGTTTCAGTCAGAGAATTAGTTTTCCAAAGCTTCCTTGTCCAATTACGGACGATTTTCAAAACTCTTATTCATCAGATCCACTAATTGCCTGAAGGTGAATACAAAGAAAAGAAAGAAAAGAAAACGAAAAGTGAAAAAAGATGATAGCTTTACCGCAGTTTGCAAGAACTGGAATTTGCAGAAACAGTAAAAGAAAGAAAACTGCAACCCTGAAAATGAAAAGGAAAAAAGATGCTAACTTTACCTTCTTCAAGCACAGATTTTGACTGACTTAATAAAAGAGAAATGAAAATCAGAAGATTCCCACAGGGTAAAAGAGAAAGGAAAGGGAGGAACATCATGAAATTATTGGTATGCCTGGGATCGGTAAGGATCTTTAATTAATTTCAAATCAGTGTAAAAAAAAAATTCAAAAAATAAAATAAAATCAAGAAGCCTTTCCGATCCAGGCAATACCCACAACTTCATGAAGATCTAGCTCCCTTTCCATTTTTACCCAAAGTTGCATAAAGCTATACCTAATAATCGGCCATGGTTTTGAAGGAAAGAAAGATGAGAGTAAAAAAGTGATAGGAAACAAGGAATGAATAGAAATTATGGTTTTATATGTGCGGCGGCGGCGGGGGCTGCGTATGTTAGGGCACACTCCTTTTTGCACGTCGGTGAAAAGAAGCCCAAATTCTCTAAAGCCCGAAATTTCCCGGCCCACTTTCTACTATACATGGGCCATTATCCGACCCTTTGGTTCAACCCATTTTATTTCTAACCGGGTAGATTCGAAGAGTCGATAAACAATCTTAAAATGATTTTTTTAGAGTAGATGATCAAGGATTCAATTTTTTTATTTAGATAGCTCCATATTAAAAGTTTTAGACCATATCTTAACTTTTGAGTAAGAATTAAACTCCAAATTTTGAGCTCCCGTTGAATCACTCCGAAAATTCATTGTCCAAAAAAATTAAAAAATTGCTGTTTTTGTTTGTTTGTTTTAGTATGAGAATGTTTTGCCAAGCTTCCCTGTCTAATTAGAAACAAGCATATTAAAAAGAAAATAAGAGTTCATTAATGACTAAGAAAATATGATAATGTACTATATTAGAGTGAAATACTAAATTATTTATAAGGTTTATATGTAGAATCAAAATACATTCTTAATGAATTTTGGAGTTTCAACGTTTCTCATTTTTATTACAAATAATTCTTGTACACAAATAACAAAAGTACAAACGTTTGAAGCAAAAATCCAGACGTAAGGTGTATCTATTGAAATATTGAAGAAGTATAATGAAATTATAACAAATCTTTGGAACTTGAGGGAAGTTTTTTGTTCTTCATTTTTTGACCTCTTGTTTTAGGCATGTTCAATCTCCGGGCCAACCAAACAAAAATAAGGAAATAACCCATCGTGTGAAACTGTAATTCAAATGTAATAAGATAAGAAAATTGTACAAAGAAAGTAATATATATACACATTCAAATAACCTATATAAAGTAATAATAATAATTGAGGATTAAAGTTTTTAAAGTAAATTTACCTGGGGTATAGTGCGACCAAGTTGTACTTTAAATTTATCATTTCCCAAAGTCATTTGATCTCGTTGAATCTCAATAGCTGAAATATATATTGTACAATTAAAAAAATCCAGATCAATTAACTCAAGTGTATATATTTCTCCAAACTCTCTTGGGATTCTGCACATGACACCACAAAAATTGATGACTAGATGTTGTAGGTTGGGAAAATTATCATTGCTTGCCTTCCACAAAATCAAATCCATTGATTCAAGCATCAAATATTTCAAATTCAGGAATTCTTCATCATCCATTACCCATTCTTCTCCTTGAAAAGCATTCTCCTTTAGCTTGAGTACCTCAAGAGTAGGCAAAGTTGCAAGGGTTTTCATTTTGCTCCATGGAAGATAACTTCGGGATAAAGTCAACTTCTTAATAGTATTTGGTAGGAAGCTACTCAAGTTCGGAATACATCTTTGTCTTTTAACTTTAAAATTACAACATAATTTGAACTTTTCAAGTTGATGCAAATTGACAATATTTTCCAGTGCAGCACATAAAAGCTTGTCTTCGAAATCTTCTTGCTCATGCTCAACAATCCCAAGTTGCTTCAAGTGCGGAATATTAAAAAATATTTCATTATTGCAACTAGAAGAGCTTAAATTTGATAGTGACAAAAGACAAGGAAGAAGTGAATTTGAACTTCCCTCAACCAAAAGAATTGGTGGTTCACACAAGAAAGTGCAAGTTCCAACACGAAGATGTTTTAGATGAGCCAATAACCATATTTCCGTTGGTAGCATTTGATTTGCTTTTTCATGATAAATGAGTAACGTTTCCAAATAAGAAAGTTTACATATCAATTGAGGAATATTACCAGAAGTAGACAATGCAAGATACCTTAGATTTTCCAAGCTAGTAACATCAATTGGAAAATGATCAAAAGTTTGATTTATAATGTCCAATACCCTAATTAGCTTGAATCCTTCAAAATTTATAGGATAATCTGATCTAAAAGAATGACCAAAATAGAGAAGGGTTTTGTAGATACGAAGGACGTGGTTATGATCATCATCACACGAGAATTGTTTACAAAACTCTCTCATGCTAAGGTCCCACAATAGATCATGGACTCCACATAATTTGGCCTCACCATTATACTTCTTCTCTTTGATCGTAATTAAACTTCTTTCAGTTAAACTTTTGAAACATGCCATTGCTAGTTCTTCCAAAGTTACATCTTTTGCATTATCTGATAAATTTTGACCTAAGAATTCCATTGCGGTCCACATTTGAATTAATTTTCTCACGGATATTGTGAAATTCTTAGGAAAGAGAATCATGGTGAGAAAGCATGCTTTCAATTGATGAGGCAATTCATCAAAACTAATGAAAAGAATCTTGGAGAGGGACTCTAATTGGGTTACTTCTGTTGGGAAATCAACTCCTTTTGCAACAACCTCCCAACATTGTCGTGTCTTACTAATGTTGGAAAGATAACCTGCCATCACTTCAATTGCGAGGGGCAATCCTTGACATTTTTCTGCTATTTGCATTCCAATATTCGTAAGCTGGCGAGGGCAAACTTCTTTTCCATAAGCCCTGTTCCACAATAATTCCCAACTATCTTCAATGCTAAGAAAACTCATAAAATGAGGAGGGTTTTCATGGTCAACATGAGAAGCCACTTCATTGATCCTACTTGTTAATATAATTCGACTCCCATTATTATCATCTGGAAAGCAAAATTTAATACGATCCCAAGCCTCTTTAGTCCAAATATCATCAAGGACTATAAAATACCTCCATCCTTTTAATCTTCGATACAATCGTTCAGGTAGTTCTTCTGTGTCTTCCTCGTACACCTCACTGGGGAGTGGAGCAATTGACTCTAGTAATCCCAACAAAACATCTCTTTCATTGAATTCTCGAGATACAACAATCCAAGCACGAACATGGAAGATAGTCATTATTTTTGGATCCTTGTAAACTTTTCTAGTAAGAGTTGTCTTACCAATTCCTCCCATGCCAATAATTGGAATAATATCCAACTTTGAATTAGATCTTGTGAGTCTATCTTTAATTTTTTGAAAGTCAAGAATTAAACCCACAGTGTCATTATCCATGAGATTTTTTGAAGCATTCTTCTTCAAAAGAAATTCTTCATCTTGTTCAAAATCCCCAATTAAGTAACCTTGAAAAATCCAAAGAACTTGATCACGATCACTATCTTTTCCTGGAAAGCTCAATTTTTTTTCTTGAGAAGAATTGATGTAGTCTAGTGCAAGTTTTGCTGATTTCATTACACATTCTCTTATACTAACAACCTCCCAACTTTTGTCTATTAGAAGATCCTTACACAAAATATCAAAAGATTTAAGAACTTTTTCTTTGATAATCTTGATAATTATTCTATTGTTGAACCAGTTGCAATAAAACATTTTTGAGAAATTCTCTATCAAAACTTTCTGAACAGACATAAAGGCAGCATAGTGTGCAAGACCTGTGACTCGATCATCTCTTTTGACTGGAAATGGTGTTCTTGACTTTTTATTTTCGATTATTGCGACCTTCAATTGAAACCATGAACATATTTCGAAATACCAATGAAAAAACAAAGATTCATTATCATCTTCAAAGGTTACTGCATTCAACATATCTGCTAGAAGAAGAGATTGTCTTGTGGAGAAATCCATTTCATCTGAGAAAATGATACTTGTACTCCTAACCAACATATCACCAGCAATAGATAGAAAATTCTCTGCATCTTCTTCCATTTTTTTATAAGCTACGCAAAGTACATTGAATTGAAGTTTGATTTTAATTAATATAATGAAAAACAAATATAAACAACATAGTAAATTTCTTACACTAAAAATGTAACTGACCTTCATCAAGGCACTTTATTATTTGATCACATATAAAAGAAAAAAAAAGGAAAAAAAATAAAAAAGAAGAAGCTATTTTATGTGTCTATCTTATTCAATTTGAACTACAACTATTTCATGAATAATTAAAAATTTCAATTTGAACCGTAACTTTTCGTTCATGAATAATAATAATAATAAAATATTTCAATAACTATTGGTTTGCAGTTATTCTTTCATAAATATTAATATTAAAATATTTCAATAAGTTATTGTTTCGGAATATGTTGTTTATGAATTTTTTAAATTTATTTAGATGTGCATAAATATAATCATCATTATCTTTTAGTACCAAAATAATAAACCTAATTAATAAAAGATGATATATGTTAACTGATATTTATATTTAAGGTTACATGTGTGACGTGTATATCTATTATTTTAGACAGATTCATGAAAATAGCTTTAGTTTATAGCATATAATAAATCATGAACAGATAAAAATCATATATATATATATATATATATATATATATATATATATATATATATATATATAATCAAGATGATAACATGATTAGAAGTGTATTAACTTACAGAAATCTCGTGTCTTTCAATACTCCAGTTTTCGAGATCAAAGAACTAATAAAAGATTTTCAGAGTTTGTCTGTCAAATAACACAAAAAACCCCATAAATATATATATATATATATATATATATATATGTCAATTAATATAAATCAGAATAGTTCTTAGCTACCGTTGCTTTGTTTTTATATGGGCAGAGTCTTATTCTTGTGGTGATTAGATTCTTAGGTTTGTTGTAATAAAATATTTCTATAAATTAAAGAAATCATATTGGGCATGAAATTGATTCCTTTCCATTCTAATCACATTCATTAATAGTTGTATCCAAACACAAAATTTTATCATAAAGGGCTGTTTTTGTTTAAGTATGATGATTATGTACTCTATTAGAGTTATTTATAAAGTTTATATGTAACATTCCAATACATGCTTAATGAATTTAAAGTTTCAATACATTCTATCACATAAACAGCAAAAGTACACACTTTTTGAAGTAGAGATTAAACTAGAAAGTGTAGCTTACTGAAATATTTAAGAAGTATAATGAAATTATAACAAATCTTTGTAGCTTGAGGGAAGTCTTTTGTTCTTTGTTTTTCAATCTCTGGTTTTAGGCATGTTCAATCTCCTAACCAACCAAACGAAAATAAGAAAATAACCCAATACGTGGAACTGTAATAACATAAGAAATTGTATGAAGAAAGTAATATATAACATATATAGAGTAATAATAATAATTAATAATGAATGCTTTTAAAGCAAGTTTATCTGAGGTGTAGTACCACTAAGTTGTAATTTAAATTTATCATTTCCCAAAATCATTTCATCTTGTTGAATCTCAATGGTTGAAACATATATCGTATCACCAAAAAAATCTAGATCAATTAACTCAAGTGTATATATTTCTCCAAACTCTTTCGGGATTCTGCACAAACTACTACAAAAGTTGATAACTAGATGTTGTAGGTGTTGGGGTGTCAACCCATGTCTCACTTCTGAAGATAATGCTAGAGTTGGCTAGCATATATGAATACCACTAACTTTATTAGTATGAGGTCTTTTGGGTGGTTACCCAAAAATAAAATCGTGAGGGTTTTGTCCCAAAGCGGACAATATTATACTAATGTGGAGTTAAGTGGTGGAAGCTCAACCTTGTGAGAATATTCGAACCCAGCAAGTGGTATCAGAACTTAAGGTTAATGGGTTTGCTTGCCAGATGTGGAGAGTCTAGTGCCTTGCGGAGGATGCAAGATGATTATCCCTCTAGGGGAGGACACGAGTATGTGGTCCTTGGTTTGAGGGGAGGAGTGTTGGGGTGTCAACCCATGTCCACATCTAAAGATAATGCTAGAGGTGACTAGCTTATAAGAATTCCATTAACTCCATTAGTATGAGGCCTTTTGGGTAGTTACCAAAGAGCAAAACCGTGAGGGTTTAGGGCCAAAGCGGATAATATCATAATAATGTGGAGTTAGGTGATGAGAGCCCAACCTTGTGGGAATGTTCGGGCCCAGCAAGTGGTATCAGAACTTAAGGTTAATGGGTTTGCTTGCCAGATGTGGAGAGTCTAGTGCCTTGCGGAGGATGCAAGATGATTATCCCTCTAGGGGAGGACACGAGTATGTGGTCCTTGGTTTGAGGGGAGGAGTGTTTGGGTGTCAACCCATGTCCATATTTGAAGTTAATGTTAGAGTTGACTAGCATATAAGAATATCATTAACTCCATTAGTATGAGGCATTTTGGGTGGTTACTCAAGAATAAAATCGTGAGGGCTTAGGCCCAAAGCGGACAATATCATACTAATGTGGAGTTAAGTGGTGGAAGTCCAACCTTGTGGGAATGTTCGGGCCCAGCAAGTGGTATCAGAGCTTAATGTTAATGGGCTTGCTTGCCAGATGTGGAGAGTCTAGTGCTTTGCAGATGATACAAGATGATTGTCCCTCTAGGGGAGGACACGTGGTCCTTGGTTCGAGGGGAGGAGTGTTGGGGCGTCAACCCATGTTTCACATCTGAAGATAATGCTAGAGGTGACTAGCTTATCAGAATTCCACTAACACCATTAGTATGAGGTCTTTTGGGTGGTTACCCAAGAGCAAAATCGTGAGGGCTTAGGGCCAAAGCGGACAATATATGCTAATGTGGAGTTAGGTGGTTAGAGCCCAATTTTGTGGGATTATTCGGGCCCAACAGTAGCTTGGGGAAATTATCATTGTTTGCCTTCCACAAAATCAAATACATTGATTCAAGCATCAAGTATTTCAAATTCAGGAATTCTTCATCATCCATTACCCATTCTTCTCCTTGAAAAGCATTCTCCTTTAGTTTGAGTACCTCAAGAGTAGGCAGAGTTGCAAGAGTTTTTATTTTGCTCCATGGAAGATAACTTTGGGATCGAGTCAACTTCTTAATAGTATTTGGTAGGAAGCTACTCAAGTCTGGAATATATCTTTCTCTTTTAAGTTTAAAACTACAACATAATTTGAACTTTTCAAGTTGATGTAAATTGATAATATTTTCTAGTGCAGAACATAAAAACTTGTCTTCAACATTTTCTTGCTCATGCTCAACAATCCCAAGTTTTTTCAAGTGCGGAATATTAAAAAATGTTTCACTGTTGCAACTAGAAGAGCTTAAATTTGATACTGACAAAAGGCAAGGAAGAAGTGAATTTGAACTTCTCTCACCGGAAAGATTTGGTGGTTCACACTAGAAAGTGCAAGTTCCAACACGAAGATGTTTTAGATGAGCCAATAACCATATTTCTGTTGGTAGCATTTGATTTGCTCTTTCATGATAATTGAGTAATGTTTTCAAATAAGAAAGTTTACATATCAATTGAGGAATATTATCAGAAGTGGACAATGCAAGATACCTCAAATTACCCAAGTTAGTAACATCAATTAGGAAATGATCAAAAGTTTGATTTATAATGTCTAATACCCTAATTAGCTTGAATCCTTCAAAATCTATAGGATAATCTGATCCAAAAGAATGACCAAAATAGAGAAGGGTTCTGTAAATACGAATGACATGGTTTTGATCATCATCACATGAAAATTGTTTACAAAACTCTCTCATGCTAAGGTCCCATAATAGATCATGGACTCCGCATAATTTGGCCTCACCATTATAATTCTTCTCTTTGACCATAATTAAACTTCTTTCTGTTAAACTTTTGAAATATGTCATTGCTAGTTCTTCCGAAGTTACATCATCTTTTGCTCTATACGGTAAATTTTGACCTAAGAATTCCATTGCAGTCCACATTTGAATTACTTTTCTCACAGATATCTTGAAATTCTTAGGAATAAGAGTCATAGTGAGAAAGCATGATTTCAATTGGTGAGATAATTCATCAAAACTAATGAAAAGAATCTTGGAGAGGGACTCTAATTGGGTTACTTCGGTTGGAAAATCAACTCTTTGTGCAACATCATCCCAACACTCTTGTGTTTTACTAATGTTGGAAAGATGTCCTGCCATCACTTCAATTGCGAGGGGGTAATCCTTGACATTTTTTTTGATATCTGCATTCCCATATTCTTCAACTGATGAGAGCAAACTTCTGTTCCATAAACCCTTTTCCGCAATAATTCCCAACTACCTTCAATGTCAAGAAAACTCATAAAATGAGGAGGATTTTCATGGTCAACATGGGAAGCCACTTCAGTGATCCTACTTGTTAATATAATTCGACTCCCATTATTATCATCTGGAAAGCACAATTTAATACAATTCCAAGGTTCTTTAGTCCAAATATCATCAAGGACTATAAAATACCTCCATCCTTTTAATCTTCGATATAGTCGTGCAGGTAGTTCTTCCGTGTCTTCCTCGTACACCTTACTGGGGAGTGGAGCAATTGACTCTAGTAACCCCAACAAAACATCTCTTTCATTGAATTCTCGAGATACAACAACCCAAGCACGAACATGAAAGATAGTCATTATTTGTGGATCCTTGTAAACATTTTTTGTAAGAGTTGTCTTACCAATTCCCCCCACGCCAATAATTGGAATAATATCCAACTTTGAATTAGATCTTGTACTAACGACATTCCAACATTTCTCTATCAAAAGATCCTTACACAAAATATCAAAGGAGTTTAGAACTTCTTCTTGGATAGCCTTGATAGTTACTCTATTGTTTTGATACAACATTTTTGGAAAATTCTCTGTTAAAATTTTATGAACTGACATAAACGCAGCATATCATGTAAGACCTGTAAGTCGATCATCTCTTTTAACAAAAGTTGGTCTTCTTAACTTATTATTTTTTGTTACTACGAGTTTCAATGAAATCCATGCACATATTTCGTAATACATAAGATAAAAGACAGATCCATCATTATCTTCCAAGGTTGTTGCATTCAACATATATGCTAAAAAATGAGATTGTTTCGTGGAGAAATCCATTTCATCTGAGAAAATGATACTTCTTGCCTTAACTAACAAATCATCAGCATTTGACAGAAAATCCTCTGCATTTTCTTTCATATTTTTTTAAGCTACACAAAGTATATTGAATTACAGTCAATTTTAATTAATATAATGAGACACAAGTATAAAAAGCATAGTGAATTTCTTGCACTAAAAATCAAGATTATCATTTTATGAGCTTGCTGCTAAGTAAAAGGAAACATGATCTATATACATAATTTACACATAGATATTAATTAGTAAAGATTAAAAAGCATATAAACTTACAGAAATCTTGTGTTTTTCAGTACTTCAATTTTCGATATCATAGAACAAATAAACAATCTTCAAAGCTTGCCTGTAAAAAACACAAAACCAGAAATATATATATATTTATATGAAAAAGAAGAAGAAAGAAGAAGAAGAAAGGATAAGGAAACAGAGAGACTTTTAGGGCTTCAAATTGTTGGTTCTGAAGTCAAGTTTGAACACTCCATTTCTAAATGTGATTATTAATCAAGTTCTTTGTTCTTTATTGACTTTGTGTTTCTAAAACAAAAAGAATATTAAAATAATTATCATATATATATATATATATATATATGACGTCAACTCTGAATAAGTCTCCCAACACTTCATATTTTTATTGTAATAAATGAGTGAAAGAAGAAAACTCCATTTATACATAGATTCGGTAAATTTCTTTATATTTCTCATGTTAGGTTTATTATTTTATTTGATCTATTGATTTTTTTTTTTGGTAATTATGATTCTTCATTATATATATATATATATATATAATAATGATTATACTATAAAATAATTTTATATTTATTTATTGTTTATTTTAGTAAAACTAAGAGTTGAAATATAAACTAATTACTGGTAAAAATTAATTTAAACAATTATATACAAAATTGTTATTAAAAAACCATTTCATATAATAAAATTATAATTTTTTAATTTTTCATGTATATGTTTATAATATACTTTTCTAAAGTAAATAAACCGTCATATATATTATAAATGATAAAAATTATCATATCAAATATATAAAAAATAAAATAATTCTTCATCTTGGTTCACAAATGTCCATGTAGTATATAAATATATATCTGTTTATCCTATGATGATTATTAGTGCAAACATATATATATATATTGGAATGGTTTATTTTAATATTTTTTTGACTGTTTTAGGCAGATTCATGATTATTAGAACGTTTTCTTCAAAGTGAGCAAATGATTTTTTGTTTGCTGACTTATATCATATAATAGATCACAAACTAATAAAAGTAAACATATATAAATCAAGATAATATATATAATTTAATGGTGTATAAACTTACAGAAAACTTGTATTTTTCAATATTCCAATTGAGATCACAGATCTTCAGACCTTGCCTGTCAAGAAACACAAACAAAAAAAAGAAACCTTCAGAAATATATATATATGAAAACAGAAGAAGAAAGAAGAAGAAAGAAGAAGAAAGAAGAAGAAGAAGAATTAAGGGATAAGGAAACGGACCTTTGCTCTTTGCAGAACACTTTCTTGCAAGTTTCTTCTAATTATTATATAGAGAGAGTTTTAGGGCATCGAATTATTGGTTATGAAGTCAACTCTGAATGAGTCTCCAAACAATTCATATTTTAATTTAATTGATGAGTGAAAGAAAACTCCATTTCATATTTTATTGGTTTCCCATCTCATTCATTCATTTAATATATATATATATTATATATATATATATATATATATATATATATATATATATATATATCTGTGTGTGTGTGTCTACTATTTTTATGTGAGTGATCATATTTTGACTGTTTAAAAAAAAAAAAAAAAAAAAAAAAAAAAAAAAAAATATATATATATATATATATATATATATATATATATATATTTACAATGAAGATCATTGTACACCTCATACCAATATGAGCTTCAACGGAATCCATACACCTATTATTTTCGATTATGTCTCTTTCTCTCTCCTCTAAAGATAATATATATTACCTCTACACGGAAGTATGCAGTTTCGGATTCAATTTGAAAATTTAATTTAATTTTTTTTATTTAACTGTAAGCATATAAAATTTTAAAAAATTAAGAGTTTGAACTATGAAAATTTAAGAAATTTTTTTGAGTGCATTAATATTTTTATTCTTTTAATATATAATTATTTTTATAAAAAAAAAAAATTGTCTAAGAGTTAATTATTAATAAAATTAACAAAAGAATGAAAGTGTAATATAATTTAAGGAATGAAATTCACAAATTTATTTATTTTATTAAGTTTTCAATTGATTTTAATTTGATTTAATTTGATTTTTTTTTATACTATTTTTATGTGTTTGTATTGATCATTTTAATCAAATTTTAACTTTTATTTTACTTTTATAATTTCAGGACTTTACAACAAAATCATTCCCTTTTTTAAAATATATTAAAAGTAATTTGCAAGATTCTAACTTTATAAAAAAATCCGTCAAATATAATCCAAATGATTTAAAAAAAAAATTCCAAAAATAATATGGATGAAAAGAAAACATAATGTTATGAATTGTGTAGATTGAATGCGTGGATTCTCATTATCCTTTAATTTTGAGATAATGACGTAATTAATAAAAGATAACACACATTAATTTAATATTTATCTCTAAAATATTTAAACAAGCTTTTTGTACTCTCTCTCTCTCTCTTCAAAGTGAAAATGTAATTTTTGGTTCATAAACTCATATATATATATATAAATCAAGATGATCATTTTATGACAACAGTTCATATTTTTATTAAGTATTGTTTTGTAAAAAATATTAACAATGATTGAGATACATGTGAGATGATCAAAGTTTCAAATAATCTATATCGGTTAGAAAATTCGGATTGGATGTCACTTGAGGTTAAGTAGCTCTAGTTTGATGGGAGAACGTACATGACCATGCCGAGAGCATGCATGTGCTCTGACAAGCAAGTACCTATGATCCCGACCATTAAATGTACCTAATCCGACAAGCACTGTTTGGAGAATTGTCGGTATTATTCTAGGTGTCAACTCTTCATTGGACTGTCTTCTAATACAAAATATTAATGGTAACTCACACCATGCATACACAAATGAAAAATAAATACCAAACTATTTACTCTAAATATTTTGTTATCACAATATTTTTATGATATTTTTAACACTAATTTACTCTGTATCATACTCTTAATAATATACTAAAAAAAAATACTTAGATCAAAGTTGTTGGTCAAAAACTCATTTATTTTAAAATATTTTCATCTAATGTATTATTATTATTTTTAATTTTTTTGGGTACAATCTAACGTATCATTTAAATTTATTAAAGCTAGAGCGCATAATAGTATATATATAAGCTCATCATATTTTCTGAATGCATATTACATTAAAATATATATATATATATATATATATATATATATATTGATACAACAACAATTCAAGAACTGAGCAAGAATCACATCTGAATCAAAAATTGTCCATGATCTAAACTCAACCAACCCTTGGTAAACTCCCCGAATCTCTTCACCCCCAAATCAGCAAGGAAATGGTAACAAAGAGAAAATCAAAGAGAAAGAGAATTGAATTAACGCCACAAGTTTACTTACTTGATAAGTTGAATCAATCCTTAAGGTAAAACAAACCTGAATCTGATTTGTTTAAAAAAAAAGACTCACAAATTTTATTTTTTTCTCCTCCTCCAAAAAAGCCCCATCTTATTCTATTTATAGAGGAGAAGATGACCTAATTCTACAATAGATATGTTGGGCTGAGTCTTTTAGTAAAGCCCACTAAAAATAGAATTTAAAAACTCACTAAAAATAGAATTTAAAAGCCCACTAAAATAGAATTTAAAAGCCCTCTAAAAATAAAATTTAAAAACCCACTAAAAATAGAATTTAAAAATATTCTCAAACAAGGCCCTTCCTTTTAAAACGTTGGGCTTAAAATAAACAGCCCAAAATAAGACTTTAACTTCTTGAATTAGGGTTGCATCATTCTCTCCCTCTTCAAAAGGATTCGTCCTCGAATCAAAACTTTTCCCATCACTTTCTTTGCTTTCGTTTGATTTTGTCATGATGTAAAACCTGCAAAAAAATTGTTAGCAATCCTCACCAACACTCCCTCATGTGTTTCACTCAAATTTGATTGGAAACCCTCGTGTTTCACTCAAAGTATTGGCTTTTACCCTTTAATGAGCTCACAATTTTCTGCCTTTTTGCACTTTAGATTCAAGCAGTAGTTTTACTTGTCCGGACCAATCAAACAATACCAAATAAGCAAATTAGCAACCTTAATTCAATGGAAAACAAATAAATCCTAAAGAAAGAAATACGTCATAAAACTAGATGTAATATGATGTAAAGAGGTAAAAGATGACAAATTTGGAATGAAATCTGATATGTGGGCACCTAAATTTTGGAAAGTTCCCTTTTTTTTATATATATCAGGTCTAAAATTAAGAGATAAAGACCACCACTTTATATATATATATATATATCAGATCTGAAATTCAGAGATAAAGAACACAACTTTTTTTTTCTAAATGGGAAACTGACAATAATAATGAAAAATAAAAAGAAATTTAAAGGATATATAGATTGAATTTGAACTTAGCTCTGATACAAAAAATGATACAGCAACAATTCAAGAACTGAGCAAGAATCACCTCTGAATCAAAAATTGTCCCTGATCTAAACTCAACCAACCCTTGGTAAACTCCCCGAATCTCTTCACCCCCAAATCAGCAAGGAAATGGTAACAAAGAGAAAATCAAAGAGAAAGAGAATTGAATTAACACCACAAGTTTACTTACTTGATAAGTTGAATCAATCCTTAAGGTAAAACAAACATGAATCTGATTTGTTTAAAAAAAACTCACAAATTTCATTTTTTTCTCCTCCTCCAAAACAGCCTCATCTTATTCTATTTATAGAGGAGAAGATGACCTAATTCTACAATAGATATGTTGGGCTGAGTCTTTTAGTAAAACCCACTAAAAATAGAATTTAAAAACCCACTAAAAATAGAATTTAAAAGCCCACTAAAATAGAATTTAAAAGCCCTCTAAAAATAGAATTTAAAAACCCACTAAAAATAGAATTTAAACATATTCCCAAACAAGGCCCTTCCTTTTAAAACGTTAGGCTTAAAACAAACAGCCCAAAATAAGACTTTAACTTCTTGAATTAGGGTTGCATCATATATATATATATATATATATATATATTATATATATATATATATAACTAACACTTTAAAAGAATAGCACTCATTACATTATAATTTAGATTTCTACCAAATAAAAAAAATCTATTTAAAATTTATTGAAATTAAATAAATCTCCAATTCAAAAAAGAAAAAAAAAACTGAAATAATATCCTATTGAAATCCAAATAAAGAAAAAGAAGTATTGTCGCCTTTGGCCCACTTCAGATGGGCCTATCTGCTAAGATATCTCTAGGCAAACTATGTGGGACTTCAAGTTAATGATATTGTTCGATTTGGTCTATTTCAGGTGGGCCTATCTGCTAAGAGATCTCATAGGCAAGAGATGTGGGACTTTATGTCACAACACACCCTCCCATTATGATGATAACGGTCCACTTCAAGAGGATTTCATAAGTTTAAAATGCTTTAATAAGTAAAGTGTTTCAAACCCCTATTTAATAACTACTTAGTTTACTTCTTATTTTCTCAATTTTCTTTTTGAAAAAATTATTTTTAAAATCACATTATATATATATATATATATCTATATATATATATTATTTATTTTAATTCACTTAAATTTTGTTAGTATCTAAATTTTTTTTATCTTCTTTGAATATTTAGTATTCTATTTTGTTGTGTTTATTACTCAATATATATATATATATATATATATATATATATATATATATATTATTTTTGCTTAAGTTAAGAGTTGAAATATAAACTAATTACTGGTAAAAATCAATTTAAACAATTATATACAAAATAGTTATTAGAAAACCATTTCATATAATAAAATTTTAATTTTTAAATTTTTCATGTATATGTTTATAATATTTTTTCTAAAGTAAATAAACAGTCATATATATAATATATATATATATTAATATATATATATTATAAATGATAAAAATTATCATATCTAATATATAAAAAATAAAATAATTCTTCATCTTGGTGCAAAAATGTCCATGTAGTATATAAATATATATTCCTATGATGATTATTAGGGCAAACCTATATATATACGTATTGTAATGATTTATTCTAATGTTTTTTTTACTACTTTAGGCAGATTCTTGATTATTAGAATATTTTCTTCAAAGTGAGTAAATGATTTTTTGTTTGCTGACTTATATCATATAATAGATAACGAACTAATAAAAGTAAACATATATAAATCAAGATAATCATAATATATATATATATATATATATATATTATATATATATATATATATATATATATATATATATATATATATATATACTGATTCGACGAAAATCGGTCTGGCGACACGTGGCTGTTATCCGGCGTCGTTTGGGAGTCTCTACCAACGTTCCTCAGATTGAAATACTGTTTGCTCGTTGTTCTGACAAAGATTCCCCAAGCGGTATCTACAAAACAGGGAGGTTCAGAACAGAGGGTGAGGGACCTCCGACAAACCCTCCGACGATCAAGTTAGTATTCAGAATATTGATCGGAGATTTAGGAGGTTGATAGAGAATTGATAGAAGTATCTGGCCTTACCTTTTGTCCTCATTAGGGAGGTATTTATAGGAAAGGACGATCTTACGAAATGTGTATGAAGAATCTTATATTTGTAAGATTCTGAAATATCCCTTCCGACTGGAGATATGAACGAGATATTTTCAACCAAATAAAATAACTGTCGGTCACAAGACATTCCTCGTGGAAGGATCTGGAAGGATCTCGATCAGTCGATAGTCGAGATATTTACCTGCGAAGTCGGAGGTGATAACTCGCACTTCGCCCTCCTTCTACGGAGTGGTGGAGGCTTGGCAGGCTTGGTGGGTAGACACGCAAGGACACATCAGCCTCTTTATTCCAGGTCAGAGCGGGGTTTTTATGACCTCTGGTCCCTCGTTGAAGTGAGAGAAAGCTTTTCTTTGACTTTGACGTAAATCATATAACTGACTTTGTGGATTCGAAGGGACGCTTGTCTTACCGGAGTACAGAGAGTTAGGTTTTTCTTTGCTTTATTTAAACACGTTTTGGGTTCCCTAGAATGACGGCTGTAATGATGGTGCCCTCGTTTCCAGAGCCGGGTGTAATGATGTTATCTGAGCAGACGTGACGTTTGGTGTGACGAGACCCGTGAAGAAAACGGGTCCGGGCTTAGCATCCTCAAGAAGTCAAACTCTTTTCATCTTCCTCATCACGTATAAATAATTTCTCCTTTCTTTAACAATACTTTCCTTGCTTTTCTCTCTGTTCCATCTTCTAACTCCTTCTTCAACCTTCAATCCTTTCTTCTTCTTGCTGCGAAACCCTTCAGACCTCTTCAGTTCCCTCTTCGACGCATCATTATCAGGTATCTACTGTTCTTGGGTTACATTTTCGTTTTGTATAGTTTCTGCTATGGGGTGATTAAGAAGGTAAAATTTTTCTTTTTGCTTTCTGTTCTTTCGGGGTCGTCCTTTATTTATTTTTCTGAGAAAGAGAGATGTTTTGGGACTGAGAGATGTTTCGGGACTAGGTGGACTGAATGAACGGTTTTGGGGTTTAAGGTTTCTTTGAGAACGAAGTGTCGGCTTAGGACTGATAGGGTTTTTATATCTTCAGGTCAAAATGTCGAAACCATTAGTGGATGTAGAATCTAGCTCGGAATCCACCTCAGTAGACAAGCCGGCTTCCCTGTCCCTCAGCACATCAAGTGGTGATAGTTCTTCAGAGGGACGTAGACAGAGTTCCCGAACTGTTTTAGAAACAGACGATGGTTTCATTAGGGTTCCCGCAGTCCGGACTTCGACCGACAGTTCTACTTCTGATCCCACCGTTCCTGTGCAGGCCCCTAGGACCTCCAACCCAACCAGTGTTTGAACTTTCCAAGGGGAAAATTCGGACTCCGATAGTTTAGAAGAATTACCTGCAACCAAAAAACAGATAGACGGGGACTTCGCCCTTAAGACCAATACCATCAGCCTCGAATACCCAACATTATCCCTAGAGGTCGATCAAAGTCGGTTCAAACTCTTTATAGTAAAGTCATGCAGGCTCATGGCTGACGCCTACATTCACATCCCATACGACCACTCCATCTCGGGTCTTGCCTTACCTTTAGACCCTGCCTTTTGTGATTTCTTAAATTTAGTAAAGTGTCAACCCGCGCATGTACACCCAAACGGAGTCCGGTACTTTATAGCCTTGACAGTTTTCTGTAGGAGAATAGGAGTAGAAATCTCAGAATTGATTTTAAAAACCTTCTTTACCATTCTTAGAATGAACAATCTAACCCTATCTTTAAGACCCCGACCGAGTAAAGTTACTCTTTTTGAACCCCCTCCAAATAAGGTGAGTCAGTGGAGAGAGCGGTGGGTCTGTGTGGAGTCCAGATTGGGCTTCCCATTTTACCTGAAGTGTAAGGCACTTCGAACATGGCCGCCTCTCAAGAAAAACACCAAGTACTCTGACTCCGACCTAAAATTTTTAGACTATGTCCGGAGTGAACTAGGAGACAACCCTAGGACCCAAACCAAAGTCTTTTTGTCTAGCGAACTTATCGCTAATGTCAGTCGTAACCCTTGCAGGATCGGTGGGTGCGAGGTAGATGCCCGCCGGAGGGAGCTCGGCATGGAGGACAATAATGAGTACCCCGTATGGAGGCTCCACCCGGGAAGAGTATTTTGCGATGACTGCCCGGAGTGCTCCAACTTAGAAAATGCAGGATGTCCTGTGGCGAAGGGTAGACTAGGGCAACCTTTATTTGAAATGCGAATTTTATGTTACCTTAGTGCTGACTTCGTTTCCTCGTCTTGCAGATATGCCTGAAGGATTTGAAGAAAGGCGCGAAGCAGAAAGGCAGGCACGGAGTGCAGCTTTCCGCATGGCTGGTCTAACTCCGGCGAGGACTGTTGACCGTGCCTCGGACTCAGCGGTGGCTGGAACTTCATCGGAGGGGACAACCTCTCCTTCTCCTGCGCCACCAGTGCCCAGAAATCCTCTGCCGTCGAGGTCCACCGATCGTGATAAGGGAAAGGGGCCTGCTGACACTTCGTCGAAGCGGGGGCATGACGGGGGCGAAGTCGAGCCACCCCGCAAGAGACCTTCACAGACGTCTGACTCCCCCGACCTTCAAGACGAAGTTCCACTTACGGCCCGCCTCGTTGCACAACGCACTTCGCGCGGGGAAAGTTCTTCAGGGCTTTCCTGGTTGAAGGAAGGATTCGTTCTTCCTACTGGCAGGAGGGACTTGGAGAATCTTGCTCTCGAAGTGCAGCGAGCCTCCCCACCCCTATTCAACCTGCAGTTGACGGACCCCCGGGTGGGGAGATATTTCAGCAAGGCGGTGCTGCACATAGTGATGGACCACAATATGTTGAAAAACATTCGTAATGCTTCGATGGGAGTGGACATCACGATGGGCCACATCGGAGCTCATCTGGCACAGGTAAATATTTTGCTCTCTTTTGTTATCTATTTTTGAGTCATCACTTCTGACTTCGTCTTTTTACCAGATCGGCGCCTTGGTTGGGCACATCGGTTCGATGGCGGCTTCAGCGAACACTTCTCGGACTATGCAGCTGAGTCTGGAGAAGAAGTGCGTTGACTTGGAGAGCCGGCTATCAGAGAAGAACAAGGCCCTTGACTCCGCAGAAGAGAAACTTCAGACAACCGAAGAGAATGTAGCCCTGGTCGTAGCTGAGAAAGATAAGCAGTCTTCCACCCTGCTATCCTGCCAGAGGGCTAACGAAGATCTCAAGGCCCAGCTGAGAGACTTCGATCGACGGTTGAAGGAAGCGGAGTCAAGGTGTAGAGCTTCGGACTCCAAGGTGTCATATTATGAATCTATTGGTTACACAGCTAAGGTGGTGGATACCTTCCGTACTTCCCCCGAATTTGAAGATGAACTATACCGCAGATGCAACGGATTTTTTGACCGGGGGTGTGCTCATGTGATTCGTCAATTCCATCACCTTGTTCCAAACAAGGAATTGTTGTGCCGAATTTTTGAAGGGTCCTACACCAACCCCGACTTTAGGGCCGGTTGTGACTTCGTCCCGTTCATAGAAAGTGAACCGGCAGAGATAGCCGAAGCAGATCGCAAAGCGGGAAGGCAATGGACTCCGCCGGCTCCAGTGCATCCAAATTTGTTAGAGCTATGTGATCAATATAGTGAGCAGCCTGAAGAGTTCGAGGCTATACAGGTGGAGCCTTTGACAACCATCGGACCTGTGTCGGAGACAGAGGCTGCAGATAGTGGTCCTGCCTTGGTGGTAGAGGAGGCTCTGATAGGTGAGGGTACTTCGGCGGAGGTTGCTCCAACTTCGACCGAAGTCCCTGCAAATGTAATTGATTAGGATCCTTTCTTGAATAAAATTTTGCCTTTGTTTTTTATTAACATCTTGGCTTGAAGCGAAGTAAGATGTCATTGACTAACTATGAAATCTTTTTAAGTTTCTTGATTAACGCTGAAACATTTAACTCCAAGATTTGACTCGAAGTGAAGTGAGATTCCATGATTAACTCTAAAATCTATTAAGGTTCCATGATTGACTCTGAAACATTTAACTCCAAGATTGACTCGAAGCGAAGTAAGATTCCATGATTAACTCTGAAATCTATTAAAGTTCCATGATTAACTCCGAAACATTTAACTCCAAGATTGACTCGAAGCGAAGTAAGATTCCATGATTAACTCCGAAATTTATTAAGGTTCCATGATTGACTCTGAAACATTTAACTCCAAGATTGACTCGAAGCGAAGTAAGATTCCATGATTAACTCTGAAATCTATTAAAGTTTCATGGTTAACTTTGAAACATTTAACTCCAAGATTGACTCGAAGCGAAGTAAGATTCCATGATTAACTCTGAAATCTATTAAGGTTCCATGATTGACTTTGAAACATTTAACTCCAAGATTGACTCGAAGCGAAGTAAGATTCCATGATTAACTCTGAAATCTATTAAGGTTCCATGATTGACTCTGAAACATTTAACTCCAAGATTGACTCGAAGCGAAGTAAGATTCCATGATTAACTCTGAAATCTATTAAGGTTCCATGATTGACTCTGAAACATTTAACTCCAAGATTGACTTGAAGCGAAGTAAGATTCCATGATTAACTCTGAAATCTATTCAAGTTCCATGATTAACTCTGAAACATTTATTTGAAGTAGGCGGAGTGACATATTAGCAAGTTCAAATGGCTATACAAAATATTTCTTTAGATGGTTGGCGTGCCAAGGATTAGGTAGCATCTTTCCTTCTTGATCCATGAGATAGAAAGTTCCTGGGCGCACTTCGTTTTTAATCAAGTAGGGCCCTTCCCAGTTCGGTGATAGTTTGTTTGCTTTGATGTGCCTAGCCGTCCATTCAATCTTCCTCAGTACCTAGTCTCCGATGCCTAACGGTCTCTTTACCAACCCTTTATCATGCGTCATCTTGGTCTTCTGCTTAAAATCTTCCATCCTTAGCCGTGCTACGATCCGTCTTTCTTCAAGTAGATCCAGATCTAAACATCGTTGTCGTTTGTTGGTTTCTACGTCATAGGTGGACACTCTGTATGAAGGGAGTGCGAGTTCGGTGGGAGATATGGCCTCTGACCCGAATACCAAGGCATATGCTGTTTCACCAGTGGGGCCCCAAGCCAAAGTGCGGACTGCCCATAATGTTGCTGGGAGTTCATCGACCCATTTATTGGACTTTCCTTCTAGATTTTTCCTCAGTGCCGTGAGAACTATTTTGTTTGCCGCCTCTGCCTGTCCGTTACCTTGGGGATGGCCACGGATGATTTCCAATGCTTGATACCAAGGCAGGTGCACTCCGCCGTGAACTTATTGGAGAATTGTGTGCCATGGTCAGTTACCACAGCTCGTGGTACCCCATACCTACAAAACACGAAATCATGTAAAAAGTTGAGAGCGTTTTCCTCCGTAGGTGCTGCAAGTGACTTCGCCTCTATCCACTTGGAAAAATAATCCACCGCCACTATCAGGTACTCATTTCCTCTAGATTTAGGGAATTTGCCCATAAGATCGATTCCCCACATGTCGAAGGGCCTTGCGGCCAAAATGGGAATTTGGGGAGTTGATGGCAGTCGGGGTATCCTGCCAAAATTTTGGCAGACCTTGCAGTGTTTGACGAAGTCCTCAGTGTCTCTGCGTAGTGTCATCCAATAAAACCCTTGATTTAAGACTTTCTCTGTGATGGTTCTCGACCCAGGATGTCTGCCACATATCCCTTCATGCATCTCTTCCAGCACTGACTTCGTGAGCTCCGGTGGTACGCAGCGAAGTAAGGGTCTTGAAAAAGAACGGCGGTATAGGATGTCGTTGATTACCGTATACCGAACTGCTCGCTTTCGTATTTGCCTTCCTTTGTTTTTATCTTCGGGGAGGATGTCGGAAGTTATAAAGCTCTTTAATTCATCAATCCATGTAGAGGAGTTGAGAGTTGGTTGCTGCAGCGACAACACGTACTCTGGTGAAGTTAGAAGTTCGACAGATATCCCCAGGTCGTTGTGGGACTCTCCTGATGCTATCTTCGCCAACTTGTCCGCTACTTCATTAAGACTCCGACCTATCTTTCTTAGCGAGAAATATTGGAACTGAGCGATCAAGCGGTCGACTTTTTCTGCGTATACCTTCAAATTATCGGAGTTTACCAAGTATTCGTGGTTTATCTGCCCGACCACGACTTGGGAATCACTGAAGACTTCGACGGCCTCTACATCAGCTTCCAGAGCCCATTGCAGTCTGAGGATCAAGGCTTCATACTCGGCCTGGTTGTTAGACAGAGGGTAATCAAGTCTTATACTTCGCTTTTCCTCAAATTGACCCGAAGGGGACTTCATGGTGATGCCTACCCCGACGCCTTGTGAGTTGACCGCCCCGTCGACTGTCATGGTCCTGGTGTTTCTCTTCATGGGAGAAGATGTTGACTCTTCGAGGGGAGATGCTTCCGTGAAGGATAGCTCGGCGAGAAAGTCTGATAATGCCTGAGCTTTAATCGCTGTTTGAGGAGCGAACTTGAGGTCATAACCACATAACTCGATAGACCATCGAAGCATCCTCCCTGACTGATCCAACTTGTGAAAAACTTGCCTTAGCGGGTGGTTGGTGTAAACAACCACAGTATGAGATTCGAAGTAGGTGCGGAGCTTCCTCGTGCTGATAACCAAAGCATATGCCAATTTTTCAATCCGTGAATATCTTACTTCGGCATCCCTTAACACCCGACTGACGAAGTAAACTGGCATCTGCTTGTCCTCTGAGTTTCTCACTAGTACCGATGCCACCGCTTGCTGTGAAATGGACAAGTATAGGTAGAGAACTTCGCCTGGAGTAGGTGGGCTGAGCAAGGGTAACTTTGCCAAATATTCCTTTAACTCCCCCCAAGTTTTGGCACACTCTTCATTCCATAAAAAGACTTTCCCCAAATTTTTTAACACTCTGAAGAACGGTATACATCTTTCGGCTGATTTGGAAATAAATCTCCCCAAGGCGGCTATGCAGCCGTTTAACCTCTGGACGTCCTTAATACATCGAGGTTCCGTGAGCGTTAATATGGCTTTGATTTTGAGTTGATTGGCTTCAATACCCCGTTCCGACATCATGAACCCCAAAAATTTCCCGGATCTCACCCTGAATACGCACTTCGATGAGTTTAACATTAACCCGAACTTCAACAGGGTAGTGAACGTCTCTTCTAAGTCTTCTAGATGAGAGCTCCCCCGTTTAGTCTTGACGACCATATCGTCGACGTACGTTTCTACATTCCTACCAATCTGCTCCTGTAGGATTTTGTTCATCATCCTCTGATAGGTCGCTCAGCGTTCTTCAGTTCGAAAGGCATTACATTGTAGCAATAAATCCCTCTGGCCGCCCGAAAAGAGGTATGGATTTGGTCCTGTGGCCACATGCCGATCTGGTGGTACCCTGAGAAGGCATCCATAAAACTAAGGAATTCGTATCCTGACGTCGAATCTACAAGGGCATCGATTCGGGAAGAGGATAGCAATCCTTAGGGCAAGCCTTATTCAGGTCGGTGTAGTCCACGCACATCCTCCATTTTCCGCTAGTCTTTCTTACCATTACCACATTTGCGAGCCAAGAAGGGTAGTCTACTTCTCTTATGAAATTGGATTTCAACAGCTTTTGTACCTCGGTCTGCATGCCTTTAACCTTATCCTCACCGAATTGCCGCGCCTTCTGTCTAACAGGTTTGAACGTAGGATCAATGTTCAGCCTGTGCTCCGCGATATCTGCTGATATCCCTGGCATATCTTCGGTTTGCCAGGCGAAGTTGCGTAGGTGACTTGAGAGGAACTGTATTATTTGTTCTTTCCTGGAGGGCGAAGTGTTGTTTCCTACGCGTATCTTCTGATCGGGATAGTCGGGATGAATGATAACTTCGTCGTACTCCTGTGATTCCAATTCGACATCACTGGCGCAACTTGCTTGGGTCGAAGTCCCAGGTAATCTTGTTTCCTTTACCGACAACATGGGGGCTACCGTAGAAGATGGCGGGGAAATGTTTTATTTCTGGGATTTAAAGATGTATGCCAAGAGGCTCTTGGGGCTACTCCTCATCCAACTGATTCCATTCTTCATTGCAAATCTTACTTGCTGGTGCGAGGTCGAGATGATTAACTCGAAGGCGAAGTGCGCAGGTGTGCTTAAAATGGCATTATAGGGGGAATCGACATCCACTACGTAAAATTTGATCTCCTCCCGTGAGCAGGCATCGGACCCCAGGATCACATTAATTCTGACCGTCCCTTTGACTCCAATCTTATGTGGTGTGAATCCCTCTAGGACCATCTTGTTGGGTTTTAACCGCATATCATCCATACCCATTTCTTTAAAACACGTATAGTAAAGTATATTTTTGGTTGCACTGGTGTCAATTAGCACTCTCCTTACTCGACACTTGTCAGTGCCTTCTGCAGTCATGCCTACCTCCAAAATGATGGGAGTAACTCGTGCTTCCTCATTCAACTCCAGATCCTGGTCGAAGAAAGTTATAGGCTCCTGGGAGAACCTGTCAAAGTGAGGGGTAGGCACAGGTTTGTTCAGATTGTGGATTTTCCGCTTTATCTGCTTGATGGAGGAAAAATGAGGGGTTATAACCTCAATTATCCTTTCGGCTTTTTCCTTGGGTGGCTCCGCGAGGTATTCCTTCAAATGTCCTTCACGTATCAATTTCTCGATAGTACGCTTTAACTGCATGCAATTCTCGGTGGTATGGTCGTAATCCTGGTGGAACGCGCAGTACTTCGTCCTATCCTTGGTAGGGGCGTTCTGAGTTCACATCGACGGGGGGTCATGCACTCTGTACTTATGCTTGATAATAGACACGAGGTTCTCTTTCGGGATATTCAGCGATGTGAACGACTCCGTCTTCCTCGTTCTGTTTTTACCTTTCCGTTCTAGAGGGGATCCTTTCGGATTCCTCTCTTTCTTCTTGCTCCTTGTCCCATACGCACTATCCTCGGCTAGTGCGACCTTCCTCGCCACTCTGAAGACTTCGCCGATTGTCTCGGGTTTTTGGAGCTGGAGTTCAGTAAATAACATCTGTGATTGAAATCCTACCTCAAAACAGGTAATCGCCGTGTCTTGGCTAATTTCCTCAATTCCATCATATGTACATTTAAAATGCTCCAAGTATGCGAGGAGAGTCTCGTCATCTCTTTGTTTAATGTTAGCGAGGTCCCCTCTTGTCTTCAGAATCTTCCCTGCGGTGCTAAATTTGTTCAGGAAGGACTTCTCCAAGTCGTTCCAGGAGTCTATCGTTCCCGGCTTGAGCGACGGGAACCAAGTTAGAGCTTTATCAGATAAGGTGATGGGAAAAACCTTAAAGACGATACCCTCGTCGTTGCTTACCAATGCCATGGCATACTTGAAACGACCTATGTGCTCTTGTGGTCTGCTCGATCCGGAGTATAAGATGAACTGAGGGATTTTGAGTGAAGGGTCCGGAATTGCGGAGTGTATCCACTTGGTGAATGGTCCTGTCTCCGTTAGGTTGTTCTTTCTGTATCGATCCTTGCGTACTTTATCTAGACTATTGTCCTTCCTATGTCTCTTTGAACGATGTGTGTGTCGACGACATTTTTCTCTTTCGGGTTTATCCCTAGGTTGGCTCTCACCGACTTCGCTGGCTGGGCGGAATGTGATCTTTTTGGATGGGACGTTCCGATCTCTTGCATGCTTGCTCATCGCGGTGGGAGATTTTAACGGCAACGGTCAGTAGCGTTCTCCACATCGATGGGGGCCACTGGTGGAGTCAATCCATGCCTGATGAACTCCGTCTGAAATTGTAGTAACTGTCGTGATAGATCGCGCTCCTTGCGAAGTTGCTCGATCTCCTTGCGCATTTCGTCGAGGTCCTTGGCATGTTGGACGTCAACGTACATGCTCATGCTTACTCCTTTACCTTCTCCCGGCAATCCGCGTGAGAGATCGTGGAAGTCTTTGGCGTGTCTGATGCTACCGCCTTTACTCTTACTTGCTCCTTTGAAGCTTCCTGAAGCTTCGCGAGGTTTAAGGCTTTCCACGACCGAGCGAATACGCAGCTTTTTAGGGGCCAACCTGGTACGGTAGGCTTCTGGTTGAGTCGCAGGGGCCGTGGTGTCGAACTGATGTCCGCGTTGCGCAGATCGTCCAGACATTTTGTGTTTCGAGGTGAGAGAATTTTTGCTTCCCGGTAACAGAACCAAATTAATTCGATGAAAATCGGTCTGGCGACACGTGGCTGTTATCCGGCATCATTTGGGAGTCTCTACCAACGTTCCTCAGATTGAAATACTGTTTGCTTGTTGTTCTGACGAAGATTCCCCAAACGGTATCTACAAAACAGGGAGGTTCAGAACGGATGGTGAGGGACCTCCGACAAACCCTCCGACGATCAAGTCAGTATTCAGAATATTGATCGGAGATTTAGGTGGTTGATAGAGAATTGATAGAAGTATCTGGCCTTACCTTTTGTCCTCATTAGGGAGGTATTTATAGGAAAGGAGGATCTTACGAAATGTGTATGAAGAATCTGATATTTGTCAGATTCTGAAATATCCCTTCCGACTGGAGATATGAACGAGATATTTTCAACCAAATAAAATAATTGTCGGTCACAAGATATTCCTCATGGAAGGATCTGGAAGGATCTCGATCAGTCGATAGTCGGGATATTTACCTGCGAAGTCGGAGGTGATAACTCGCACTTCGCCCTCCTTCTGTGGAGTGATGGAGGCTTGGCAGGCTTGGTGGGTAGACACGCAAGGACACGTCAACCTCTTTATTCCAGGTCAGAGCGGAGTTTTTATGACCTCTCAATATATATATATAATTTAACAGTGTATAAATTTATAGAAAACTTGTGTTTTTCAATATTCCAATTTTTGAGATCACAGATTTTCAGACTTTGCCTGTCAAGAAACACAAACAAAAAAAAACTCCTCAGAAATATATATATATATATATATATATGAAAACAGAAGAAGAAAGAAGAAGAAGAATTAAGGGATAAGGAAATAGACCTTTGCTATTTGCAGAACACTTTCTTGCAAGTTTCTTCTAATTATTATATAGAGAGAATTTTAAGGCATCAAATTATTGGTTATAAAGTCAACTCTGAATGAGTCTCCAAATAATTCATATTTTAATTTAATTGAGGAGTGAAAGAAAACTCCATTTCATATTTTATTGGTTTCCCATCTCATTCGTTCATCTATTAAACTCCATTTTCAGGATTCTGATATATAAATATATATATGTCTCTACTATTTTTATGTGACTGTATTGATTATTTTGATCATATTTTGCCTTTTTTTTAAAAAAAATATTTAATACATTCATATATGTATATATATATATAAATATATATATATATATATATATATTGTATACCTCATACTACTATGAGCTTCAATGGAATCCATACACCTATTATTTCCAATTATGTCTCTTTCTCTCTCCTCCAAAGATAATATATATTACTTTAAACTAGGCTTGAGCTCTTTTCTTTTTCTTTTTTTTCTTTTAATTGGTTTTGTTCTTATCCTTTTAATCACCATTTCCAATTCAAAATATGAATTTTATACTCAATATATATATAAAATAAATTAAATATTTTGAATATATATATTAACAATTGCACGGAAGCATATGAAGTTTGGGATACAATTTGAAAATTTAATTAAATTTTTTAAATTAATTGTAAGAATATAAAATTTAAAAAAATTAAGAGTTTTAACTATGAAAATTAAATTTTTTTTTTCAGTGTATTAACATTTTTATTCTTTTAATATATAATTATTTTTATAAAAAAATTGAACAACTGATTAATTGTTAATAAAATTAACAAAAGAATGAAAGTATTATATAATTTAAGGAATAAAATTCACTAATTTATTTATTCTATTAAGTTTTCAATTGATTTTACTTTGATTTGAAATTTTTTTTTTTTGTTATACTACTTTTATGTGTTTGAATTGATCATTTGGATCAAATTCAGGACTTTACAAAGAAATCATTCCCTTTTTAAAAATATATTAAAACTAATTTGCAAGGTTCTAACTTTATAAAACATTAGTCAAATATAATCCAAATGATTTTAAAAAAACTTTTTCAAAAATAATATGGATAAAAAGAAAACATAATGTTATGAATTGTGTAGTTTGAATGAGTAGATCCTCATTATTCTTTAATTTTGAGATAATGGCGTAATTAATGAAAGATAACACACGTTAATTTAATGTTTATCTCTAAATTGTTTAAACAAGCTTTTTGTACTCTCTCTCTCTCTCTTCAAAGTGAAAATGTAATTTTTGGTTCATAGCATATAACAGATCATGAACTAATATATATATATATATATATTGATTCGCCAAAAATCTGTGGGAGAATAGCTATCTTGCAACATTATACCTGCAAAATAGAAAAGTTCACACGGAAGGTGGAGGGTCTTCGATGAACCCTCCGATGGTAAAGTCAATAGATTGACGATAGAGGGGATAGTTTGACAGAGATTTTATAAAGTAGCATGGCCTTACCCGCTTTACCTTTATGGGGGTGGTATTTTAGGGAATAAACCACCTTTAGGAATAGGTAGGTCGGGTGCTTTGTTACGCATAATCCGGTAGTTATCAGAAACTGTGGAGAATCTAAGATCCCCCCTTTTAAGTAAGACGTTGGGGAGGATCTTTGACTGGGACCCACTGTGGAGTCAGATTTTGACCTTTAGAGAGGTTCTAAAGACGTGACTGACCAGCGGGTTTATCGCGGAGTGACCAGCGCGAGGTTTGTTCCCGCGGACGTTGCTGACTTCGCCGTTAAGGTGTGGCAGGGTGACAGCATGGTCCATAGTGGGGATTTGATGAATAGCGAAGTGGTACGCTATGCCACGTCGGCCGGACTGACACGTCAGCCTGGTGGGTCACACTCGTCTGTGTCAGCATAGGGTTATTTTTATATCTCTCAGTGGCCCCTCGTCGAAGCATAAGAGAGGAAGGCTCTTTTGGTTCGACGCGTCTTCAAGGCTACCGCCGTGGATGAGAGTTTATTATGCGGACTCGGGCCCCGTGGAGGTGTAGTCAAAGTCCTTGGCGATGGTTTGTTCCCTTGATGCGGAGCTCGACGCCTACGGTGGCGGTTCGAGAAGCCTTCCTGTCCTTGCGTGTGCGGAGGTGGGATGGCTTCGCTCGCACTTCCCCATGCACAGGTAATGATGGCGCCGCACGTGGGGAGTCAGAAACATGACGTTTGGTGTGACTGCGACCTAGTTGGGGTCGGGTTTGAGTGAAGCTTGTTGGGGAAGCTTGCCCATTTTTTGAAAATTAACTCCCTCCTTATTCCTTCTATAAATAGCCCGCTCATTTCCTTTGGAAGGACTTTTGCCTTTCCTTCTCAAATTTTCCTTCCAACTCTTCCTATAATCCTTTGCTTCCTTGATACCTTCCCGGTGACTTACACTTTCCTTTGTGATTCCTTCAAGGTTCCTTCATCCTCTTCATTATCTCGGGTAAAGGAGGCAGTATTGTCGCCTATTTTTCAATTTTCTGCTATCATTGCTTTTTATGTTTGGGAGTTTTCGAGTGTTCGAGAGTTCTCGGCACACTTTATTTTCTATTTTTGGTATCGAGGAAATGGGGTTTTCTAGGAAAATGGTGGTTTTGGCCGTTAGAGTGGTGTTTAGGTTTAATTTTCTGACAAAGGGTTCTTGTGGGATGAAGAATTGGTTGAATACGGAGTGCGGGGACTTTAGTTCTAATAGGATTTTTTGTTTATGTTGTTGATATGTCGAACTCAGAGAGTGCCGAGGTCCCTATCCCCATAGTCGAAGTTGCATCTAGCCCATCATCATCCACTCCGAAAACTAGCTCAGTTCATGAGAGTCTCAACCCTTCAAACAATGAGAGACCGGGTCTTGGGAGTGGGAGTAGTGCCGGCACTTCAAGCGGAGAGAGCTCCAGTGATTCTAGTGATGGGGAACAAGAGGCGAACTCCAAGAGGACCTTGGAGACGGACGATGGGATTATCAGGGTGCCAAGAGTCCAAGCTTCGGCTGGCGGGTCCTTCTCCGATCTAACTATCCCCGTGGCTACTCCGTTAAACCCTAGGGTGCCTAGAACCATTTATGGCGGAGTGACCGCAACAGGCTTGTCTACTAGGGACCTGCCTGACCCCAGCATCCTCTATGGCGGGGGTGCTGACTCCGATCATTTCGAAGAGCTCCCCAAGACCAAAAAATGGTTGGCGGGAGACTTCGCCTTGAAGAACAACACCATTAGTTTAGAACTTCCCCTTTTGTCAACCGAAGACGACTGTAGTAAGTTTAGGATAATCCACTTGCGGGCATGCAGGGCCATGTCTGACATTTATACCCATATCCCCTATGATCACTTTCTTTGTGGCCTTAGTCTGCCCATGGACCCTGCCTTCTGTGATTTCTTGAACCTTGTTAAGTGTCAGCCCGCCCACGTTCACCCAAACGGAGTTAGGTACTTCTTCGCCCTTACTGTATTATGTAGGAGAGTAGGGGTCAAGGTTTCTGAGTTGATACTCAGGACTTTTTTTACTGTACTTCGGATGAACAACCTCACGTTGTCTCTCCGACCCCGCCCTAGCATAGTCACCCTCTTAGAGCCTGCCCCCAACAAGATAGGACAATGGAGGGAAAGGTGGGTATGTGTGGAGTCCAGAACGGGCTTCCCATTTTACCCCAAGTGCAAGGCACTCCGCACTTGGTCTCCCATGAAGAGGAACTCCAAGTACTCCGAATCTGATAGGAAGTTTTTAGACATTGTTCGGAGTGAGTTAGGAGATAGCCCTAGGACTCAGTCTAAGATTTTTCTGACTAGCGAACTTCTTGCTAGTGTGAGTCGTTATGCCTGCGGGTTAGGTGGGCAGGTTGTGGATGACCGTTGGAGAGAGCTTGGGCTCAAGGACAGTGAGGAGTACCCGGTGTGGAGGCTACACCCGGGGAGGGTTTTCTCTAATGAGTGCCCGGAGTGCTCCAATCCCCAGAGCGCGGGTTACCCTGTGACGAAGGGTAGAACAGACGTTTTTTTTTATTTTTGAGTCGTTTTACTTGGATTTTGATTTGGATCCTCATTTATTAACCTCTTTTTGCTTGGCTTCGACAGATATGCCGATGAATTTCATGGAACGCCGCGAAGTGGAGATGCGGGCCCCAAGTGCTGCTATGCAGTGAGCTGTTGTGAACCCGGCTCGCGCTGTGGGCTGGACTGCCATCTCATCGACTGCGGCGACCTCGTCGGCTGACACCGGGAGGCCTTCTGCTTTGGCCCGTTCTCCTGCTGAGCACTCACCACAACCACCCCGTCCGCAGGACCGGTCAAAGGGGAAGGAGCCCCTACGTTCCACTGCTCCGGCAAAGGTTGCCCGAGATGGGGGCGAACCAGAGCCGGTCAGGAAGAGGGCTTCGCAGGGTATCAAACTGTCGGAGTCCTCCAAGTTAAGGGAAGTTGCTCCTGCCACGACGCAACGGGTGGCTCTCCAGGAGTCGCAGGGTAGAGGATCTCCTGGGACTTCGTCTTGTCCCTTGACCCAGGAGGGCTTCAAGGCGCCGGACTCACGGAGAGAGTTGAAAAACTTAGCCCTCGAAGTCCAACGGGCTTCACCTCCCCTGAAGAACCTTCCATTGTCTAACCATAGGTCGGGGAGGCTTTTTTTGGAAGGTGGTTCTGCACAGGGCCATGGACTCCAACCTATCGCAGAGCCTTCGACGGGCTGCCATGGGTGTGGAGGACACCGTTGGGCATATTGGAGCCCACTTATCCCAGGTTGGGTATTACGACGAAGTGATTGTACTTTTCTTTTTCGTTAACATCTTTCTCATCCTTTTTATTGTTTGTTTTTCAGGTTTCTGCCTACATCACTCATCTCTCCAGGGTTGCTTCTTTGTGCCAACACTTCGCAAGTTCAGGTGGAGGCCCTGGAGAAGAGGTGTGTGGAGTTGGAGACTCAGCTCTCCGCCAAGGACCAAGCCTTGGTTACTGCAGAGGGGAAGCTCTGATCAGCCGAAGAGAACGTGGCTTTGGTTGTTGCGGAGAAGGACAATAGTCTTCGAATCTGATGTCCTTCCAATGGGCAAATGAGAATCTGAAGGTCCAACTCCGCGACCTTGACAAGCGGCTAAAGGAGGAGGGGTCGAAGAGGCGTGCGGCCGAGTCCAGGGTGGCTTATTTGGAGTCCGGGGAGTATACTGCCTGGGTTGTGAACAAGTACCGGGGCTCTGAGGGGTATGGCGAGGAGGTCTACTAGCAGGCTAGCGGCTTCTACGAGCGGGGTTGTGCTCATGCACTCCGCTCACTCCATCACCTCGTTCCTGACAAGACTCTGTTATGCAGGATCTTTGAGGGTTCGTATGCCAACTCAGACTTCAAGAGTGGGTGTGACTTCGTCCCTTTTACGGATAGTGAACTAGCGGAGATCGCTGCCTACAACCCGAAGGAGGGAAGACAGTGGAGTCTACCTGCGCCCGCTCACCCCTCTCTGGTGGAGCTGTGTGAGAGGTTAAGAGGGGAAGCTGAGGAGGGGGAAGCCGTCGCAACTGAGGCCACTCCGGTTGCATTTTCTACCCCTGCTGATGCTCCGGTGGCACCCGAAGAGTCTATGGTGGCAGCTGAGCCCGAGGTGACTGAGAGGTCAATAATTGTTGTAGATGTGGAGGGCTCGACCGAAGTTGTTCCTCCTTAGGTCGATGCTCCCCCCTCGGTGTAATAATTTTGTATATATGTATATTTTTGTTTCATTCATCAATGAAGCTTGTTGTTTAACTTCTTCTTTTTACTTCGCATTATCATAACTCGGTATCCGTTAATGAGCACTTCGTTTCTTTTGCTTAATAACCCGAGTAAGTAACTTGAACCTCTAATAAGTAACTTGAACCTTTAATAAGTGTGGTGACTCCGATAACCATGAACCCAGTTTGAACACTTGAAGTCATATTACTTTGCCAAGGAGTAATATGATATTTAAAATAATAGCTCAAATCCAATGTTAAATCACTTCGGTAAAGTATGATGACTTCGACGAGTAAACGAAGGGAAGATATAATGACCTATCTTGTGATGAGTTGTTTTCAGACTTGGTCTTAGTGCGGAGTGTTTATCGATGGGATGACTCCGCTGTAGGATTTGGGAGAATTCAGACGAAGTATTTCTTCAAGTGGTTGGCGTGCTAGGGGTTGGGAAGTATTTTTCCCTCTTGGTCCATGAGGTGGAATGTTCCCTGGCGTAATTCGTCCTTGATCAGGTACGGACCTTCCCAATTTGGCGTGAGTTTGTTTGCTGTGATGTGTCTGGCAGTCCCTTCGATCTTTCTGAGTACCCAGTCACCAACGCCTAATGGTCTTTTAGCCAAATTTTTGTCGTGGGTGAGTTTGGTTGTTAGCTTAAATTTTTCTGCTCTTAGCCAGGCACTTACTCGTTTTTCTTCTAGCAGGTCCAGATCTAAGCAGCATTGGCGCTTGTTACTGTCCTCGTCGTATGTAAAAATTCTGTAGGATGGGAGTGCGAGCTCGGCTGGTGAGACTGCATCTGATCCAAAAACAAGGGCATAAGTTGTTTCTCATGTGGGGTCCTTAGCCGAAGTTCGTACTGCCCATAATGTGGTCGGGAGTTCGTCAACCCATTTGTTAGACTTCCCTTCCAGACCCTTTTTCAGTGCGGCGAGGACTAATTTGTTGGCGGCTTCGGCTTGTCCGTTTCCTTGGGGGTGTGCGACAGACGATTTCCAGTGTCTGATCCCTAGGCGGGAGCACTCTGCCGTAAATTTGGTGGCGAACTAGGTGCCGTGGTCAGATACAATGGCTCGTGGTACCCCATACCGGCACAGGACGAAGTCGTGGAGGAAGTTGAGTGTATTTTCCTCCGTGGGCGCGGCCAGGGGCTTCGCTTCGATCCATTTGGAGAAGTAATCCATGGCCACGATCAAGTACTCGTGATTCCCACGGGCCTTGGGGAATTTTCCCATCAGGTCGATTCCCCACATGTCGAAGGGTCAGGCTGCCAGGACAGGGGTTTGTGGTACCGACGGTAAGCGGGGAATTTTGCCAAACTTCTAGCAAGTGTCGCAACGTTTTACGTAGTTTTCCACATCCTTCCGTAGTGTCATCCAATAATAGCCTTGGTTGATCACTTTTTCTGCCAGGGGTCTTGATCCGGGGTGCCCACCGCAGACTCCTTCAGGTAATTCTTCCAGGATTGCCCGAGTGAGGCTGGGCGGGACACAACGGAGGAGGATAAAAGTAATACAATCTGTGGCCAACTAAACAAAAATTACAAAATAAGCCAACCTCTGAAGCTGTAATGTAATACAAATATAATAAGATAATATGTTCTTGTAAATTCAATAATTAAGGATAAAAGTTTTTAAATTGACTTTACTTGAGGGAGGGCACGACCAAGTTGTAATTTAAATGTATCATTCCCCAATGTCTTTTGATCGCCTTGAATCTTAATTGCTGAAGCATATAATGCAGTATTGAAAAAGTTCAAATTAATTAATTCCAGAGTAAATATTTCTCCAAACTCACTTGGGATTTTGCACAAGCTAGCACAAAAGTTGATAACTAGACGTTGTAGCTTGGGGAAATTATCATTGTTTGCCTTCCACAAAATTAGATCCATTGATTCAAGCATCAAATATTTCAAATTCAGGAACTCTTCATCATCCATTACCCATTCTTCTCCTTGAAAAGCATTCTTCTTTAGTTTGAGTAGCTCAAGAATAGGCAAATTTGCAAGGGTTTTCATTTTGCTCCATGGAAGAAAACTTTCGGATAGAGTCAACTTCTTAATAGTATTGGGTAGGAAGCTACTCAAGTCTAGAATGCATCTTTGTCTTTTAATTTTAAAACTACAACATAATTTGAACTTTTCAAGTTGATGCAAATTGACAATATTTTCAAGTGCACAACATAAAAGCTCATCTCCGACATCATCTTGCACATGCTCAACAATTCCAAGTTTCTTCAAGTGCGGAATATTCGAAATTGTTTCACTGTTGCAACTAGAAATTCTTAAATTTGATAATAACAAAAGACAAGGAAGAAGTGAATTCGAGCTTCCCTCAATGTAAGGATTTGGTGGTTCGCCCAAGAAAGTACAGGATCCAACACTGAGGTGCTTTAGATGAGCCAATAAACATATTTCTGTTGGTAGCATTTGATTTGCTCTTTCATGATAATTGAATAATGTTTCTAAATAAGAAAGTTTATATATCAACTGCGGAATATTATTGGAAGTGCTTAATGCAAGATATCTCAAATTACCCAAGTTAGTAACATCAATAGGAAAATGATCAAAAGTGTGATTTGTAATGTCCAATACCCTTAGTAAATTGAATCCTTCAAAATTTATAGGATAATCTGATTCAAAAGAATGATCAAAATAGTGAAGTGTTTGGAAGATATGAATGACACGACTTTGATCATCATCACACAAGAATTGTTTACAAAACTCTCTCATGCTAAGGTCCCACAATAGATCATGGACTCCACAATATTTGGCATCACCATTATATTTCTTCTCTTTGACCATAATTAAATTTCTATTAGTTAAACTTTTGAAGTACTTCACTGCTAGTTTTTCTAAAGTTACATCTTTTGCAATATCTGACAAATTTTGGCTAAAGAATTCCATTGCAGTACACATTTGAATTAACTTTTTTACTGATATCTTATAATTCTTAGGGAAAAGAGTCATGGTGTGAAAGTACTGTTGAGGATACTTAGCCATTCATTCCGGTTTACCATATTTGACCCTTGATTATCGGCTACTTTCCTTTTACTTTGTAATCTATTTTGATATTATTTGATTTGTAAATGATTGTAATATATTCTGATTTGATTTGTAAATGATTGTAATCTATTCTGATATTATTTGATTTGTAAATGATTATAAATAGAAAACTCTCACCACCTTTTACGTGTGGTGGTTTCTGCAATTATTCTCATGGTATCAGAGCATACTCCGGTTTAACAACCCCGATCCCTTTTTCTCCATGGCTTCCGAATCCTCTTCTCATCTCCTTCCTTTCAACACTCTAATCCATATGATCACCATCAAGCTTTCTTCCTCCAATTATCTTCTCTGGAAAAGCCAACTTCTCCCTCTCCTTGAGAGTCAAGACCTGCTGGGCTACGTTGATGGAACTCTGGTTTCACCACCTCGTTTTGAACCAGAAAACTCTACCACACTCAGCCCCAAATATTTGGCGTGGAAAGCAGCCGATCAACGGCTTCTCTATCTCCTGCTCTCCTCTCTCACCGAGGAAGCCATTGCTGTCGTCGTTGGTCTCTCCACTGCCCGTGATGTTTGGCTTGCGTTGGAGACTACGTTCAGCCATCATTCGAAAGCACGTGAACTGAAACTCAAGGATGACTTGCAACTGATGAAACGTGGCACCAAACCTGTTGCTGAGTATGCCCGTACCTTCAAAACAATCTGTGATCAGCTTCATGCCATTGGCAGACCCGTCGAGGACACTGACAAAGTGCACTGTTTCCTTCGTGGACTCAGCACCGACTTCTCAAGTTTTTCTACTGCTCAAATGTCTCTCACCCCTCTCCCCTGTTTTGCAGATTTAGTCTCTAAAGCCGAAAGCTTTGAGTTGTTCCAGCGCTCCCTTGAGTCTTCTGACTCCACTCCTACAGCATTCACAGCCACTAATCGTGGCCGCACCCATGGCAACAACGCTGCCTCCCGTAGCAACCAGCGAGGTCGGTCTCATTCCCACGGAAATTACTCTTCCAACCGAGGACGAACCCACTCTGGTCAGGGTCGTCGACCACCTCGCTGCCAAATATGTCGCACGGAGGGCCATTATGCTGACCGCTGCAACCAACGGTATGCTCGGACTGATTCTGTTGCTCACCTTGCCGAAGCTTTCAACACGTCCTGTTCTATTGCTGGACCCGAGACTGCTGATTGGTTTTTAGACACTGGGGCTTCGGCCCATATGACCACCGATTCATCTGTTTTGGATCAGTCCAAAAATTACACGGGTAAGGACTCTGTGATCGTTGGAAACGGTGCCTCTCTACCCATTACCCACACTGGTACTCTTTCTCCGGTTCCAAATATTCACTTATTAGATGTTTTGGTTGTCCCTCATCTCACTAAAAATCTTCTTTCAATTAGTAAATTAACGTCTGATTTTCCTTTCTCCGTTACATTTACTAATAATCTTTTTACTATCCAGAATCGTCAAACAGGAAGGGTAGTGGCGACCGGTAAAAGGGATGGAGGGCTATATGTGCTGGAGCGTGGCAACTCTGCCTTTATTTCAGTCCTTAAAAATAAATCTCTACGTGCTTCATATGATTTATGGCACGCTCGTTTGGGTCATGTAAATTATTCTGTTATGTCTTTTTAAATAAAAAAGGACATCTTTCTCTTACGTCTTTATTGCCTTCTCCATCACTATGTAGTACTTGTCAACTTGCGAAAAATCATCGATTGCCTTATTCTCGCAATGAACATAGGTCGTCTCATGTGTTAGATCTTATTCATTGTGATCTTTGGGGTCCTTCTCCCGTGAAGTCCAATTCGGGTTTTCTTTACTATGTTATTTTTATTGATGATTATTCCCGATTCACTTGGCTTTACCCTTTAAAATTTAAATCTGATTTCTTTGATATTTTTCTTCAATTTCAAAAATTCGTGGAAAACCAATATTCTGCTCGTATCAAGGTTTTTCAAAGCGATGGCGGTGCTGAATTTACTAGCACTTGCTTCAAACATCACTTACGTACTTCTGGCATCCATCATCAACTCTCTTGCCCATATACACCTGCTCAAAATGGCCGTGCTGAGAGAAAACATCGTCATGTGACTGAAACTGGCTTGGCCCTTCTCTTCCACTCCCATCTTTCTCCTCGTTTTTGGGTTGACGCTTTCAGCACTGCAGCCTATATCATCAACCGGTTGCCCACTCCACTTCTTGGAGGTAAGTCACCCTTTGAACTTCTATACGGCTACTCTCCACATTATGACAATTTTCATCCTTTTGGTTGTCGTGTTTATCCTTACTTGCGTGATTATATGCCTAACAAACTTTCTCCCCGCAGCATTCCTTGCATTTTCTTGGGTTATAGTCCCTCTCATAAAGGGTTTCGTTGTCTCGATCCCACCACCACTAGGCTTTACATCACTGCCACGCTCAATTTGATGAAACTCACTTTCCTGCTGTCCCTAGCTCCCAGGCCCAACCCCTTTCCTCTCTTCATATTTCAATTTCTTGGAACCGCGTCTTTACCACATTGATCCATCCCCCCCTACCCCTCCTTCACCGCACCTTTCTCGGTCCAGCTCCTCTCCGTGTGATATTTGTTCTGACCTTGTGGATGAGTCTGTGCAGGTTGATACTTCTCTTGCAGGTTCCTCTTTGCCACCCTCGGCTTCTGATCCGCCCGCTATTGAACCTGCTGCTCCTTCCACTTCTTCCTTGGGCTCTCATCCTATGATCACACGAGCCAAAGCTGGTATTTTCAAGACTCGTCATCCAGCAAATCTTGGTGTTTTGGGCTCATCTGGACTTCTCTCTGCTCTTCTTGCATCCACTGAGCCCAAAGGATTCAAATCTGCTGCTAAGAATCCTGCTTGGCTTGCTGCCATGGATGAGGAAGTTCGCGCTTTACAACAAAATGGCACTTGGATTTTGGTTCCTCGTCCTGCCAACACAAACATCGTGGGCTCTAAATGGGTGTTTCGCACTAAATATTTGCCAGATGGATGTCGAGCGTCTCAAGGCTCGTCTTGTTGCCAAAGGTTATACTCAGGTTCCTGGTCTCGACTACACTGACACTTTCAGTCCGGTTGTCAAAGCTACTACTGTCCGTGTTGTGCTTTCTCTTGCTGTCACCAATAAATGGCCCCTTCGACAACTTGATGTCAAGAATGCTTTTCTCAATGGCACTCTTACTGAACATGTTTATATGGAACAACCTCCTGGGTATATTGATCCTCGCTTTCCCACTCATGTCTGTCTATTAAAGAAAGCCCTCTATGGCTTAAAGCAAGCTCCTCGCGCCTGGTTTCAGCGTTTCAGCTCATTTCTTCTCACACTTGGTTTTTCTTGCAGTCGCGCTGACACGTCACTTTTTGTCTTTCATCAGCAGTCTAACATTATTTATTTACTTCTTTATGTTGATGACATTATTGTTACTGGCAACAACCCATCTCTTCTTGACCGCTTTACTCGCAAGCTTCATTCTGAGTTTGCTACCAAGGATTTGGGCTCTCTCAGTTACTTTCTGGGTCTTGAAGCTTCACCCACTCCTGATGGTCTCTTTATCAGTCAGTTAAAATATGCTCGAGATATTCTTACTCGTGCTCATTTGCTCGATAGCAAACCAGTCCACACCCCCATGGTTGTTTCTCAACACCTGACTGCTGATGGTTCTCCTTTCTCTGATCCTACTCTCTATCGATCTCTTGTTGGCGCCCTTCAGTACTTCACCATTACGCGTCCAAATATTGCCCATGCTGTCAATTCTGTCAGTCAATTTTTGCATGCCCCTACTGCATATCATTTTCTTGCTGTCAAGCGTATTCTTCGCTATGTTAAGGGCACACTCCACTTTGGCCATACCTTTCGTCCATCCACTGTTCCTAGTGCGCTAGTGGCTTATTCGGATGCTGACTGGGCTGGCTGTCCTGATACTCGTCGTTCCACCTCCGGCTACTCTATTTATCTTGGTAACAATCTCGTTTCTTGGAGTGCCAAGAAGCAACCTACTGTCTCACGCTCCAGCTGTGAATCTGAGTATCATGCTCTTGCCATAACTGCTGCTGAACTTCTTTGGCTTACGCATCTTCTGCATGACCTCAAGGTCCCCATTCCACAGCAGCCCTTGCTCTTATGTGACAACAAAAGTGCTATTTTTTTAGCTCCAATCCCATTTCTCACAAGCGGGCCAAGCATGTTGAATTAGATTATCACTTCCTTCGGGAACTTGTTGTCGCTGGCAAACTTCGCACACAGTATGTGCCCTCGCATCTCCAGGTTGCTGACATCTTCACCAAAAGTGTTTCTCGACCTCTCTTTGAATTTTTCATATCCAAGCTTCACGTTTGCTCCAATCCGACGCTTAGCTTGCGGGGGGTGTTGAGGATACTTAGCCATTCATTCCGGTTTACCATATTTGACCCTTGATTATCGGCTACTTTCCTTTTACTTTGTAATCTATTTTGATATTATTTGATTTGTAAATGATTGTAATATATTCTGATTTGATTTGTAAATGATTGTAATCTATTCTGATCTTATTTGATTTGTAAATGATTATAAATAGAAAACTCTCACCACCTTTTACGTGTGGTGGTTTCTGCAATTATTCTCAAGTACATCTTCAATTGGTGAGGCAATTCATCAAAACTAACGGAAAGAATCTTTGTGAGGGACTCTAATTGGGTTACTTCGGTTGGAAAATCAACTCTTCTTGTAACATTCTCCCAACACTCTTGTGTCTTACTAATGTTGGAAAGATGCCCTGTCATCACTTCAATTTGCCAGGGGCAATCCTTGGCATTTTTCTACTATCTGCATTCCTATATTCGTAAGCTGACGAGGGCAAACTTCTTATCCATAAACCCTTTTCTTCAACAATTCCCAACTATCTTCAATGTCGAGAAAATTCATAAAATGTGGAGGGGTTTTATGGTAAACATGGGAAGCCACTTCTGTGATTCTGCTAGTTAATATAATCTGACTCCCATTATGATCATTTGGAAAGCATAGATTGATTCGATCCCAAGCTTCTTTAGTCCAAATATCATCAAGGACTATAAAATACCTCCATCCTTTTAATCTTTTATATAGTCGTTCATGTAGTTGTTCTATGTTTTCATGGTACACATCATATGGGAGTGGAGCAATTGACTCTAATAACCCTAGCAAAACATCTCTTTCATGGAATTCTTGAGATACAACAATCCAAGAATGAATATGGAACACAGACATTATTTGTGGATCCTCGTAAACTTTTCTAGTAAGAGTTGTCTTACCTATTCCTCCCATACCAATAATTGAAATAATATCCAACTTTGAATTAAATTTTATGAGTCTGTCTTTAATTGTTTGAAAGTCATGGCTTAAACCTACAGTGTCATTATCCATGTAATTTTTGGAAGCACTCTTCTTCAAAAGAAATTCTCTATCTTGTTCTACATTCCCAGTTACACTAATTTAAAAAATCCAAAGAAGTTCATCATGATGGATATTTTTTCCAGGAAAGCAATTTTTTTTTTCTTGAGAAGAATTGATGTAGTCTATTGCAAAATCTACTGCTTCCACTATGCATTCTCTTATACTAATAACATCCCAACTTTTGTCTATTAGAAGATCCTTGCACAAAATGTCAAAAGAGTGAAGAAGTTCTTTTTGAATAGCTTTGATAGTTATTCAACAATTCTGCTAGAATATGAGATTGTTTTGTGGAGAAATTCATTTCATCGGATAACAGGATACTTCTTCCCCTAACAATCATATCACCAAAATTATAAAGAAAATTATCTGTAACTTCTTCCATATTTTTATAAGCTACACAAAATACCTTGCATTAGAGTCGGTTTTAATTAATATAATGAGAAGCAAATATGAACATAGAAACAAAAGAAAAATGAAGCAGTGATTTTTAGTATACTTTTAACCTAATGTATTACCTGAATCAATGAGTTTACAACATTTTGGTTTTCAAGTAAAATCCTCTATTAGATGAAAAATTAAAAAAATTCTTTTGATTTTTGTGGAATAAGAAGCTATCACATCTTAATGCACATATTGGTTCGGACCTATTACAGAAGGATCCATTTTTTTGGAGTATGAGTTAAAGCAATAAGAAGAATGATTTTAGTAGAACATCTTTCACAATTCTCATCCTTGTAAAGGTAATTCACTAATAGACCGAGGGATAAGTTGTTGAGTCCTTTTGGTTAATGCTTGTGTTGTAATTGTTTGAACCTAATGCATTTGTAATATATTGGCATTCTTACTAATGACATGGAATGGATGAAGTGAAATACTTGGCTGAAATAGTATACATGATTAATGATGGTAATTTTGGTGTAGTCATGGTGTGAGCATTTTGAAATATATATATATATATATATATATATATATATATATATAGATCAAGGGTGGAGATTGAACTTTCATTAAAAGCATCAATGGTCAAGATTGTAGGGTTTGTGTGAATGCAAATATGTGAATACACATATTCACGTTAGAAACAAGAAGTGAGTGTGAGAAAAATTCTAGTTGTGGGTGGTAGAGATTTTTTATAGAAAAGTTCAAGAAAAACTCTCTGCAACAATCCTCTCAAATCTTACTTTCATGGAGAAAAGGTCTATTCTTATCACTCATTTTTTAAATTTTTGAAGAACAGTTTTGGAGAATACATCAAAAATAGTTTATTCATCAACTTGGAGGTAACATATCATTCTTCATTTTTCTTTGATGTATTATACTATGTAAGGAAGTTATGAGTCTCTTGACTTAGTTTGAAATATCATGTTAGACATTAAATTCTGGTCATATTTTTGGGGTATGTATTGTATTTGCCTAACCTAAGTGATAGGGAAGACATCGTTTCTATTGGATAGAGTAGGAAGTGATTCTACTCTTTATGTTATGAAATTGTGATTGTGTGAGTAAGGAAGTGAGCCTCTTTTGTAGCTCTAGTGGAAAGCATTGTGATAAACAAGTAACTAGTAAAGTTGAAGTGAAAGGATAGTGAACTCTATCACTGTGGATATATATGAAAACAGAAGAAGAAAGAAGAAGAAGAATTAAGGGATAAGGAAACGGACCTTTGCTCTTTGCAGAACACTTTCTTGCAAGTTTCTTCTAATTATTATATAGAGAGAGTTTTAGGGCATCGAATTATTGGTTATGAAGTCAACTCTGAATGAGTCTTCTAATTATTATTATTTTATTTATTTTTATTGACTTTGTGTTTTTAAAAGAAAAGGAAAAATATTAAATAAAATGAATTTATAATTTAGGGCTAGGTACAATCTGTAATTTAATTTAGGTTCTCCATTTTCTATTCCTCAAGCCAAAGTCAAGGTGTCTGTTTTTTACTTAACATAAAATAAATTAAAAGGAAAAGATAAATCAGATAGAGATGGAAGATTCCTTTTGCATAATGTATTTATATATATATATATATATATATATATATATATATATATATATATATATATATTGAACAGTCTGAAAAATACCTCAGGGGTAAAACAGTAATTCCGTCACACCTTTATTGCCCATGATCTCACCTGACGTCATAAACACTAATTAATGGGCCTCATTAAGGTCAGACGTTACACCCTTAATTCCACATTAATGACCCGTTACTCATAACGGTCATAACGGTCCAAATCCACAACGGTAAATTCATTACCAGACTCCTATAAAAGAGAGATATGAACATGAGGTAAGGACTTTTTTCCCAATTTCCAGATATCTAAAAATACTCTACTGACTTAAACATCGGAGAGTTCACGGGGCACAAACTCCCCATTGAACGTACTTGTTTTGCAGGCTTCCAAGACGCTAAGTGTGGTACCCTGGAGTACTAGGAGCGCCCAGCGAAGTACCGCTCTCCAAGAGTTATACTTCGCCTTTTCAGAAAATAGTCTTCTTTGACTTTGACCAGCCCAAAAAGCCTTCTTAACGAGTCAATCATATAGCTTCCCAAATTCCCGGCACTTCAATTTACTTTTTTACCCTTTGACAGATTCGTGCAGAATCAGTTTGGTTCCGTTACCAGGAAAATTCAGAAAGTTTACTCTCCCAAAAACAAAAACATGTCTAGGTAATCAGGAGACCGACGCACCGTGCGGCAATCTTCTCTCCGTGAGACTGGGACGAGGATATCACGTTCCTCGTCGTCACCCAGCTCCAGCCGCCGTCCCATTTCAGAGAGGTTGGGACCCCAACCAAAGACTTCCCGACGCTCCCAAGATCTACGGGAACAACTCAATTCAAAAAGAATTGTGGAAACAGAAAAGGAATTACAGCGACTACAACGAGAAAACGAACAACTAAAGCGGGATCAAGAGCTCTCACAGCAATGGCTAAAGCTGAGGGCTGAATTCAGAAAGGCTGGAGCAGATCTTCCCCCGCCGAGATTGTCTGGAGCACCCTCAGAGCTTCCACAAAGGACACAAAGGGCCACCAAGAAAGATGAAAGGCATGGAACACGGACGAGCAGGAAACAGGCAGTCAGCGAAGTAGGGGAAAGTCATCATTCCTCTAAGCTAGTTCACAAAAGAGGGGCCAAAAAGCGGTCCCCAGAAGGTAGCCCAGAGACTGGAAAGAACCCCACCAAAGTTCACAAATCCAGATCAATCGAACTGGGGCCTTTCGCTAAATGGATCCAAAACGTCTCCCCGAATCCACAACTCAAACTTCCACAGTTCGTTCTATACTCGGGCTCGTCAAAGCCCATCGAACACATATGTCGGTACAAGTCGGCCATGGGACTAGTCACCAACGACGAGGCTATCCTATGCAGAGCTTTCCGACTACTTTATCCGACAAAGCGTTAACCTAGTTCACGTCTCTTAAAAAGGATACCGTCGACTCATGGTATACTTTGGAAAAAATGTTCCTGGACAAGTTCAGCACCACAGGAACAATCCCGAAAACAAGGGGAGATTTAGCCAATATCAAGCAACGGGAAGGTGAAACGTTGCTTTCATTTTTGGAAAGGTTCAAGAAAACCTACGAGGACATCGAAGGGATCAGTCAAGATATAGTGATCACGTGTTTTGAAGGAGGATTCAGGTCGCGAATGCTGTACACCGAACTCCAACTTCGAAAGTCGGAGACCATTAGAGAAATGTTCAATGTTGCTCAGAAAGTAGCACTGGCAGAGAGCAGCGCACTTGAATCTACCACCAGAAGGAAGGATAAACAGCCCGAGCAACCAAAACATGTGGCCTCGAATTTCCCAGAACGGAGGGACAAAAATCGAAGTAAGAAATTTGAAACGTTCACACCTTTGAATGTTCCAAAGGAGAGTTTGATTGCAGTTTTAAAGCAGAAGCACGGAGTCAGGGATCCTGCACCAATGAAGGCACAAACGTATGCCTCGCGGGATAAGACCAAGTTCTGTGGATTCCACAGAGACTACGGTCACACGACGGAGGAATGCTTCCAACTGAAGAGAGCCATCGAAAAGCTCATTCAGGAAGGATGCTTGAAGGAGTACATTGCTGGTATACAATAGCAGAAAGACAAGGGAGAAAGGGTAATCAACATGATTAACCCGGAGCTGGGCTCGGTGAGAAGAATTAAGAAGAGAATCTACAATCTCACCAAATCATACCTTGTACCGAGGTATGAGTTTGAGCAAAAGGAAGTCATTACTTTCACCAACGAAGAGCTAGAAAGTAATGAGGAAGCCAAAGTCAGTCCTATAGTCATCGAGATGCGGATGACCAGAGAGGGGATTGACAAGTGTACAGTAAAAAGGGTTCTGGTCAATACTGGAGCCACGAGGAACATCATGTATTGGCGATGTTTCGAGGAAATGGGCTTGAGAGAGGAGCATCTCAAAACTAGCAGAATGGTACTGGAGGGGTTCACACCGCAAAAAGTACCAGTCAAGGGAACAGTGAGATTGCATGTCACCCTTGGTGAAGGGGATAAGGCCCGAACGGAGGAGGTCAAATTCTATGTTGTGGACTTAGAATCTCCTTACAATGCCATAGTGGGAACACCTTTCCACGCGGCTTTCGATCTGGTAATCTCTACCTCTCACCAGCAAGTGAAGTTCCACACTTCGCGAGGTGTCGGATTTGTAAGAAGCAGCCCGCGGAGTTTGCTAGGGCAAATCATGAAAATAAAGAGGAAAAGAGGCTCTCCCGACAGAGTCGGAAATGTCAATGTAGTGATAGAAGATCCCGACCTGAGGGTGCAAGGAGACACGGAGGAACAAATTTGCAACCCAATCGCCGATGTCTCACGGGATAACGAGTTTGATGAGGTGGAAATAAATCTAGACTATCCTAAGCAGCTCATCAAAATTGGGAGAGACATGCCAGATCAACTCCGGCAAGACATCATCAAATTTCTCAAGGAGCACCAACGGAGCTTCGCATGGTGTACAGAAGATATGCCCAGAATTGACACCTCGATTGCAGAGCATGCTCTGAATATAGACCCGACATACCACCCAATTAAACAAAAGTCCAAACAATTTGGCGAAGAAAAAATACAAGGCATGAAGGAGGAGGTAAATAAACTTTTGCAAGCGGGATTCATTCGCGAGGTAAAGTATCCCACTTGGCTTGCCAATGTGGTAATGGTTAAAATATCCACTGGCAAATGGAGAATGTGCGTGGACTATACGGACCTAAATAAGGCTTGCCCCAAAGATTGTTACCCGCTGCCTCGAATCGATGCGCTGGTAGATTCAACAGGGGGGTATGAGTACCTGAGCTTCATGGACGCTTTTTCTAGGTATCACCAAATAAAAATGAAGCCTAGTGATCAGGTACATACTTCGTTCCGAGCTGCAGGGGCCATTTACTGCTATAATGTCATGCCCTTCGGGTTAAAGAATGCAGGAGCGACATATCAACGAATGATGAATTATATCCTCCGAAGTCAAATCGGAAGGAATATAGAGGCGTATGTCGATGACATGGTGGTTAAAACCAAGCACGGCACTTCACACCTGGAGGACTTAGAAGAAACCTTCTCCAACCTGGCGAGGTACAAACTCAAGCTTAATCCGACGAAGTGCACATTTGGAGTAAAATCCGGTAAGTTTCTGGGCTTCATGACATCTGAACGAGGAATCGAAGCCAATCTGGAGAAATTGGAGGCTATAGCTCAGCTCACTGAGCCTAGATGTGTCAAAGACATCCAAAGGCTAAATGGATGTATCGCTGCATTAGGAAGGTTCGTTTCGAAGTCGGCAGAGAGATGCCTCCCATTCTTCAAAGCTTTGAAAAATTTAAAGAATGACTTTATCTGGACTCCGGAGTACAGTCAGTCTTGGAAAAGTTTGAAAGATCATCTACTAGATCTTCCTTTGCTACGACCTCCGAGCATTGGAGAAACACTCTTCTTGTACTTATCATTTTTTGATGTGATTGTGGCGCCGGTTCTGATCAAGGAAGAAGGAACAAAGCAACACCCTGTATACTTCGTCAGTAAAGTCTTGAACGATGCAGAGTCCAGATACTCTAATATTGAGAAGTTAGCATATGCTTTAGTGATTTCCGCACGGAAATTGAGACCGTACTTCGAGTCTCATCCTATTGTGGTCTACACTAATGCCCCGCTAAAGTAAGTTTTTCATAAGCTGGATCAATCCGGGAGAATGTTGCGTTGGTCTATTGAGCTGTGCGAGCAAGATTTCACATTTAAACCTCGCACAGCAATCAGAGCACAGGCCCTGGCAGATTTCCTCGTAGAAGGATCATTCACGGAATGCAGCTTGGAGATGGCTGAACCTACAAAAGAGCCATGGGAGCTGAAAGTCGATGGGGCAGTAAACTCCAGCGGAGTCGGGGCTGGGCTTGTCTTGACATCGCCGAACAAAGAATACTATGAAATGCGGGCCATTAAGTTAAAGTCCGATCTTTCAAACAATCAAGCGGAGTACGAAGTACTGCTAAAAGGGTTAGAGTGGGCCCATGAGGCAAACATTAGATCCCTGAAAGTATACAGTGATTCACAACTGGTGGTGAACCAAGTCCAAGGGACTTACGCAATGCAATCAGAGGGTTTACATGCTTATGTAGACGAGGCTAGAAATTGGAGAGATAAATTTTCCCTCTTCTCGCTGTCCCTGATCAGTAGAAAAGATAACCAACAAGCAGACAGACTGGCAAAGATCGCATCAAGAGAAACGCCCAACGAAGAAGGCATTCCTATAGAAGTAATACCTATAGAGGTTGAGCCAGAGATCATTCAATGCCTACGTCCTACTTTAGCAAATTGGGATGAAGAAATAAAAAACTTCATCCAGCATGGGACTCTTCCAAACGATGCTACCCGGACGCGACAAGTCAAAAGGCAGTCTGCAAGGTACACAATTCACGAAGACGTATTATACAGACGGTCTTTTACAAGGCCCTTACTTCGCTGTATCCCTCCGTCTCAAGTTGACGACCTGTTAGCTGAGATACACGAAGGAGTGTGTGGAGGACATCTAGGGGCCCGAGCTCTGGCCGAATGAGTAATCAACCAAGGTTATTACTGGCCGACACTCAGGGAGGATGCCAGGAAATATGTCAAAAAATGCGAGACGTGTCAAATTTTTGGGACTATTCCCCAATTACCATCGATTGAGCAAACCCCGGTAGTGGCAGCCTGGCCATTCGACATGTGGGGTATGGATTTAATGGGAAAATTATCAAAGACAAGAAATGGATGTGAATACTTGGTCGTAGCGGTCGACTATTTTTCAAAATGGATAGAAGCAAAAGCCCTCACACATCCAACAGAGGAAAATGTTTCTAAGTTCTTCCGATAGCACGTTTTATGTCGCTTCGGGATACCAAGAGCAGTCATCACTGATCACGGAGTGCAATTTTCAGCAAAATTCACCGCAGAATGCCAACGGTTGCATATCAAGCACTGGAAGTCATCCGTAGCACACCCTCAGGGGAACGGACAGGCAGAAGCTACCAATAAATTAGTGTTAGCAGCAGTAAAGAAAAATTTAGAAGGAAAGTCTAACAAATGGGTTGAAGAATTAAACTCCACTCTATGGGCAGTACGCACTTCGACTAGGGGCCCCACCGGAGAAACTACCTACGCATTGGTGTACAGATCCGAAGCAGTAGCACCAGCCGAAGTAGCATTGCCCACAGCCAGAGTAGCGATGTACAACGAGGATGCCAACAAAGAAAGAAGAGGTCTGGAGCTAGATCTACTAGAGGAAAGAAGAATAGCAAGCCGCCTGAGGTCGTAGTCGTTCAAGGAAAAGACGAAAAGGGTTCATGATAAAAAATTATTCAAGCGACCGATAAAGATTGGGGACTGGGTACTTCGAAAAATAGAGGGCTGATACGCGAAAATCGTATCACCTTTTTAGCATGTTTTTACGTATGAATTTGGGTGAAATTGAGGGCAATTTGATCTTGATTGTGCATTATTCACTTAATTTCACAGTTTTTATGATTTTGGAAGTGTCAGGTGCAAAGTAGACGAAAACAGCAAATTTTGGGGCAAAAACACAATTTTTGGAAATGTTGACTCGGTCAAAGGTCCGGGACGGGCGTCCCGAACCAGGGACGAGCGTCCCGACCAAGCCAGGCCAGAGGGACGGGCGTCCAGCACCAGGGACGGGCGTCCCGAGCCACCAAAAGCTATCCCACATCGAATTTTTCAGAGATTTTCACTCCGGGAAGCTGCTATAAATACCCCAGGCCATCAGCAGTTGAATTCATTCCTCTCCACTCGATCTGAGTCATTTAGTGGTGTCTAGTGTACAATTCTCTCATACACAACTCACTCAGAGACTCGGATCTCAGTTTCTTTCTTATTAGTGTTTTGTTTTAGTTTCTGAGAAATAGTCTCAGATCTTAGGTTTCTATAGATAGGTTCGTTTCCGGTGTTCATAGAATACCCGGGATTTAGTTAGGAGATCCTAAGAGGGCTCTAGGCATTCGAAGAGTCAGTCCACAAGGCTGGGCTTAAGCTGGGTATTAAGGTAAAGCCCAGTTACTAGGCTGAGGAAGAGTCCTCCGAAGGTTCTGGTGAGCAGAGTCAGAGGAAGCAGTACGACATATACAGCAGTACGCTCTGCGGCGAGACTACGTAAAGGGTGATTTCTTTATGGCATCAGTCCCCATACCCCTCTCTTATATGTTGTTATTGTTTTTACTCTAAATACTTATTATGAACATCAGATTACGATTTTTATGAATAGTTGTTTTATATGTTGAAGTTGTTATGTTTTTCCGGAAATAGCCACCTGCTAAATATTCACTATGTCTGCATGTTTAATGTGCTCTTTTAAACTAAAGTTAGGGTTATAGACAATTCCTAACCACGGTCTAATCATAACCTGTTTAGTTTAACAGGCATCAATTAGTATTGGTGTCTGCCATGCTAGATAAAATAACATGTTGAACACCCTGCCTGTTAAAGTAGTCTAGGTAGGGGCCGAGCTGAGTCCGATTATGCCGGCGGCTAGGGCAAGCGGTATGATCCCCAAAGTGACATAGGGCTTTCATGGATGCCTTCGTCCCGAACCGTGAGTAGGGCCGTCATTAAGGTAGGGCGGTTTATTAGAGACCTCGGATGTGGTACGCCTTTAGACACAGAACATAGTTGCAATCCAGGTTAAGATATATCTAAAATACTCGAATATAGGTCAATCAACATATAGGAACAGTATAACATAGAATCAGAACTCATCTATAAAGCACTTCTAGGATTAATGAGACTGAAACCTAGTGGAGAATGAATCACCCCCTCATCAAAGTATTTGATGAAGATTGCATAACTGGATCATAAGATAGGAGTTAGGATAAAAGGCTAGTTACTACTAAGCCGTTGCCACTTCCCTGGGAGTACGATAATTATTTAATAAAATCGTAGATACTTTCCAACAGACTAGCTACACGATAGGTACTCTGCTTTAGGTTCTGGCTGATTAAGTGACACCATAGACTAAATGTGACAATTAGTCAAATCACAGTCCTTAATTATTCATAATCAACATAGGGTAAAATAACACCTATTTAGCACGTCAACCGGAATCGCACCAGATTTTTGGCGCCGTTGCCGGGGAAATATCATAATGAATTTAGGATTATTGGCCACAATTCTAGAAACTTATGATAGGTAACGGTAGTAACCTAGACTTTTGATTTACACTTATCTTATACTAGTTAGACAATCACTTTCCTAAGTATAGGATTATCATAACTAATTAATTTTAGATAATATCTGAAATTAAGACACTTAGGATGATCAAATTTTAAAAAATTATTCTAAAACCATATTAAGGGAATTTACCTGCTTTCTAAATAAAATTCAAAATCCATAAAAATATTTTTCTTGCTTTCTTGTTTCACGTTTCTATTTTTGCTATTTGTTATTTCTAACCAGACTTTGCACTCAAAGATGAAGAGAACAAGGGCAGCCACTAACCAGGCAAAGAAAACAGAAAACCCCGACACCCGAGGACCAACCCTCTATAAAAATTCAATTTTTTTTCATTTTCTCTCAAATCTACAACCAAAAATTCATCTCTCTAAAATATTTCTCTCTACCTTCTCTCTAAAAATTGTTGGCAAACTCTTCAAAGTTTAAAATTCGAATTTCCCTCCAAAATTTGAATTTTCCCAAAAACTCGAATTTCCTTCCAAAATTCGATTTTCCCGCCAAAAATTCAAAATCCTTCCCTAACCTAATTTCATCCTTCTGAATTCAAATTCACCTCCAGAATTTGAGTTTAAAGCTTCCCTTCCCACCTAAACTTCTCTCGTTCGTTTCCAATGGCCCCCAAACGTGCTCGTACCACATCTACCATGACAGTTACCTCAGTACCACATCCCTTTATGCTATTTCCCTCCAGCACAGCATACCAAGAGAGATGCACTGGGTACATCGGACGTACGATACTGACGGGCAGAACACTGGATTGGGCAGCGGTACAGACGCTGGGAGTAGAGCCAGAAGTCAGACGCATACTCGACGTGCCACCATACAGTCGAGTATTCACCGTCACAAAGCCCACATACCTAGAGTTGGTATGTGAGTTCTATGCGTCTTTCACCTGCCAACAGGAGCAGATCACATTCCGTTTAGGCGGAATAGATCGATCGATGAGCATGGCCGAGTTCGGCATCGCCCTAGGCATCTGGCAGAGAGAGGAGCTGGATACGCCCGTGTACACCACAGCAGTTCGAGACTTCACATCTGCAGACGTCTCCACTGCTTGGGCTCAGATCTGCATGACGGGTGTCCCATACCAGCATGGCTTTGCAAAAGCCACAGGTATTTACCCTACTCTTCGCTACCTGCATGCTATAATTGCACACACATTGTCAGGACGACTGACAGCGCCCGGAACTGTCACCCGGATGGAGACGTTCCTTCTAGCCAACATGCATATGGGATCTACAGTAGAGATGGCTAGACTCATAGCTGTCGTAATGCGAGGGTTCGCTACAGACACTAGGAAACAGTGTCTGGGGCTCGGACCATACATCACCAGGCTAGCTCGCTACCTGGAGTTGGACATAGAGGGCTCGGAGCTTACTCTGGTCGCCCCGACCACCATCCCCACAGATGTTACCATTCTACAGAACATGGGAATGGTTGTCCGGGATGCAAATGGCCGCGACAACATCCATACGGAGCAGACAGGACAGGCGTCGGCATCGAAAGCATTTCCAGCACATATCCCTCCGTCCGAGACGTTCGTGCCACGTACTGCCTTCGAACGACACATGTCGCACGGATTGGCAAAACTATCGGCCCGATACAGTCGAGACATGGAGAGGATTGACAGACGGCTGACGATGATGGAAGACAAGATTGACAGACGATTGGCGATGATAGATGACAGGATCGCCATGACCACCAGCCGGATTGAGGAGATACATCAGCAGACTTCCCGAGTGGCGAAAAACTTCGAGTTTGACTTTACAGCAGAACTCGGTCCACTGGACGACGATCCGCCGGGTTCTTAGTCTCTCTCTCCTTCTTTCCTTTCTTTTGCTTTTGTTTTTTTGTTCTATGTGTATAAGCATGTCTGGGCTGTATGACGTATGAATCTATGTACAAAATTGATTTATATGAAATACAGAATTGTTTGCATTATTTTATTTTTTTTATGTCTTACTTACCAATACAGAATCCTTTCTTTTCTGTTTTACTTCTTATTTTCAAATAAGTGTGGGGTAAAACTCTTTTCTGTTTTATTTCTTATTTTCAAATAAGTGTGGGGTAGCTAGATATGCATGAACACTGAGGACAGTGCCAGCCTTAAGTGTGGGGTAGCAGTGCACGGTGCATTGTAGCAGTTTTTGTATGCTTTTGCTTGTTTTTCCCCGTATTTTCACACCCCTCCAAAAAAATTTCAACATTTTTTCGTCTTTCAGACTTCTAAATGCAGTATGCTTGGTTAAACAATTGCTTATGTCTATGATATGTAGGTAGTATGTTATGGTTAGTAGGAGATATTTGATAGCTATCTTGGACTAATTGATTAGGAATAGGGAATTCCTGATAACTGAGCACAACTTTGTCTGGATTAGAGACCTCAACCAATTACCTTTTCAAGACTGAACTAGATGAAATTAGACCAGTTGTGGATGTTTTGACAATTAGAATGACTGGATGAGGCTCTGAGCTAAAAGTGAAAGGAAACAAAAGAAAGTTAATCAAATAAGGGTAGTTTGCCAGCGGCCTTCGCTACTCGAGCACCACTCCTTCGGGGAATTTAAAGCCTGATGCCCTAAGGTCGTGTAGATCTGGGAGTCATCGGAGTGGGACTCGCTACATGGGTAGTTGAAGTTGACGTGTTCTAAGTAGACTAAAAATACCCTAAATCTATAAAGAAAATAACTAAATGCTAAAACATTAAAAATCTGATCACCAAAGCTCAGAACTCAAAAAGTTGTCTGTTGTTAATATGTCTAGCGGTAGGTCAAAGTTTATCTGGTAGTAGATAAGATAAGAGTACATTGTGTTGACTATTTGGTCTAGACTAGTACACACACTACACATCAGGAAGACCCTATGACTAAGAAAAAGTCCAACCTAGTTGTTGATTTGTTTTCTGCCTGATCATAACAAGCTGCTAAAAACATCTGAGACCTTGTCATAGCAACCTAACCAGACAGACCTGTGTTAAGACTTATCTGAAGAATTTTTGGAATAAAAACATGACTAGGAATTTAAGTAACTTCAGGTAGACTTTGCTTGAGGACAAGCAAAAGGCTAAGTGTGGGGTTATCTGATATGCGAAAATCGTATCACCTTTTTAGCATGTTTTTAAGTATGAATTTGGGTGAAATCGAGGGCAATTTGATCTTGATTGTGCATTATTCACTTAATTTCACAGTTTTTATGATTTTGGAAGTGTCAGGTGCAAAGTAGACGAAAACAGCAAATTTTGGGGCAAAAATGCAATTTTTGGAAATGTTGATTCGGTCAAAGGTCCGGGACAGGCGTCCCGACCAAGCCAGGCCAGAGGGACGGGCGTCCAGCACCAGGGACAGGCGTCCCGACCTGGTCAACAGACCAGGACGGGCGTCCCAATCCGGGACGGGCATCCCGAGCCGCCAGAAGCTGTACCACATCGAATTTTTCAGAGATTTTCACTCCGGGAAGCTGCTATAAATACCCCAGGCCATCAGCATTTGAATTCATTCCTCTCCACTCGATCTGAGTCATTTAGTGGTGTCTAGTGTACAATTCTCTCGTACACAACTCACTCAGAGACTCGGATCTCAGTTTCTTTCTTATTAGTGTTTTGTTTTAGTTTCTGAGAAATAGTCTCAGATCTTAGGTTTCTATAGATAGGTTCGTTTCTGGTGTTCATAGAATACCCAGGATTTCGTTAGGAGATCCTAAGAGGGCTCTAGGCGTTCGAAGAGTCAGTCCACAGGGCTGGGCTTAAGCTGGGTATTAAGGTAAAGCCCAGTTACTAGGCTGAGGAAGCGTCCTCCGAAGGTTCTGGTGAGCAGAGTCAGAGGAAGCAGTACGACATATACAGCAGTACGCTCTGCGGCGAGACTACGTAAAGGGTGATTTCTTTATGGCATCAGTCCCCATACCCCTCTCTTATATGTTGTTATTGTTTTTACTCTAAATACTTATTATGAACATCAGATTACGATTTTTATGAATAGTTGTTTTATATGTTGAAGTTGTTATGTTTTTCCGGAAATAGCCACCTGCTAAATATTCACTATGTCTGCATGTTTAATGTGCTCTTTTAAACTAAAGTTAGGGTTATAGACAATTCCTAACCACGGTCTAATCATAACCTGTTTAGTTTAACAGGCATCAATTAGTATTGGTGTCTGCCATGCTAGATAAAATAACATGTTGAACACCCTGCCTGTTAAAGTAGTCTAGGTAGGGGCCGAGCTGAGTCCGATTATGCCGGCGGCTAGGGCAAGCGGTATGATCCCCAAAGTGACATAGGGCTTTCATGGATGCCTTCGTCCCGAACCGTGAGTAGGGCCGTCATTAAGGTAGGGCGGTTTATTAGAGACCTCGGATGTGGTACGCCTTTAGACACAGAACATAGTTGCAATCCAGGTTAAGATATATCTAAAATACTCGAATATAGGTCAATCAACATATAGGAACAGTATAACATAGAATCAGAACTCATCTATAAAGCACTTCTAGGATTAATGAGACTGAAACCTAGTGGAGAATGAATCACCCCCTCATCAAAGTATTTGATGAAGATTGCATAACTGGATCATAAGATAGGAGTTAGGATAAAAGGCTAGTTACTACTAAGTCGTTGCCACTTCCTTGGGAGTACGATAATTATTTAATAAAATCGTAGATACTTTCCAATAGACTAGCTACACGATAGGTACTCTGCCTTAGGTTCTGGCTGATTAAGTGACACCATAGACTAAATGTGACAATTAGTCAAATCACAGTCCTTAATTATTCATAATCAACATAGGGTAAAATAACACCTATTTAGCACTTCAACCGGAATCGCATCAAGGGCACGGCAAGACATATACAAGCAAACAAGCTGACCCCAAACTGGGAAGGACCGTACCTCGTGAAACATGAAGTAAGACCCGGCACCTACAAACTCATGAACAAGGATGGTGTTCTTCTACCAAATCCGTGGCATGTAAATCATCTAAAAAGGTACTATGTATGAGATGCATTTGGGCAAACTTTGTTTTGAATATCAAGTCGTCATTAAGGCAAGTTGTTAAATTTCCAAAAATGCTCTGCCTAGAAATAAAGTTATTATTCAAGTACAACTTCGAGCACGGTCTCGATTATTATTCAAGTTTAACTTTGAGCACGATCTCGATTATTATTCAAGTTTAAATTCGAGCACGGTCTCGGAAGATACTAAAACCCACGAGTAAGGTCGTGGTCAAGAAATACCAAGTTAAGACTTGGAAAATCAAAACCCCGCGAGAAAGGTCGCGGTGATAAATTGACAGGCTAAGGCTTGAAAAAAGCCCACAAAAAAGTCGTGGTCACGAAACACCAGGTTAAAGCTTGGAAAAACCCACGAGAAAGGTCGTGGTTACAAAGTACCAAGTCAAATCTTGGAGAAAGTCCACGAAAAAGGTCGTGGTGATAAAGTTAATACTTGGAAAATTAAACTACCACGAGAAAGGTCGTGGTTACAAAGTGGTTGCAGAATACCGAGCTAAAAGTATACTCGGAGTTCTGAAATACGAGGTAATTTTTGGCTATGAGGCATCAAGTTAAAGACTTGAGGAAAATATTTATTGCTACGAAGTATAAAGTCAGACAATGAAGACTTGAAGGAAATATTTATTAAGAAGTATGGAGTTAGAAGAATTCCAGGAGAAAAACTGAAGGCGCGAAGTTCATAAGTTAAGAAAATTTCATTGAAGTTTTCAAAGAAGTACAAAGTACAAAAGAGTTTCTTCAACAGCCTAAGTACAAAAAATCTAAATCCTAAGTTACAAAAATGGTCAAGGAGGAGCTGCCGAGGTCCCAAAAAGGCCAGAGTGGTAGGCCGTGGCATCCTCCAAAAAGGCCTTCACCTCTTCTCGTCCCTCTCCCGGAGTGCCTCCAGCTCTTCGTTAGTAAAAGGAACGAAGTCTGCCCCTTGCCTACATAAATCATTATCAAAATTTGACTTGAAGGCTTGCAAGAGGACAGACTTGTCTTCAAAGTACGGGTGAAGCTGCCGGATAATATGCACACATCCCTTGTCCAAAAAGGAACCAGCCTCGCGACCGATCTCATCATGATACGCAGGAGAGCTTTTAAAGTCATCAATGATTTTTTTTTAAAGTCCTCCGAACGACAATATTCAAGCTCCTCCTACAGGGAAATCTAGCTAGCAACAGCTTCATCCCTAGCTGAGTTCAATTCCTTATTCGCAACTTTCAGCTTAGCATTCTGTTCCTTCATATTGGCCAACAACCTCCCCAACTCGGCTACCTCGCTGGACAGTTGCAGCTTTTCAGAGTTAACCGATTCCAAACGAGCTGCTTGGTTGGCCACTTCATGCTCCAAGGAGAGTAGGCGAGGTTCGTTGACTGCCCGCCACTCAGCGTCCTCCACAGATCGCCCGGATTGCTCCGAAGTTTGGCACTTAGAGATGTGCTTCACTAAGGAGGAAACCTTTTAAAAAAAAAGAAAAAAAGAGAAGTGAGATAAAGGTTACAGCAAGAAATTTCTTAAGGACAAAGAAAGAAGGAGACTTACCCGAGCTATCAAGGCGCCTACCTGGTTGGTGGCCTCCTCAACCCTCATGTCCTTCATCCCGATCAAGCTCTCAGGATCATGAGCTCGATCCAAGACTGCACCCTCAAGCATGGCTGCCGCATACTTGTTGTTGAAGCAAAGATTGTTGAGGGGAGGAGTTCGGGCAGTGATTTCAGCTGCCAAAGCCCTCAAGGGCTCTTCCTCGATTGGCAGCTGGAACCCCGGCTGGAGCCAAGAAGGACCGGGGCTTCCAGAGTTTACCTCGGCTTCGGCAGCAGGAGCAGCCTCAGCTTCTGCAGCTGGAGCAGACTCTTCAACTGGAGTCGGCTCCGAGTTCCTTCGAGATGCCAAGGGGACAGCATCCAAGGCATCCGTGGAAGCAGGGGAAGGAGGAGAAGGAGGAGATGGTGAAGAAGAAGATACCTCGACAGGTGGACGACGGGGAAAAGTCCTCCGCCTTTGGTGAGGACGGAGTTGCTCCTCCTCATAGTTCGCCACCTCGGGTGTGGTTTCCCAGCGAAGTCCGGGTGCAGAACGAGGAGTCCTGCCTCTTACTTGCCCATCCCTCGCTCTGCAAAGGGTCCTACCTCACCTGCGCGGACTGGCGGAGGATGGGTAAGTAAGGGGAGTCTCCCCCACTGCACCCCGATCTATCAAACGCGGGGGAAACCGATGTAGGGAGTCCAAGTGTGACTGCCTGACATCCCTTTCCTCAACTCGATTCCCCCAGGCCTTGCTGAACATAGTAGGACCTGCAACAAAATAACTAAATCAGTTTCTCTTGCAAAGTATGAAGATCAACAAACAAGAGAAAAAAAACAACACAGAAAGCAACACATTACCCCGGCCTCTGCCACACCTAGGCCTAGTAAGACTACAGGGGTCGCATTGAAAAGAAAAAACGGTCCCGGGGTGTATGGTCCAGTCTTTGTTTGGACTTTCCGCAGTAATCCCCAACTCTTTTTTCCTCTCAGCCAGACCAGCCCCTATGCCACACCACTTCAGGCTGGCTTCACTCAACAGATCGACGGAGGAATATACCCGGGTTTGGTTTTGGCGGCTATCTCCTAAGTCCTGGGTAATGACCTCTAGAAAGGCTTTTTCGGAGTGGCTAAGGGAAAAACCCTTTATCTGAGTCCACTGGAAGTTTTCACTAACACAGGGACGGAAAGGAAAACCTATACGTGACTCTACATTCATCCACCTACCCTTAAAATCTACCTTATTGGGCGGGGAGTCAAAAAGAACAACTTTATTTCGGCGTGGACGAAGAGAAAGAGTATTGTCCAACATCTGAAGTGAAGAGAAAAACATTCTAAGAATGTTAGAAGACAGTTCGAAGCCTAATCTACGACAAAGACAGATAAGACAAAAAATGGTGCGGACAGCATTTGGGTGCACCTGCCCGGGTTGAATCCGAGCAAATACCAAAAAATCTACAAAGGAGGGGTCTATAGGAAGACGAAGACCCACTTCGAAGTGAGCCAGGGGAATAGGAATACAACGAAGAGACATCCTCCCCGGTGAAGGAGCAACAGAGACTCTATAGGTCCTAGGGTCTATACTATACTTACGGGCAAATGACTCTGCTTGCTCACGGGTTATCCTATTTCTATCTAGGGGAAAATCAGGAGGAGGAAGCGGCATAGAAGGCTGGAATGACACCCCCTCAAGAACCTCACCCTCACCATCCCTAGCTGCTACTGTCACCTTTGGCTGGGCAGGTTGAGGATCACCGAAACCCTCATTCATAAGATCCTCAACCTCCCGTTCAGCTTCTCTCTGGGCAGCCATTACCTGCGAATGGAAGTCCAACTTTCAGAACCCCATTCAAACAAAGAAGCTACCCAGAAAGATAAACCCTAACTTCAGCCACAAGTCAAGGTACTCAACACGCTTATCCCGCCGAAGCTCCCCTACTTCGTCAGACGGAACTTCTACAAGGGGCCACTGAATAGTCTGAAAAATACCTCAGGGGTAAAACAGTAATTTCGTCACACCTTTATTACCCCTGATCTCACCTGACGTCATAAACACTAATTAATGGGCCTCATTAAGGCCAGACGTTACACCCTTAATTCCACATTAATGACTCGTTACTCATAACTGTCATAACGGTCCAAATCCACAACGGTAAATTCTTTACCAGACTCCTATAAAAGAGAGATTTGAACATGAGGTAAGGACTTTTTTTCCAATTTCCAGATATCTAAAAATACTCTACTGACTTAAGCATCGGAGAGTTCACGGGGCACAAACTCCCCATTGAATGTACTTGTTTTGCAGGGTTCCAAGACGCTAAGTGTGGTACCCCGGAGTACTAGGAGCGCCCAGCGAAGTACCGCTCTCCAAGAGTTATACTTCACCTTTTCAGAAAATAGTCTTCTTTGACTTTGACCAGCCCAAAAAGCCTTCTTAACGAGTCAATCATATAGCTTCCCAAATTCCTGGCACTTCAATTTACTTTTTTACCCTTTGACAGATTCGTGCAGAATCAATATATATATATATATTTGAGTAAAAAACTCCATATCCATATTTTATAATAATTCAGAAAGCTTTCTGAGAGTTATAACACAGTTTTTTTTTATATAATATAAAATAGGTGTCTTTATATATATATTCTTACAAACATTCATTAACAAAATCAATAAATTACAATCTTATTATCTCTTTTCGAAAAATGATTTGAATACATCTCCTCCTGCATTGGTCGGAAAGAGGTCAAGAATTCCAGAAATTGGCTTTTATTTATTCTATTATTACTGAAAAAAAAGAAAAAACAAATAGAGAAACCTGTCAGACAGCCACCCGACCATCCTGGCCAGAACGATCCTCTACAGCAGTTTCAGTCCCAAGGGGCCGATCGAGCCGTTAATCACACCCTAATCAGGTGACCATGCTTCATCCACCAGGTTTGGTTTCCTGTCTCCTTTCAACTCAAGGATACAGAGGTATGAGCCTATAGAACAAATCCTGTTCAAGTAAGGTCATACCTTCATAACAATGGGTCTTGCTATATAACCAGTATAATTTATTAAATTGCCGATGTGGGTGATGGCTTTCCGACTGATATGCTAATTAGGCGTATTTTACCCTATGTTGATTATGAGTAATTAAGGAATTAGATTGACTAATTGTCACATTTAGTCTCTATGGTGTCACTTAATCAGCTAGAACCTAAGGCAGAGTACCTATCGTGTAGCTAGTCTGTTGGAAAGTATCTACGATTTTATTAAATAAATATCGTACTCCCTGGAAAGTGGTAGCGGCTTAGTAGTAACTAGCCTTTTATCCTAACTTTTATCTTATGATCCAGTTATGCAATCTTCATCAATAACTTTGATGAGGGGGTGATCCATTCTCCACTAGGTTTAAGTCTAATCAAGCCTCAAGTGTTTATAGACAAAGTCCTGATTCTATGTTATACTGTTCTTATATGTTGATTGACCTATCTTCGAGTGTTTTAGATATATCTTAGCCTGGAATGCAACTATATTCTAAGTCTAAAGGTGTACCACATCTGAGTCTCTATGCTACCGCCCCATCGCTAAGGTAAACGGCCCTACTCACGGTTCGAACAAAAGACAACTATGAAAGCCCTATATCACTTCGGGGATCGCGCCGCTGGCCCATAACCGCCGGTATAACGCTCTACTCAGCCTACCTAGACTACTCTAACAAACAGGGTGTTCCGCAAGTTATTTTATCTAGTATGGCAGACACCAATACTAATTAATGCATGTTAAACTAAACAGGTTATGAATAGACCGTGGTTAGGAATTGTCTATAACCCTAATTTTAGTTTAAAAGAAACTACATTAGACATGCAGACATAATGAATATTTAAGCAGGTGGCCATTTCCGGAAAAACATAACAACTTCAACATATATAACAAATATCCATAACAATCATAATCTGATATTCAAAATTAATATTTGGACAAACATAATAACAACATATAAGAGAGGGACAGGGGGACTGATGCCATAAAGAAATCACCCTTTACTTAGTCTCGCCGATGGAGCGTACTGCTATATATGTCGTATTGCTTGACCCGACTCTGCTCGCCAGAACTTTCGGAGGACCCTTCCTCAGCCTAGTAACTGGGCTTTACCTTAATACCCAACTTAAGCCCAGCCCTGTGGACTGACTCTTCGAACGCCTAGAGCCCTCTTAGGATCTCCTAACGAAATCCCGAGTATTCTATGAATACCTGAAACGAACCTATCTATCGAACCCTAAGGTCTGAGACTATTTCTCAGAAACTAAGAAAAACGAAACAATAAAAAAGGAAAGAAAGAAAACTTATACTGGAATCTGAGTCTCTGAGTGATTTGTGTACTAGAGAATTGTACACTGGAAGTCACTGAATGACTCAGATCGAGTGGAGAGGGATGATTTCAACTGAGGAAGGCCTGGGGTATTTATAGCAGCTTTCTGGAGTGATTTTCTCTCAAAAATTCGATGTGGGATTCTGAATTCTGGTTTGGGACGCCCATCCCGGTCTGTTGACCAGGTCAGGACGCCCGTCCTGAACCGGGACGCCCTCCCCGAAGTTCGAACTTCCGAAAAATTGCGTTTTTGCCCCGAAATTTGCTATTTTCTTCTACTTTTCACCTGACACTTCCAAAATCATAAAAACTATGAAATTGAGTTAATAACGAGCAATTAAGACCGATTTGCCCTTAATTTCACCCTAAATCATGCCTAAAAACATGCTAAAAATGTGATATGATTTATGCATATCAGATAACCCCACACTTAGCTTTTTGCTTGTCCTCAAGCAAAGTCTACCTGAAGTTAGTGATTCTAAATCATTATGCAATCACTTAGATTCCTAGTCATGTTTTTATTCCAAAAATTTATTCAGACAATTCTTAACACAGGTCTGACTGGTTGGGTTGCTATGACAAGGTCTCAAATGTCTTTAGTAGTTTGTTATAATCAAGCATAAAACAATTTAACAACTAGGTTGAACTCCTCTCTTAGTCACAAGGTCTTCCTGATGTGTAGTGTGTGTACTAGTCTAGACCAGATAGTCAACATAATATACTCTCGTCTTAACTACTACCAGATAATACTTCGACCCTGTCGCTAGACATAATAACAATAGACAACTTTCTGAGGTATGAGCCTTGGTGATCAGATTAATGATTTAGCATTTATTGATTTTCTTTATAGATTCAGGGTATTTTGAGTCTGCTTAGAACACGTCAACTTCAACTACCCATGTAGCGAGTCCCACTCCGATGACTCCCAGACCTACACGACCTTAGGGCATCAGGCTTTAAGTTCCCCGAAGGAGTGGTGCTCGAGTAGCGAAGGCCGCTGGCAAACTACCCTTATTTAATTAATTCTCTTTTGTTTCTTTTCACTTTTAGCTCAGATTCTCATCTAGTCATTCTAATCGTCAATATATCCACAACTGGTCTAATCTTATCTAGTGAAGTCTTGAAAAAGTAATTGGCTGAGGTCTCTATTCCAGACTAAGTTGTGGTCAGTTATCAGGAATTCCCTATTTCTAATCAATTAGTTCAAGATAGCTGTCACATTGCCTCCTACTAAACATAACTTCTACACACATATCATAGACATAAGCAAAAGTTTAACCAATCATACTGCATTTAGAAGTTTGAAAGAATGAAAAATTTTTAAAAATTTTGGAAGGGTGTGAAAATATGGGGAAAACAAGCAAAATCAAGGAAAAAATTTTCAAACCACTACAGTGCACTGTGCACTGCTACCCCACACTTAAGTCTGACACTGTCCTCAGTGTTCATGCATAGTTAAACTACCCCACATTTATTTGAAATAAAACAAAACAAAACAAAGAATTCTTACCCCACACTTATTCGAAAAACTATGGGTAAGAAAGAGAATAAAGCAATGAAATAAAAGGACAAGATCAAATAGAGGAAACAACGATGTTATGTCATATCAATCAATGTTATACATAGATTATTTCATACAGCCCAGACATGATCACACACATAGAACGAAAACAACAAGAAAAAGAAAAGGAAAGAAAAACTAAGAACCCGGCTCGTCGTCGTTAGGTGGACCGAAGTCTGCTGGAAAGTAGACCTCGGTGTTTTCCACCAGTTGGGAGGTATGCTGATAAATCTCCTCAATCCTGCTAGTGTTCATAGCGATCCTGTCATCCATCATCGTTAGCCGTCTCTCGATCCTCTCCATATCTCGACTATATCGGGCTGAGAGTTCTGCCAATCCGTGCGACATATGTCGTTCGAAGGCAGTGCGTGGAACGAACGTCTCGGTCGGAGGTATATGCGTTGGAACTGCTCCTGGTGCCGAGGCCTGTCCTGGCTGCTCCGTGTGGATGGAGTAGCATCCATTTGCATCCCATACGACCATCCCCATGTTCTGCAGAATGGTGAGGTCCGTAGGAATGGTGGTCGGGGCAACCTGGGTCAGCTCCGAGCCCTCGATGTCCAACTCCAAGTAGTATTCTATCTTGGTGATGAACGGCCCGAGTCCTAGACACTGTTTCCGAGTGTCCGTAGCGAAACCCCGCATGATGACCGTGATGAGTCGAGTCATCTCCACTGTAGATCCCATGTGCATGTTGGCCAAGAGGAATGTCACCATTTGGGTGACATTCCCGGGGGCCGTCCGTCGTCCTGACAAAGTGTGTGCGAAAATGGCATGTAAGTAACGAAGGGCGGGATAAATACATGTGGCTTTCGCAAAGCCATGCTGGTAGGGAACACCCGTCATACAGATCTGAGCCCAAGCAGTGGAGACGTCTGCAGAAGTGAAGTCTCGAACTGCTGTGGTGTAGGCGGGCGTATCCAGCTCTTCTCTCTGCCAGATACCCAAAGCGATGCCGAACTCGGCCATGCTCATCGATCGATCTATTCCGCCCAAGCAGAATGTGATCTGCTCCTGATGGTACGTAAATGACGCATAGAACTCACATACCAGCTCTAGGTATGTCGGCTCGGTGACGATGAAGACTCGACTGTAGGGTAGTACGTCGAGCATGCGTCTGACTTCCTGCTCAACCTCTAGCGTCTGTACTGCTGCCCAGTCAAGCGTTCTGCCAGTCAGTATGGTGCGTCCGATATACCCATGACATCTCTCCTAGTATGCTGGGCTAGAGTGAAACAGCATGAAGGGATGTGCCACCGAAGTGACGGTCATGGTAGATGTGATACGGGCGCGTTTGGGAGCCATTTGGGTTGAGAGCGTTTTGAGAGATTTTGAGAATTTAGGCGGGAAGGAAGATTCGAATTCGAATTCTGGAAGTGAATTTGAATTCGGGAGGATGGATTTTGGTTAGGGAATGATTTTGAATTATTTTTTGCGGGAAATTCAAATTTTTGAACTTCGGGAAGTTTGCCAAAAATTTGTAGAGAGAAGGTAGAGAGAAAATTTTTTTAGAGAGATGAATTTTTGGAAGTTGATTTGAGGGAAAATGAGAAAAAAATGGAATATTTGTAGGAGGGGCGGCCTTTGGGACGCCCGTCCCTGGTTACTTCGGGATGCGTGCCAATTCCGAAAAATATATATATTTTTTTTTTCGTAATTCCCTGCAAATCTCAGTATACCAAAAATAATCATGACTTTTAACAAGTCTTCATGTTTATCCAATCAAATTCAGAAGCTGTTAAAAACTCTATGCAAAAATTCCTCAATCTCTTTTTTTTTCGGAAATCATAACTACCCTAATCTTATCCTAACTTAAATTCAGCAAGAATTTCAGAAAAACAAAACTGAGTTCATACAATTTAATTAGTGAAAAATAAACTGCATTTGCAAAACCTTTGTTTTTCATAAAATGTCTGAAGAAAAATTGTTGAATAAAGGACCCTTTAAAAAGTTTGAAAATAGAAAATAGGGGTCAATTATTTAGTTTTAGTTCAAACAATTTATTTGTTGAGAATAAAAGTAAAAGAATCTTCCCTTTTTCAACGACCTTTATCTTTGATCTCTTGTAACTCTGCTCGAATGTTTCGCATCTCTATGCGTATGGCTCTCATCTCATCCCTTTGCCTGCCATGCTCACTTCGTAAGTCAGCCATCTCCCGGAGTAGTTGTGCACCTTGGTTCTCCTGAAGACTGACCGTGGCTCTGAGTCGGTCCATGTTGGTTGTGATATTCAGACTGATTTGGTCTAAATGACACGATCTGCTTGCAATTCCTTGATCCATCTCATAGATCCTTTGAGCCAAAGTATCTATCTGCACGGACAACACTGAATGATAACCGTTAGTACTTCCCCCGGATGAAGGGGTGTGCTCGTTAGGTGTTGGGGTGTATGCAGGAGATGTTGGTGAATTCTGGGTTTGGTCAATGGGTGGTGGATTTATAGGAACTCTCTGAGCAGGAGTGTGAACTGGAGATCTCTGAGGTTCTTCTCTAGGAGGGAAGGTATCTTCAGAAGGATCTTCTTCCGTGGGGCTAGGCTCACGGGCGTTCAGGAATCTTTTCACTAGGTCACTGGTATCTAGGCTTGAGTTTACTTCTACCGGTTGTGAAGGAAGGTTCCCTCGTGGTATTTCTGGTTCAGGACTAGATGGTCTTTCTGGCTTTGTCTTCTTTGGTCCTGGAGTGTCAGGGATTCCCGTTTTCTTTGCTTGGTTAGTAGCTGCTCTTGTTCTCTTCATCTCTGAGCGCAAAGTCTGGTTAGGAATAACAAATAACAAAAACAAAGATAGAAAGAAAAGCAAAATAGAAAAGCAAGAAAAATATTTTTTTAGGGATTTTAAATTTTTAACATTTTTTTTTCTTTTATTTTATTTTATTTAGAAAGCAGATAAATTTCCTCAATATGGTTTTAGAATAATTTTCTAAAATTTGATTATCCTAAGTGTCTTAATTTCAGATAATATCTAAAATTAGTTAGTTATGATAATCCTATATTTTGGAAAGTGATTGTCTAACTAGCATAAGAAAAATGTAGGTCAAAGGTCTAGGTTACTACCGCTACCTATCATAAGTCTCTAGAATTGTGGCCAATAATCCTAAATTCATTATGATAGTTCCCCAGCAACGGCGCCAAAAATCTGATGGCTTTCCGACTGATATGCTAATTAGGCGTATTTTACCCTATGTTGATTATGAGTAATTAAGGAATTAGATTGACTAATTGTCACATTTAGTCTCTATGGTGTCACTTAATCAGCCAAAACCTAAGGCAGAGTACCTATCGTGTAGCTAGTATGTTGGAAAGTATCTACGATTTTATTAAATAAATATCGTACTCCCAGGAAAGTGGTAGCGGCTTAGTAGTAACTAGCCTTTTATCCTAACTCTTATCTTATGATCCAGTTATGCAATCTTCATCAATAACTTTGATGAGGGGGTGATCCATTCTCCACTAGGTTTAAGTCTAATCAAGCCTCAAGTGTTTATAGACAAAGTCCTGATTCTATGTTATACTGTTCTTATATGTTGATTGACCTATCTTCGAGTGTTTTAGATATATCTTAGCCTGGAATGCAACTATGTTCTGAGTCTAAAGGTGTACCACATCTGAGTCTCTATGCTACCGCCCCATCGCTAAGGTAAACAGCCCTACTCACGGTTCGAACAAAAGACAGCTATGAAAGCCCTATGTCACTTCGGGGATCGCGCCGCTGGCCCATAACCGCCGGCATAACGCTCTACTCAGCCTACCTAGACTACTCTAACAAACAGGGTGTTCCGCAGGTTATTTTATCTAGTATGGCAGACACCAATACTAATTAATGCCTGTTAAACTAAACAGGTTATGAATAGACCGTGGTTAGGAATTTTCTATAACCCTAATTTTAGTTTAAAAGAAACTACATTAGACATGCAGACATAATGAATATTTAAGCAGGTGGCCATTTCCGAAAAAACATAACAACTTCAACATATATAACAAATATCCATAACAACCATAATCTGATATTCAAAATTATTATTTGGACAAACACAATAACAACATATAAGAGAGGGACAGGGGGACTGATACCATAAAGAAATCACCCTTTACTTAGTCTCGCCGATGGAGCGTACTGCTGTATATGCCATATTGTTTGACCCGACTCTGCTCGCCAGAACCTTCGGAGGACGCTTCCTCAACCTAGTAACTGGGCTTTACCTTAATACCCTGCTTAAGCCCAGCCTTGTGGACTGACTCTTCGAACGCCTAGAGCCCTCTTAGGATCTCCTAACGAAATCCCGGGTATTCTATGAATACCTGAAACGAACCTATCTATCAAACCCTAGGATCTGAGACTATTTCTCAGAAACTAAGAAAAACGAAACACTAAAAAAGGAAAGAAAGAAAACTTATACTGGAATCTGAGTCTCTAAGTGATTTGTGTACTAGAGAATTGTACACTGGAAGTCACTGAATGACTCAGATCGAGTGGAGAGGGATGATTTCAACTGAGGAAGGCCTGGGGTATTTATAGCAGCTTTCTGGAGTGATTTTCTCTCAAAAATTCGATGTGGGATTCTGAATTCTGGTTCGGGACGCTCGTCCCGGTCTGTTGACCAGGTCAGGACGGCCGTCCCGAGTCCTGGACGCCCGTCCCGACCTATTGACCAGGTCAGGACGCCCGTCCTGAACCGGGACGCCCTCCCCGAAGTCCGAACTTCAGAAAAATTGCGTTTTTGCCCCGAAATTTGCTATTTTCTTCTACTTTTCACCTGACACTTCCAAAATCATAAAAACTGTGAAATTGAGTTAATAACGAGCAATTAAGACCGATTTGCCCTCAATTTCACTCTAAATCATGCCTAAAAACATGTTTAAAATGTGATATGATTTATGCATATCAGTGGGATAAGTTATCATTTAATATATAGTTTTCATAGTAGAGCCCCTAGTTTATTGTATTTACGTAATGCCCCCAATTATAAGATAATTTCATCTTAAAAATATTTATAAAAATATAATAATTATCTAAAAGTTTATGAATATTTTTTATTGTTATGACTTCTTTTTATTTACTAATTGTTATAAAATTGATTATATAATGTATATATAATGTATAATGTATAATATATATTAATGTGTATATATATAAAGGGAAAGAGAGAAGAGAGAGTTGAGAGAAATTGAGAGAATGCTCCCGGGAAAGAATTTTTTCAATTCTTTCAATTCTTCCTTAAAATTTTTCTTTCTTCATTTTTATTACATACCTATCTATACATATATATATATATATATATATAGACATACATGTAAGAAGTGGACACTCCACTTCTTATAATGCTCATCCATTAACAATATATATATATATCCAATATTATAAATATTAGGTGATATTTATCACCTTTCGTAATTTTCTGTGATGATGGACATCCATTAATGTAATGAATCTTCGGGATTCATAACACTCCCCCTTGGATGTCCATTACATAAAGAATAGGCCTCGTTAAAACCTTACTAGATAAAAACCCAGTGGGAAAAAAATCTAGTGAAGGAAAAAGAGTACACTATTCTTCATGTGTAGATTTCTCCCCCTGATGAGATGATTTCTTGAAATCCTTAAATCGACGCAAACCAATTTTATATCTCAATTTTTCAAAGGTTGCTGTCGGAAGAGATTTAGTGAATATATCTGCAAGATTATCACATGATCGAATTTGAAGCACATCAATTTCACCATTCTTTTGAAGTTCATGAGTAAAGAAGAATTTAGGTGAAATATGTTTCGTCCTATCTCCCTTAATATATCCTCCTTTTAATTGAGCTATACAAGCTGCATTATCTTCATATAGGGGAGTTGGAATCTCTCTTCTGGAGGATAACCCGCAACTCTCTCTAATATAATGTATCATTGACCTCAACCATACACATTCTCGACTTGCTTCATGAATGGCTATTATCTCAGCATGATTAGAAGAAGTTGCTGCTATTGTTTGCTTCGTAGAGCGCCATGATATAGCAGTATTACCATATGTAAATAAATAGCCATTTTGAGAATGTGCCTTATGCGGATCCGAAAGATAACCCGCATCTGCATATCCAATCAGTTCTGGATCATTTACATTTGAATAAAATAATCCGAGGTCAATTGTCCCTTGGAGGTATCTAAGGACGTGTTTAATACCATTCCAATGTCGTTGTGTTGGTGAAGAACTAAATCTTGCTAATAGATTTATAGCAAATGCTATATCCGGTCTAGTATTATTTGCAAGATACATCAGTGCACCAATAGCACTCAAATATGGTACTTCAGGACCAAGTAGTTTTTCACCATTTTCTCGAGGTCTAAATATGTCTTTATTTATATCTAGCGACCTCACGACCATTGGAATACTCAATGGATATGCTTTATCCATGAAAAATCTTTTTAATACTTTAGCTGTATATGTTGACTGATGAACAAAAATTCCATCTTTCATATGTTCAATTTGAAGTCCGAGACAAAACTTAGTTTTTCCAAATCTTTAACTTCAAATTCTCGTTTCAAACAATCTATAGCTTCTCGAAGCTCTTCTGGAGTTCCTATTAGATTGATATCGTCAACATATATAGCAAGAATCACAAAACCAAAATCTGTTTTCTTAATAAAAACACATGGACAGATTTGGTCATTTTTATATCCTGAATTCAACAGAATTCACTAAGGCGATTGTACCACATGCGTCCAGACTGTTTAAGCCCATATAATGATTTCTGTAATTTGATAGAATAATTTTCATGAGGGCCTTTAGAAGCCTTTGGTAATTTGAATCCTTCAGGGATTTTCATATAAATTTCATTTTCAAGGCTTCCATAAAGATAAGCTGTAATAACATCCATTAGACGCATGTCCACCTTTTCATGAACTGCCATACTTATTAGATATCGGAGTGTAATAGCATCAATAACGGGTGAATAAGTTTGATCATAATCAATTCCTGGCTTTTGCGAAAAGCCTTGTGCGACGAGTCGTGCTTTATATTTTACGACTTCATTATTCTCATTTCGTTTTCGCACAAACACCCATTTATAGCCAACAGGTTTTACATCCTTTGGCGTTTGGACTACAGGTCCAAAAACTTCTCGCTTCGCAAGCGAATTTAACTCCGATTGAATTGCATCTTTCCATTGAGGCCAATCAATTCTATGCCGACATTCTTCAACTGATAAAGGATCTAAATCCTCATTATCCTTGAAAATATCAAGGGCTACGTTGTATGCAAAAGCATTATCAATAACAACGTTTTTTCGATCCCAACTTTGATTTGAACTGTGTAATTAATAGAGATTTCAGAATTCTCATCATTTTGTAGTTGGAATTTTCATCAGTTGTCCCTTGGTTTTCCTTTTCTATTTCATCAATATGATCTTCTAGATCATTTGTTCCTCTTTTCTTTCGAGGATTTTTATTTTTGGAACCAAGGGGTCGGCCACGCTTCTGACGTGTTTTTGATTCGATAGCTATAGGATTAATTTTCTGTCCTTCAGGAACTTCTATCCGTATAGGAGCATCTATAGCTGGAAGATGCGATTTAGTGACTCTGCTAGAGTCAGCAAAAGAATCTGGCAGTTGATTTGCAATTTGTTGCAAATGTATAATCTTTTGAACTTCAAGTTCACTTATATTTGTGCGTGGATCTAAATGATTCAAAGATGTTTTCCACGCAAGTTCAATTTTATGCCATTTATCTCTCCCCCTAATTTGGGAACAAATTTTCATCAAAATGGCAATCAGCAAATCTTGCTGTAAATACATCACCCGTCAAAGGTTCAAGATACCTTATAATGGACGGGGAGTCATACCCAACATATATCCCCAATCTTCTTTGCGGACCCATTTTTGTCCGTTGGGGTGGTTCAATTAACATATACAGCACACCCAAAAATTCTAAATAAGAAATATTTGGCTCTGAACCAAAAGCCAATTGTATGGGTGAAAATTTATGATAACTCGATGGCCTTAAACGCACAAGTGCTGCAGCATGCAAAATTGCATGTCCCCAGCGGCTGCTGTAGGGAGATTTGTTTTCATTAATAATGGTCTAGCAATTAATTGCAGCCTTTTAATAAATGATTCGGCTAGACCATTTTGTGTGTGAACATGAGCTACAGGATGTTCAACAATTATTCCAATCGACATGCAATAAGAATTAAATGCATGTGAAGTAAATTCACCAGCATTGTCTAGACGGATTCGTTTAATAGGATAATCAGGAAATTGCGCTCTTAAGCGAATTATTTGGGCAAGTAATCTCGCAAACGCCAGGTTGCGAGTCGATATTAAACAAACATGCGACCATCGGGTCGATGCATCAATTAAAACCATGAAATATCGAAATTGCCCACACGGTGGACTAATCGGTCCACATATATCTCCATGAATCCGTTCTAGAAATGTAGGACTTTCAGCTCCTACTTTCAATGGTGCTGGTTTATAATTAATTTCCCTTTGGAACATGCAGCACATGAAAGTTTATCAGAAGTCAAAATCCTTTGATTTTTCAAAGGATGACCGTGCGTTGTTTCGATAATTTTTCGCATCATAATTGATCCCGGATGACCCAAACGGTCATGCCAAACTTTAAAAGTAACGGGATTAGTAAACTTCTGGTTTACTAAATGATGCGCCTCAATAGCATTTATTTTTGCATAATATAGGCCAGAGGATAGAGATGGTAGTTTTTCCAACAAAACCTTATTACCGGAGGTCATTTTTGTGATACCCAAATATTCATGACCATTATCTTCTATAGTCTCAACATGATCCCATTCCGTCGGATATCTTTAAAACTCAATAAATTTCTTTGAGACTTTGAGGAATATAATGCTTTTTCAATAGCAATCATAGTTCCTCCCGGTAATATTATATTAGCTCTTCCGGAGCCTTCAATAAGTTTTGCACTACCATTTATTGTAGAAACACTTGTTTCTCCCACATTCAAGTGAGTAAAATACTTCTTGTATTTTAGTATGGTGTGCGTAGTTCCACTGTCAATAAGACATACACTTTCAATATCGTTGTTCATACCAAAAATAAAAAAGAAAACAGCACACCCCATCTGTTTATTAACAAAATATTTCAAATAAAATTAAACATATAATTCACAACAAAAGTAATATAACATATAATATATAATATTAATATTTTAATTATTTTGGACACTTTAATTTCCAATCAAGTGGTCAATTATTTCTTTTGGATGTTCGAAAGGATCAGTAACATCCAGGTGAGCCACATCAACATCAATATTTTCAAGATCGTCATCTTTTATTTCATGAGACAAGTTTTGAGAAATAACTCAACAAGATATTTTGTCGTGCTACAGGCACGAGATATTTTGTCGTGCTACAGGCACGAGATCAGTGACCTTTCATGCCACAACGATAATATTTGTCTTCATAATTTTCGGAACAATATTTCCTTTCTCATTATATTTTGTCCACTTCAGGTGGTCATAAATATTTTTGGCACCTAAATTATTATCACGATTATAAGGGCCAATTTTATCATGGCGTCCATGATCATGACCACGGTAACGACCACTACCATGATCTCTTCTGGGATCATCATTCACTTCAGGGAATGGAGTAGAACCAGTAGGTCGAGTTTCGTGATTTTATCAGTAATTCATTATTCTGTTCCGCAGAAGATAAAAATTAATTCAAAGTATTTCTTAAAACTTTCTCACGATATTGTTACTGCAGGACAATATTCGTGGCATGAAAAGTGGAGTATGTTTTCTCCAACATATCATCATCTGTTACACAGTTTCAGCTGTGAAACTATTTTAAACATTGAGGAGTTATACTCACTCACGAATTTGAAATCTTGCAACCTCAGGTGCAACTAGTCATACCGTGCTTTAGGGATAACGACCATCTTCTGGTGGTCAAATTTTTCTTTCACGGTAATTTATTCATTTTTTTTTTCAGATCTTCATGAACACGATCTTGTGTTGATGATACTTTTATTTTATACAACGGTGTCTGCCGGACCCGTTGTAGCAAGATGCATTCAGGCATCTTGTGTCCATAACAAATAATTCTTTCTTGGTGATATCAAGAACCACAAATTTGAGTTTAATAAAATTTGACATAATAATAACAAAACACGTACCTGTAAAAATGTACCTGATTTTTCTTCAAATAAACTTTAAAAATACCTCTTACCCGATGGTAGAAACTCGTGCTGATAACGTGTTATAAAATTGATTATATAATGTATATATAATGTATAATATATATTAATGTGTATATATATAAAGGGAAAGAGAGAAGAGAGAGTTGAGAGAAATTGAGAGAATGCTCTCGGGAAAGAATTTTTTCAATTCTTTCAATTCTTCCTTAAAATTTTTCTTTCTTCATTTTTATTACATACCTATCTATACATATATATATATATATAGACATACATGTAAGAAGTGGACACTCCACTTCTTATAATGCTCCTCCATTAACAATATATATATATATATGCTCTCGGGAAAGAATTTTTTCAATTCTTTCAATTCTTCCTTAAAATTTTTCTTTCTTCATTTTTATTACATACCTATCTATACATATATATATATAGACATACATGTAAGAAGTGGACACTCCACTTCTTATAATGCTCCTCCATTAACAATATATATATATATATCTAATATTATAAATATTATGTGATATTTATCACCTTTCGTAATTTTCTGTGATGATAGACATCCATTAATGTAATGAATCTTCGGGATTCATAACACTAATGACATAATTTATATATATATATATATATATATATATATATATATATATATATATTATTTACATTAAAAATGGTTGAATAAAAGAAGAAAATAAAAATTTTAAATTTTTGTTATAAGTTTATTGACAAACACACAACTGTTTTATAAAATTACCCATCAATCTCCAAACATACTTTCAAGAAAATACATTCAATGATCCATATATATATATAATATATATATATATTATATATAAATGATAATTCAACTGCAGATCATGTCCATGATAATTAACAGCCATCATCACAAAATCACCCCAGCAACTTCAATTTTCCTGAAACAATATATATATATATATATTATAAGGGCACCATTAAATTCCCAGAAAAATAAAATTTTTGGATAGTTAGTAATAATAATTACCTGTTTTAGGACGAGAAGGGTTTCTAGGCTTCTTTACTTGGAAAACATTTTTAGGCATCAATGATTTCAGTTGCATAGCAAGCCATATAAAGATTATCACAAAACCCAAAGTTTGCAGCTACAATATATATTAACACGTGAACAATAATCAACAAAAAAAAATACATATCAATTTTTTCGATCTTCTTTTTCAATATATATACCATAAAAATTTAAACTGACAAAAAAAAAGTGAAATATGATTGTACCTGAGGATGAGCACGACCAGCTCTTAGAATGAATTTATCGTTCCCCAAGTTATTGATTTGTTCTTTTTCAATATCAATGGCTGACTGATATATAACTTGGTTACAAAACTCCATGTCAATTAATTCTAGGGTATATATTTCTCCAAACCCTGAAGGGATACGACAGAGATTGTGACAACACTTTATACGTAGAAACTTCAAGCTAGGGAAATTCTCACTGCTAGCTTTCCAGAAGACCAAATCCAAACAATCCATCAACAAGTATTTCAGTTTCAAGAATTGTTGATCATCTTCCATTTCCCATTCTTGGCCTTTAAATGCATTATCCTTCAATTTGAGTACCTCAAGATTTGGTAACATGGTTAGACCATTTATTTCAGTCCATGCCAGATTACTTGCACAAAGTGTCAACTCTTTGATAGTATTAGGTAAGAAAGATTCCCATTCTGGAATACATCTTGCCCTTTCGAGTTTAGGATTAAAGTATATTTTTAGCTTCTCGAGCTGTTCTAATTCTGCAAGATTCTCCAAGGCTGAAGACAAGAGTTCGTCTCCGATATCATCTTCCTCTTCTAGCTCATCAATCCCGAGTTGTTTCAAGTTTGGAATGTTCGAGAAAACATCCTTCGTACAACTAGTACAACTTAAACTGAATAGTGTCTGAAGACGAGAGAGAAGAATTTGTTCAAATTCATCACCATTGCTGGTTGGACTTGGATCAGATAAGTAAATGCATATCCCAATTTGAAGATTCCTAAGGTGTGGTAATAGCCATATTTCCTTAGGTAGCACTTGACCAGCTTTTTCATGATAATTCAGCAATGTTTCCAATTTGGAGAGCTTGGAAATAGATTCAGGAATGTTACCAGAAGTGGCTAGTGCAAGATACCTTAAATTGAACAAACAAGTAATTTGTGTTGGAAAATGTTCAAAAAATTGATTTAGGATGTCCAAAACCCTCAGTGATTTGAACATTTCTAAACTGATGGGATAATCTAATTCAAAACATCGATCAAAATATAAAAGAGTTTGACTTATACAAGTCACATACTTTTTGTCGTCGTTATCATCATCATCGTCAATATCATTCTTGTCATAAAAAATATAATGTCCTTCACGAAATTGTGTCATGCTCAAATCCCACAATAGATCATGAATACCGCACAATTTCACCCTACCATCAATTTTCTTCTCTTTCACCATAATCAAACTCCTTCCAATCAAGTTTTCAAAGTAATTCATGGCTACCTCTTCTTCACTAGTGTTGTTTTTGTTTTCTTCTTTTTGTAGTAGTTGCACAAATATTCCCATAGCGCTCCACAATCGAAGAAGTTTCTGCACAGAGATCTTAAAGTTCTTAGGGAAATTCACCATGGTGATGAAACAAGCTTTCAAGTGTTGAGGCAAGTCATTGTAACTTATGGAAAGAATGCTAGAGAAGGATTCCATTTGTGTTACTTCTGTTGGAAAACCAACTCTCTTCGCAACATCCTCCCAACACTCTAATATCTTTTCACCATTATCAATGTTTGAAAGATACCCCGCCATCACTTCAATGGCGAGTGGTAATCCTTGACATTTCTCCGCGATTTGCTTTCCAATACTTACCAAATGATGAGGGCAAGTTTCTTTCCCAAAAACCCTTCTTTGCAACAATTCCCAACTATCTTCAATGCTTAGAAGATTCATAATGTGAGGAGGGTTTTCATGATCACCAACAAAACATGTCACTTCTTCGGTTATTCTACTCGTTATTATAATTCGACTTCCATTATTATCGTTAGGAAAACACAACTTAATACACTTCCAAGCCTCTTTAGTCCAAATGTCATCAAGAACTATCAAATACCTCCAACCTTTTAATCTGCGATACAGTATTTCAACTAAATGTTCAGTATCAGCGTTGTACACTTCCCTGGGAAGTGGAGCAATAGACTCTAATAATCCAAGCAAAACATCTCTTTCTCGAAATTCGCGGGATACAACCGTCCAAGCACGAACCTAAAAAAGAGGGATTATCATCTCACGATCAGTATAAATTTTTCTTGCAAGAGTTGTTTTACCAATTCCGCCCATCCCCACAATGGGGATAATATCCAATTTCCTTTGAGATCCAACAACTCTTTCTTTAATCTTCATAATATCATTCTTGAGACCTACAACATCATCATCACCGCCACCACTGCCGGTGGTGGTGGTGGAAGGTTGTATTTCTGAGAAAGTCTGTTTGTGCCCTAAATTCCCAGTCAATGTCCCCTGAAAAAACCAAAAAATAAAATAATCATGGCTTTCATTGGCTTCAAAATACGGCTCATTTCCATGTGAATTTAAGTAATCCGTTGAAAAATCTGCAGCCTTTACAATACTATCTCTTAAACTAACACAATCCCAACATTTCTCAATCAAAAGATTCTTGCACAACCGATCAAAACAAACAAGAACAGCTTCTTTGATGCATTTTATAGTAATTTCTGCGCCACGATATTTGTACAACAAATCAAGATAAAGTTCGTTGCAAACTAAGTCCACGGACATATATGCAGCAAAGCACGCCAGGGTTGTGAGACGGTCATCTGTTTTGTCCGGAAAAGGCACGCCACCGCCGGAAAGTTCTCCTCCGGCTTTTGCAAAACTACATACAACCCATGATAATGTTTCAGCGTACCAATTGTTAAACTGGAGAAATGAGTCGTCTTCTTCATCTTCAGCTTTAAAGGTTTTCAAAATATCAGCTATAAGATGGGGTTGTGTTGTGGAATAGTCAAAGTTGCATAATCTTGCTGCGTAGTCACCCAGAGTTGACAGAACATCCTCCGAAACCTCCATTAATTTTTAATATTTAACCACTCCAACATTCACTACAATTGGTAAATACAATTCTAAAAATAAATCAATGAATCATAACTCAACAATTTAATTATAGTCAAAAATTGCATAGTATCTTAAGTCAATAGTATCCACTTGAAAACTCATAAATTTAAGACATGTAAAAATAAAAAATTTTAAAAATATATTTCTTTTGCAAAATAAATAGAGGAATTATTGTTTCAGACAACAACATAGGCAAGATTCTAATATATTATACTTAAAATTAACACAAATACATCTCAAGTGAGAAGAAGAGCTGCCAAAGATTCATATTCATCTTCTCTATTGGTGTTTCTTTCCTCACATTCTTATAAAATTTTATTAGGGTTTTTACTACCACTTATTTCCTCCAATAATCCAAGTCTATCTATATATATATCTAGAAAATAAAACTAGTACTGTATATATATATATATTATATATATATATATATATTCAAAGGTCTGGGGATAAAAAGTCATACAAATTGGAACAAAAAAGAAAAGAAAAGAAAGAAAAAAGAAAGAGAGAAAGACTCACATTGATTCATCAGCTGAACTTGGGAATGAGAAGAAGAGCTGCCATAGACTCATCCATGTCTTTTAACCTAAAACCTTCCCTCCTATAATGCTCTCTTCTCTCTCTCTCTCTCATACCAGTCACTTGATTGAGCTCAATTTTTTATAAAAAAAAAAAATTGATTTTTGTTCTTTCCCTTTCTTCAAGAACTAAAATATGAAATTTTAAAAAAAATTAAAATTTGAAACATAGATTAAATAAAAACACTTCATCATTTCCAATGAGATTAAATTGTATTTTATAATCAATATATTATTAAGAATTGCTGGTATGTCGTACCACACAGTATGGGCATAGAAATTACAAAAAATAAAATAAAAAAATAAAATTGGGAAAAGCCAAAATGAATGGAAATGTACTCAGAACACCGCAATCTACCAAAATCCCAAAAGCCCTTCAAGTACAAGAAAGGCCCGATATATGAATAAAATCAATCTTCTTCTTTGATTTTTAGCATAATGGATGTTCCAATTTTTTTTTTTTGATTTTGAATTTTGCACTTCCTACTTTTTTTTCATTCAAAATTACACTCAAATAAATAATAATTAATGTTTTTGCCCTTCTGTCCAATTTGATTTGCCGAATATTTTTTAGGGACATTTTTATATTTTCTTTTTAACAATAATTTTTTATTTTTTAAAAAATATTTATTTTTTATATAAAGGGTATTTTCGTCATTTTATAAAAAATCAAATGTTTTTTTGGCTGACAAAAGGGTTTGAACCCATGAACGCATAGCCAATGTCATGTCCAGTCTGATAAATGTCAAATATTAAAGAGCACCAGCAAGGCTATAGTATTCAGTAGGATTATGATACTGAGTACCAGATGATGTATTGAGCTTAGATTTTGTATCAACGGGAGTAGAAGAAGGCTTGCAAGCAGACATGTTAGCATGATCAATAATTTCCTTATCATATTTCTATTGTGACAAAAAAGATCAGAGGATGTACGTTGGACAGAAATACTCAAGAAATAGCTCAAGGGCCTAAGTCTTTCATAGCAAACTCAAATTTTAATAAAGTCATAATAGAATCACGAAGCTGCTCAGAAGATGTAGCAAGAATAATATCATCAACATAAAGAAGAAGATAAGCCATATCGTTACCTCGACTATAGAGAAATAAAGAATGATCAGAAAGACTATGGTGAAATTCCAACGTATGAACCTAATTTGCAAATCGTTGATACTAGGCGTGGGGAGCCTGCTTGAGACCATAGAGAGATTTCTGTAGCAAACAGATGTGATGCGAATATTAAGAATCTCGAAAATCAAGAGGCTTATAGATGTAAACAATCTCTGTATAATTGCCATGTAGAAAAGTATTCTTGGCATCCAATTGATGAATACACCATAATTTAGAAATGACAAGACTAAGGACGGTGCGAATAGTGGTAGGTTTGACAACAAGACTGAAAGTAGCATCACCACAATCAATACCATCCTGCTGACCTATACAATAGCCACAAGGTGAGTTTCGTGTCGTTTAAAACAACCATCTAATTTATTTTTATGTCTGAAAATCCATAAATTTCGAATAGCATTAGACGGGATACCAAGGGCCACGTCTTATCCCTTTCTCAGCTTCTTATAAAATTTTATTAGGGTTTTGTTATCAGTCTCTTTATTTCCTTATATCTCTCTTTCTCTTTTCTACCAAGACAACATTTTTCCTTCATTCCATGCATGACCTCTTTTTTTTTTTTATTATCATTTTGTTTTTTTTTTTATTATCATTTTGTTTTCATTCTCTTCAATAATTAAAATAATGTCATCATTTCCAATGAAATAAAATTGTCTTTCATAAGATACAAATTGTTTTTAAAAGTTTACAAATATTTTATAATTATATATACACGTAAATTAGTCTAAATAGAAGTTTGGTGATATTAATCCTCAAATTATTATTTTTGTGGAATTGGTCCTTAAACTATAAAAAATTGTAATATAGTCATTCCATTAAAAATTTCGTTAATTAAAAAAATTGAAAGGTATTTATGGCACTACACTATTTAAATATATTTAATAATAGACAGATTCACATAAATAATTTTCAAACTATTGATATTGGCTAACATTAGTTCCCAAATTATATAAAAAAAATTGTGAGTTCATCATTTCTTTAAAAATCCAAAATATGTGATTACGCTATTTAAATATATTTAATAATATATATATATATATATAATTTAGGAACTATAATTAAATATATTTAAATAGTGCAGTGATATAAATACTCTTGAATTTTTTTTATTTAACGAATAATTTAACGAAATTTTTAAAGGACTAATCTCACAAATTTTTTATAATTTTGGAATCAATTCCACTAAAAAATAATTTGGAGACTCACATCACAAAATCTCTACAATTTGAAAAGTATTTATGTAATTTTGCCTTGTCCAAAAGAATTGATAATTTTACAAAATTCATTACTATTCATTTAGGAATTTCAAAAGAATTGATAATTTTAAAACTTATGTTTGTGTCCAAATAACCATAAAAAAAGAAAGTCAAATGTAATTTGTAATTGAAATAAATAATTGACTAAATTGATATGTTTTTGTTTAGTATTATTATACTGTAATTTAAATTGAAGTTATTTTTCTAAAGCAACAAAATATAATTGAAAATAGAATAATGGATGTTAAATGATTACGATATAATATTCATATGGTATTTCTTTTTTCGTATGCAGACATTTCTTTTATTAAAAATATAAATTGTAAGATTTTGTAGTGTTATTAAACAGTTATTTGAAATTTTTTATTTCATCACCCGATTTAAAAGAGACAATGTGGATGTTTATAACATATTGGTGTATATATATATATATATATATATATATATATATATATATATTTTTTTTTATTGAAGCAATTGATTGATTTATGTATTTCAGCTCTTCTGTATATTTGTGTACTAATTCAAAAGAAGAAAAAACTTGCTGGTTTCGTTACCGGTTTTGGTTTCCAAAGACGGAATCAAGTGAGAGAAAAAATGGGTCTCCCGCCTTAAACACTGAGAACCCAAATGGAGATGCCCCTTTTCTGAGCGTGGATTCTTCTTTTCTTACTTAATTCCCTGTAAGAATTCTGATTTGACCTTTCTTAATCAGTTTTTTTTTTTTTTTTAATGGGTTTTTACATACTGCATCAAAATTTGTAGTTGTTTCTCGAAATAATTCAGTTTAGGAGATGACCACTTCTTTTGCGTTCGTTATTGTGAATTTTATTTTTTGTAGGTATTATATATGGCTTATGCTGCTGTGAGTTCTTTCTTGCAAACATTGGAGCGTTTGCTACAATTCCCATGTATAGTTCTCCAGATCAAGAAGTTGCATATTGAAATTTTGTGTGAGAAAACCCTTGAATTGAGATTGCTTTTTGATGATTTCTCAAGCTCAGCTTGTGGGGAAAGAACTCAAGTTTTGATTGAGAATGCGCTTAGAGGATTTAAACTAGAAGTGGGATACTTAATTTTTAACCTAATGTTGGATGACAGAGCCCCTCTTAGATTTGATGATAAAGCTGGGTTCTTGCTGGAAATGTTGGATAATAGAGCATCTGATGTTAAGAAACAGATTAGGAAAAGGCTAATTTATGATGTTTATCATAGAACACCAAAGACTATAGAGAAGATACTGGCAGTAGTCAGTGATGTTCCCAAGTTGTTAGAAGAAATTGACCTGATTGAGGCAGAGTTTAAGAGGCTTTCTGTCAATATGACCAAATGCATTTCCAGTATTGAAAATGATTCATCTGACTGTTGGCTACAACCATCTTTTCTTCAACTAATTCGGCAGCTGAAATTTGTGTTACGTCATTGGGACAATAAAAAGCTCAAAACGGAGATAACTTCATTAAATGTTGAGGCTATGCGTATTATGGATCTATCAAGTGACCTTAATCTTTTACTGGTGTTTCTTGATGACTCTGCAAATGAAGAAGCAGTGAGGTGTTTGTCAGAATGCATTAGCAATGTGGCAATCAAGGCAGAAAATTGCCTCGAAGAACTGTTGTTGGATGCTTCCATTGAGCCAACCATGAAGGCTTTAATGACAGAAGAACTTGATTTACGTGTCATAATCATGTTTTCCAGGACATTGAGCAATCTGATGTTTGATGAGAACAAAGGTACCCAGAGGATTTTGTTATCCATATCTCAAGAGATCAACTCCGTCAAGGAAATTATGGAGAAGATAAATGGTGACATGAAGATTCTTGGGATTGAAGATTTGCAATCCCAGAATACTTCTAGGGATGGTCCAAGACATGATTTGAGAAATGAGGACATTGTGGTTGGTCTTGACGATATTTCGCTTGAAATTCTGGATAAACTCACACTTACTGGACACCTACCTAAATTAGACATCATAACAATTACTGGGATGGCAGGCATTGGGAAGACAACTCTGGCTAGGAAAGTTTTCGACCACCCTTATTCGGCTCATTATTTTTACTGTCGTGCTTGGGTCACAGTATCTCAAGTTTACCGAGTCAGAGATCTGTTGTTAAGCCTTCTGTGCTCTGTCACACAGCCTGCAGATGATATTTTCGGGAAAAAGACTGAAAAAATAGCAGAATATTTGTACAGAAGTTTGAAGGGTAAAAGGTATTTGATTGTCATGGATGACGTCTGGAGTGTAAAAGCCTTTGATGATGTTAAGAAATCTCTCCCAGATGACAAAATTGGAAGTAGAATAGTATTGACTAGTAGACTCAAGAGTGTGGTTATTTCAGTGAATCGTAAAAGCCTTCCTTATTGCATGACTCTTCTAACTATGGATGAAAGTTGGGAGCTTCTGCAGGAGAAAGTGTTTGGGAAAGAAAGCTGTTCAGATGATTTGGTAGATGTTGGGAAGCAAATAGCCAGAAAATGCCAAGGACTACCTCTAAGTATTGTTGTTGTAGCTGGTCACCTCTCCCGGATTAGTAGGACACTTGAATGCTGGAAAGATATTGCTGATAACATAAGTTCTTTGATGATAACAGATCCAGAACAGTGCTTTGAAATACTTGCCTTGAGTTATAAACACTTACCACATCACCTTAAAGCCTGCTACCTCTATATGGGAGCTTTTCCTGAAGATTGTGAAATTGAGGTTGAGAAATTGATCAACCTGTGGATTGCGGAAGGCTTCTTGGATCTGAATTCTTCAAAATTCCCGGAAGATGTTGGAGAGGAGTATCTGGAAGATCTTGTTGATAGAAGCTTGGTTTTGGTTGGAAAGAGGAGTTTCAATGGGAAAATCAAATCATGTTCCCTCCATGATCTCCTCAGGGAATTATGTCTGAGAGAAGCAAAAAAGGAGAATTTTATGCATGTGATAAGAAGAGATTCCCAGAGTTTTCCGGAAAACATGAATAAAGAGCATCGCATTGGTTTCCATTTCTATAGGGACTTTTACAGGGACATTGGCTCACTGCTTTCAGTTCCATCAATGAGATCTTTCCTCTGTTTCAGTGTGGGTTCAGGTTTTATCCCAAATATCTTTTTCTCATATTTATGCTTTAAGTTGCTGAGAGTATTGGATATAAGTTTTCTTCGATTTGATAGTTTTCCAGTTGAAGTACTCAATTTGGTTCTTTTGAGGTATCTTGCATTAGCTATTACATATGAGCTTCCTGCAAAAATTTCTGAACTTGGAAATCTCCAAACCTTGGTTATTCATGGACCCTGGATCAAAAGGCGAAATGGAAAACGCTTAATTCTCTCATTGGCCTACTGGAATATGCCATGGTTGAGGCATCTCCGTATTGGTGTGGCAAGTTGTTTGAGGCATCCTTCTATTCCGAAAAGCTTTCTTGCTTATCCATTGGCTTATAAGGACCTGCAAGCACTATACACAATTAACCTACAAACATTATCTGGGATTCAGCTTGGCAGTTGCACCAGGGAAGTTTTCATGGTAATGCCATACCTGAAGAAATTAGGAATCTCCGAATCCAAAGGAGATTATAGTGCTGAGAGGTCATTCCACTGTCTTGGTAATCTTGTCTACCTGCAACATCTTGAAACATTGAAATGTTCCTTCTACAAGCGAAACAGAATTACAAGGCAAAAGGTGTGTTGGGATGCTTTCCCCTCAACTCTTAAGCAGCTGACTTTAAGTTGGAGCTATCTGCCATGGGAGGATATGACCTCCATTGCAATGCTACCCAACCTAGAAGTACTAAAATTGAAAAATTATGCTTTCCAAGGATTAGAATGGGCACCAAATGATGATGATAGTTTTGTTCGCCTAAAACATCTTTTAATTGAGAAGACTGATCTAAGATACTGGAAAGCCACTAGAGTCCACTTCCCAATTCTACGTCACCTGGTGCTGAAGGTTTGTGACTTCTTGGAGGAGATTCCTTTTAGCATCGTGGAAATTCCTACTCTGGAGATAATTGAGCTACACAACTGTAGCGAATCTGCTAAGCTTTCTGCAGAAGAAATTAAAGAACAAATTGATGGGGTTGATGTTCATATCTACAGCGAACTTGTGAAAAGTCATCCTACAAGAACCTTAATGAGAAGCAAGTAAATTATTGACCTACAGCTGAATAGAACGTTGGAATCCAATATGCACCTTTCTGCAGTGACCAACTGAACTGATGGAGAGATTTATCAGGACAAGTGGTCAAGACATGACAAATGATGATTGGAAAACAATTATGCCAGTTCCCATTCTCTTCAGTATATTTGAAGTTTGTCCCATGTCTGTTCTGTTTTCCACATCAGACATCCTGCCGATATGGAGCCGTTTTAAGGTCAAGAGAATCAGTCTGGATGTTTTGCATCCACATGATTTTACTTGTAAGTTAATTTCCTTCACTTTCATAAACAACCTTTTGCATCCTGAAGTTTGTTAGAATATATATTTCTAAGCATAAGACCTTATGGGATTATATGTCTATATAAATCAATTTCATTAGGGTTCTAACTCAAGTTGAAAGATCAATTTAATCAATGGATATTCTTTTAGACTGTATTTCTATTAGGTTAAGTATAACTTATCCATTTTTCTTTTAAGAAATTACAAATAAGAAATAGATAACTCAAGGGCTTTTATTTCTTTCCATTCAACTAAGACATCAACAATATAGATCTGTCAAATGCTGTCTGTGTTGTAGAGAATTAAGTCCATTTTCTATACTAATCATCATGAGTCGATAGAAATCGTCGAGCAATCTTTCCGTTTCCTCCTTTTGGATAGAACAGACCAGGGACACTTTCTTTGCCACTGCCATACACAATCCTAAGTATCTCTGCCGGAGTCCGCTTGTAGGATATAGAGTAAGCATTAGCAGATAAAACATTGCTTGTAGTCTTGTTCTCTGCTCCAAGTTCTTTTGGCACTAAAATCCCCTCATCCTTATTCCCTGTCTTGGCTAACTTGTTTCTCAGTTCTGATATGGCACTAGTAACCTCAGCTACTGTTACATTGTATGGTTTTACCATTTGTCCAGCTCTTTCATAAAGATATGTTCTAATTACTGCATCTTGGCCTGATTCAACTCCTAGTAGTCCTGCCAAAAGCTGCAACATACAACATTCATAAACCAACAATTAGATTCGGACAAAAGTTCAAAAACTTTCCTTTTTAAGTAAGTCATAGCTTACCCTCTTGCTCACATAGCCCTTGAGAAGGGGATTTGTACCAACATAGCCAACCAGACCAACATAAGGAACAGCGTAAGAAGCCAACATGTAGGCAAGACTACTTGAATAAGGATCAAATGGAGGCACCAGTGTTCTGTTTAGTGCTTCATTAATCAGTTTTGCAAAGTTTGAAGGACTAAGATCTAACTGAGGTCTTGGAAATAAACCTACAGTGTCTTTAAGAGCCCTGCAAAAATCACAACAAATATATATATGTATGTATATATATATATATATATGGTTAGATAAATGATCAGTATTATGTTATTTGTTTGTTTTATGCATATCATCATCAAACCTGAGATGACCAACTTCTTGATAGGCAAATTCTATGACAATGTTTTGTACTACAGGATCAAGATTTGCTTTTTTTGCACCAATTGGAGAAGGCCCTCCACCAATCAAATCCGGGCGAGCTACATCAAGTCCATATCCCAAACCACCCCAAAGGAACCATTCTGCTTCTAAGAATTCAAGATTTTCTGGAAACTGCAGCAAATCGACGTCGCTTTTAGCTACTCCAAAATGATCATTCGATGATAATGATGTGTAGAAGTTTATGAAAAGTAGAGCAGAGATCAGAGTTTGAGATGAAAATGATGGAAAAAAACCCATTGTTACAAAAGAAAAAAAAAGATGGATGTTTTCTTGAGAAAAGATGCTGCTATGGCTGAATTAATTTTTGCTTGCTTGCTTATAGTATTTATAGGAGAGAAACTTATCTTCACAACATCAATCATTCAATTCGTTTATTCTCCAAATTCTTATTTATTTATTTAGAAATATATTTTTCGGATAAAATTAATTTAACTGAAATGTGTCATATATTTTATCCGTATTGTTATTTTTAATACTTTAAATAAAATCGAATTAATAATCTTGTAGATTATTTGTTACGAATTCAGCCATATCTACTTGTAGATACATTAATAGGACATTAATGATATTTTGTGAATAAAAATGTTAATAAATCCTCAAACAAACGTATGCATTAATGATATTTTGTTAATAAATCCTTAAACAACGTATTTTCCTAGTATATTTCTAAACTTACAAATCTTCCTAGGATGCTCAGTATATTCATCGTTCATTATTTAGAATTGATTTGAATCTTCTTACAAAATGAATGAAATTTGATATTTTTAAAAATCTTTTATATTTATCCATTTTCCAATCAAATCCGGTTTTGATTTCTTTATTTTTACCTATTCTTTCCTCTCTCTTTTTTATTACTTTCCATTTTGGTGAGAAATCAATTTTTCTTTTATTCGTTTTTATTAAAGTTTTTTTTTCTTTATTTTTATAATTAATATTTTAAAAAATAATTTAGTACTATAAATAAATTTTTATATAATTTCTTATGTCTTTAATAACCTTCTAGAAACATCTAGAAGGCGAGGGAGATTAGAAGACAGAAGCAGAATCTGCTTTGATACAGGATATTGACTTAATTTAATTAATTTGATTTGACTTATTTAACCTACATCAAATAAGGAACCTGACACGTGTTAGGACCCGAGTCTTTCTCTCACGGATCTTTTCGAATTACTCAATGAAAAAGGGTAATTTTTTTATAGAATAAAGATAATACTAAAGATTGACTTTTTTTTAAAAAAAACAAATTGTAAATAGAATTTAATTGAATTGAAAGTCAACTAAAGCTGCTGACATATATCATAGGTAAGTCCGAAGTTATGGGACGATTTATTAAATTCACGCCTAACAAAATTAATGGAAAATTGTACGACAAATAAAATAGGATTATATAGATGTTATTTAGAATACTACCTAATAAAAGGATGTCTGAAACTTCAATCTTATAAAAATTTAATGTTTAGGTATATATAAATATATATATATATATCCTAGGATAAACATTCTCGGTAGGGAATATATATATATTTTTTATATTATTTTATTTTATTTTATTATAACTTTAATTGAATTTTTTTATAAATTTTATTTATTAATTAAAATAAATTTAATTTTTATGTAAATATTATAATATTTAAATAATATCTATAAATATATATTGTTATGAATCCCGAAAATTCATTAAACTGTGGATGTCCATCTTATAATTGTTATTATCCTTTTATCTCGGGATAATTATGTACTTAATTAAAGGTGATAAGTATCACCTGATGTTTATCTCTAAGGTGACACATGTCACTTAGCAATTAATACCGGGTGACAAGTGTCACCCTTTGTCATTATCCTTATCCCCTATTCACCCCTATAAATAGAGGGCTTTATACCCTTTTGTAAACACAACCAACAACCAACAATCAAGATCAACAAGAAATCTCATATAATAATATTCTCTCTATTTTCTACATCCCTCGTTTACTTTTCATCTCGTTTATTTTATTATTTTTATATAATTTCATAATACGTTATCAGCACGAGTCTCTACCAACAGCACGAGTCTCTATGACCGGGTAAAGTATTTTTGAAGTTTATTTGAAGATCAATCAGGTACGTTTTTTACCGGTACGTTTTCTGTTATTATAATGTCAAATCTTATTAAACTCGATTTTGTGGCTCTTGATGTCACCGGAAAGAATTATTTGTCATGAACACTAGATGCCGGAATGCATCTTGCTACAACGGGTCCGGCAAACACCGTTGTATAAAATAATGTGTCATCAACACAAGATCGTGTCAAAGCTATAATATTTCTCCGTCATCATGTTCATGAGGATTTGAAAAATGAATATCTTATTGTGAAAGATCCTCTTATTTTGTGTGAAAATTTGAAAGAAAAATTCGACCACTAGAAGATGGTCGTTCTCCCAAAAGCACGGTATGACTGGTTGCACCTGAGGTTGCAAGATTTCAAATCTGTGAGTGAGTATAACTCCTCAATGTTTAAAATAGTTTCGTAATTGAAACTATGTGGAGTTGATATAACGGATGATGATATGTTGGAGAAAACATACTCAACTTTTCATGCCACGGATATTGTCCTGCAGCAACAATATCGTGAGAAAGCTTTTAAGAAATATTCTGAATTAATTTTTGTCTTCTTGTTGCGGAACAGAATAATGAATTACTGATGAAAAATCACGAGACTCGAACTACTGGCCTACTCCATTCCCTGAAGTGAATGCTATTAGAAATCATGATCCCAGAAGAGATCGTGGTCGTGGTCGTTACCGTGGTCATGGTCGAAAATATGATCATGAACGTCGTGATAAATTTGACCCTTATAATCGTAATAATAATTTAGGTGCCAAAATATTTATGACCACCTGAAGTGGACAAAACATAATGAGAAAGGAAATATTGTTTCGAAAAATTATGAAGACAAATGTTATCGTTGTGGCATGAAAGGTCATTGGTCTAGTGCCTGTAGCACGACAAAACATCTTGTTGACTTACTTCTCAAAATTTGTCTCATGAAATAAATGATGACGATCTTGAAAATGTTGATGTTGATGTGACTCACCTGGATGTTACTGATCTTTTCGAACATCCAAAAGGAATAATTGACCACTTGATTGGAAATGAAAGTGTCCAAAATAATTAGAATATTAATATTATGTGTTATATGTTTATTTTTCTTTTTGTTGTGATATAATATGTTTAATTTTTATTTCTCTAAATATTTTATTAACAAAAGAGATGGCTTTTGTTCAATTTTCTGGTATGAATAACGATATCGAAAGTGTCTGTCTTATTGACAGTGGAACTACGCATACCATACTGAAATATGAGAAATAGTTTTTTCATCTGAATGTGGGAGAAACAAGTGTTTCTACAATAAATGGTAGTGTAAAACTTATTGAAGGCTCCGGAAGAGCTAATATAATATTACCGGGAGGAACTATGATTGCTATTGATAAAGCATTATATTCCTCAAAGTCTCAAAGAAATTTATTGAGTTTTAAGGATATCCGACATAATGAATATCATGTTGAGACTATGGAGGAAAATGGTCATGAATATTTGGGTATCACAAAAGTAACCTCCGGTAATAAGGTTTTGTTGGAAAAACTACCATCTCTATCCTCTGGCCTATATTATGCGAAAATAAATGCTATTGAGGCGCATCATTTAGTAAACCAGAAGTTTACTAATCCCGTTACTTTTAAAGTTTGGCATGACCGTTTGGGTCATCCGAGATCAATTATGAGGCCAAAAATTATCGAGACAACGCACGATCATCCTTTGAAAAATCAAAAGATTTTGACTTCTGATAAACTTTCATGTGCTGCATGTTCCAAAGGGAAATTGATTATAAGACCAGCACCATTGAAAGTAGGAGCTGAAAGTCTTACATTTCTAGAACGAATTCATGGAGATATATGTGGACCGATTAGTCTACCATGTGAGCAATTTCGATATTTCATGGTCTTGATTGATGCATCGACCCGATGGTCACATGTTTGTTTATTATCAACTCGCAACCTGGCGTTTGCAAGATTACTTGCCCAAATAATTCGCTTAAGAGCGCAGTTTCCTGATTATCCTATTAAGCGAATTCGTCTAGACAATGCTGGTGAATTTTCTTCGCATGCATTTGATTCTTATTGCATGTCGATTGGAATAATTGTTGAACATCCTGTAGCTCATGTTCACACACAGAATGGTCTAGCTAAATCGTTTATTAAAAGGCTGCAATTAATTGCTAGACCATTATTGATGAAAACAAATCTCCCTACAGCAGCCTGGGGACATGCAATTTTGCATGTTGCAGCACTTGTACGTTTAAGGCCATCGAATTATCATAAATTTTCTCCCATACAGTTGGCTTTTGGTTCAGAGCCAAATATTTCTTATTTGAGAATTTTTGAGTGTGCTGTATATGTCCCAATTGAACCACCCCAACGGACAAAAATGGGTCCGCAGAGAAGATTGGGGATATATGTTGGGTATGACTCCCCGTCCATTATAAGGTATCTTGAACCTTTGACAGGGGATGTGTTTACAGCAAGATTTGCTGATTGCCATTTTGATGAAAATTTGTTTCCCAAATTAGGGGGAGAGAATAAATGACATAAGATTGAACTTGCGTGGAAAACATCTTTGAATCATTTAGATCCACGCACAAATATGAGTGAACTTGAAGTTCAAAAGATTATACATTTGCAACAAATTGCAAATCAACTGCCAGATTCTTTTGCTGACTCCAGCAGAGTCACTAAATCGCATCTTCCAACTATAGATGCTCCTATACGGATAGAAGTTCCTGAAGGGCAGAAAGTTAATCCTATAGCTATTGAATCAAAAACACGCCAGAAGCGTGGCCGACCCCTTGGTTCCAAAAATAAAAATCCTCGAAAGAAAAGAGGAATAAATGATCCAGAAGATCATATTGATGAAACAGGAAAAGAAAACCAAGGGACAACTGATGAAAAGATTCCAACTACAAATTATGAAGAGAATTCTGAAATCTCTATTAATTACACCAGTTCGAATCAAAGTTGGGATCGAAGAAATGTTGTTATTGATAATGCTTTTGCATACAACGTAGCCCTTGATATTTTCAAGGATAATGAGGATTTAGATCCTTTATCAGTTGAAGAATGTCGGCATAGAATTGATTGGTCTCAATGGAAAGATGTGATTCAATCGGAGTTAAATTCGCTAGCGAAGCGAGAAGTTTTTGGACCTGTAGTCTAAACGCCAAAGGATGTAAAACCTGTTGGCTATAAATGGGTGTTTGTACGAAAACGAATTGAGAAAAATGAAGTCGTAAGATATAAAGCACGATTTGTCGCACAAGGCTTTTCGCAAAAGCCCGGAATTGATTATGATCAAACTTATTCACCCGTTATTGATGCTATTACACTCCGATATCTTATAAGTTTGGCAGTTCATGAAAAGGTGGACATGCGTTTAATGGATGTTGTTACAGCTTATCTTTATATAAGCCTTGAAAATGAGATTTATATGAAAATTCCTGAAGGATTCAAATTACCAAAGGCTTCTAAAGGCCCTCGTGAAAATTATTCTATCAAATTACAGAAGTCATTAGGCTTAAACAGTCTGGACGCATGTGGTACAATCGCCTTAGTGAATTCTTATTGAATTCAGGATATAAGAATGGCCAAATCTGTCTATGTGGTTTTATTAAGAAAATAGATTTTGGTTTTGTGATTCTTGCTATATATGTTGACGATATCAATCTCATCGGAACTCCAGAAGAGCTTCGAGAAGCTATAGATTGTTTGAAACGAGAATTTGAAGTTAAAGATTTAGAAATATCGTCTCATCAGGGGGAGAAATCTACACATAAAGAATAGTGTACTCTTTTTCCTGCACTAGAGTTTTTTCCCACTGGGTTTTTATCTAGTAAGGTTTTAACGAAGCATATTCTTTATGTAATGGACATCCAAGGGAGAGTGTTATGAATCCCGAAGATTCATTAAACTGTGGATATCCATCGTATAATTGTTAATATCCTTTTATCTCGGGATAATTATGTACTTAATGAAAGGTGATAAGTATCACCTGATGTTTATCTCTAAGGTGACACATGTCACTTAGCAATTAATACCGGGTGACAAGTGTCACCCTTTATCCTTATCCTTATCCCCTATTCACCCCTATAAATAGAGGGCTTTATACCCTTTTGTAAACACAACCAACAACCAACAATCAAGATCAACAAGAAATCTCATATAATAATATTATCTCTATTTTATACATCCCTCATTTACTTTTCATCTCGTTTATTTTATTATTTTTATATAATTTGATAATATATATATATGATATAAATATATGTCAAAATTTTATTTTATTTATGATATAAAATTTTTTATTTTTATTATACACAATATGAGATTTTTATTTTTTTATTTTTTGCAAGCAATACATGAGATTCGTATAAATATTAATTATTTTGAGTATTATAAATTATTAAATCTATTCAAAAAAAACAAAAATTAAATAAATTATTAAAGAGAATTATATATATTATTTAGGAAAAGAAAGATTAATATATTAGAAATAAAAATATATTAAAAAATTATAAATAAAATAAAAATTAGTTAGATAAAAAATGAAGAAATAAACAAAAATTTATAATTAATAATCTCAATAAAACAAAAAATTAAAAAAAACTAAAATTTATTAAACATTAATTAAAAATAAAATATAAAAAATTCTAAAAATTAATTTAATTACAATTATGTCATTAGAAACTTTAAGTGTTATTTCTTTCCACTTTAAGGTTCTGTTATTTAGAACAAAATCAAGAAACCATAATCTAGCAGAAGATCCAACAAAATAACTGCACAAGAAAGATCTAGTCTGGAAAATAAATTTAGTAAAACAATCACAAGATTTATATCTTTTTTTCTGAACTGGGAAACATCATGAATTTTGAACAAACATTCTTGCTTTCTTTCTTCAAAAACTGACCTTTCAATGTTTTTTTATTGTCGTCTTTGCTTTCCTAGTTCCATATTGTGTTTGTTTCTCTCTCCTACATTTCAGAAAATATAGGAAGATGAGAGAGAGATAAATGTTGTTTGATAAGTGTAAGTAATCAAAGATGAAGATTAGTTAAGACATACCTCCGGATTTTCTTCTTTTCTTTGTACCTTGATATGACATTTTCCTTGGAGTGAAGTTGGGTACTGTCCATATCAGATGAACTGTAGGAATTTTGTTGTTGTTCTGTAAAAGAGGATGACGATGGCTCACTGCTTTCTGCACTCTGCCTTGAGAAGGATAGTGCCGGAAAAGATGGACAAATGGAACGAGCAGGACATTCATGTTCAGCAGCTAGCAAGTTCTGTTGTGGATTGAGGGAATGTATTTCCATTAGATATATGAATGCAGCAGCATCAGTGCAGATGATATTGCTTTAAAGAATTATAGTTAAAGTGACTCCAGTGGCAAACCAGATAGATTTTCAGAAAAAACTATCTTCAATTTTGTCAGTGGAGTCTTTTCCCCATCAGGGATCCAATGGATGGGGATTGTGGCTGGGATTCATGTAATTATGTGTGTGTATATATATATATATATATATATATATATATATATAATGTATAAAAATGATGGATGTCTAAAACTAGACTCCGTGTCACTTGTATTCTGACTATCCAAGTTCTAAATAGATAAGAAATGAAGCAAAGTATACCTCTGTTGATCTGTGATGGTCATTATCAGATTTGTCGAGTGAAAAATCATTCTGTACAGAGGAGCACATTGTATATTTGGCATCAAGCAGAGCTCTATCTAGCTCTTGCTCATCTCCAAAAAGTTCTTCTATGTTTTTGAATGTCAGATCCACTTCCGGCATACTAAAATCATCGAAACACGCTCGATCATCACAAACTCCAAGGTCTTGCATATTTTGAGGCCAAGACTGCAAAAACTTAAGAACTTATATATGCTCACATTGTCTTATATATTAACTCTATGTCTTGATATGATGCGTTGTTTAAGAATGCAAAAATGTGAGGATACTAATGATTCCACAAATGGATGTCATATATTTTAAGGATTTCATAAAGAATTATAACAAAACCTGGCAGTTCTGAGCTGGACTTTTAGATTGCCAAAAACCATCTCCATCTAAATGTGAGAACAAGGTTGGAAAAGATTCAGCAACTGACTTCTCAGGAGCACTGCCCAAGCTCTCGAGATCGGAACCAAGATCAAGCGAAAGCGAATGCTGCAAATGTTGATCAAGATTTTCCTGTGGCTTCCACATAGTACTGAATCTGAATGAAGATACATCAATTTCTTCTTGATCTGTCATGTAAGAAGTTCCAGTACCCTGGTTCAGTTGAAGCCTTTTCAGGTCAAGAATCTGGTGCAGAATGTGATTCATGTCCTCCCTCTTGGCAGTATTGACAATACCCTGGACATAGATCAGCATAATGTTCTAAATCCTCGGAAAAACCATAAAGGTTGCATTACCAGACATTGTGTTTGACAGAAAGCGTTTACGCAGAGAATCAATCATATGCAGATACAGATCATGTTAAAGAGATAATAATCTAAATTATGATGAGATTTGTCACACCTTTGGATGCTTTCTTCTGCTAGATCCCACTGTAGGTGATGCTGAAACAGTAGATATCGCCTCAGAAATCGAAGAAAGACCTTCTCCCGAACAAGATTGTCTTGGAAGGTCGAAAATGTTCACTCCTTTATCTACTGTTGCATCAAATTTCAAAGTAGATTGATCTTGGAGTGTTAAGCCATCAAACTCATTTAAATCAAAACCCCACAAGGCTGCAAAATCCTTGGCAGAAGGACAACCGACGAAACTGCAAATGACCTTTCTCTGGTGCTGAGAAGAAAGATCGTGTTGGGCAGAGTCACAGACACGACATATGAACATCTGATGCTGAAAACATTGAACAAAAGCAGGGCGGTTTCTGCACATCTCACACACAATTGTTCGAGGATGCCGGTTGGAAAGGGTATTAGCTGAATGAACCTTGGCATCACAGGAGAGGCAAAGATGTGCTGCATCTGCCTTACAGTACACAATTGGCCTCAGTAACAAACAGAATTCACAAGATTTTTCCATCTCCATATTTTCTAAATTCTCAGAATTCCCCAAAACTCAAGATTAAGTAGAAACAAACCTTCAAGGAATTGCTATAAACAACCTAGATTCAAACCCAGTCCCCAATTCCCTGTACCAAAATTCAACACAACTATCAGTAAACAATTAATGGACAAAGAAAATGATTTATTATTTATTTCCTGCTTTGCTAGAAAACAATTAATTCTCTTCGCCAAAACACAGATTAAGATATGGGATTTCATCATAATTGCCATTTATCATGAATTCAACTAAATCAAGATCAAATTTCAAGCAAAGTTCAAACTCAAAGTCATGCTGCTAACTTCGAACTGCAATACATAAAAAATCACATGAAAATACTGAAAACACTATCAAAAATGTCAAAACCAACCTGTGATTGCATCAACTGAAAACCCCTTTTATGCAAAAGAAGAAAAATGGGAAATTTTGATGGCAAAATTGGTCATCGTCATCACATCATAACTCATAAGCTTTCTCTCTTTCTTCTTCTTCTTCTTCTTCTTCTTCTTCTTTCTCATCATAATTATAATGATATATTGGTATGTTATCTTCAAATTTCTTTAAAAAAACAATTTTTTTTTGGTGTTTCTTGAACTTTTTGGCATGACGTGGCAGCTTCTAAGGGTGGTCTGTCCGACTTGGCACTGACCACGTAAGCTGAGAGTTGCGGGACCCAGCGTGTTATCCTTGTTGCATGTTAAATTCCTCGTGTCATCCACCAGTTGGCTGTTGTAGCCAATGGCATGTAGACACGTAACTTGAAAGATTAGAGATGACGGCTCTTTTAGAACATCCATATGGCCTAGTTCTGCTCTATGCGGTACTTGTCCGGATCAGATGTGGGTCCCCTTCCTTATTTTCCGTTTTTTTTTTCTTTTTTTTTTATCTCCCTCTATACCTATTTCTGTTCACAGTTTAATAAAAAAAAAATTCCACTGTTTATTAACCAAAATGATTAAACAAATTTAAGGATTTTCTGCGACAACATTCCTGCTATAAGTAGTACATAAAAGGCATATTTACAAAAAAAGAAAATATGTAAAATGCTGCTGCCATAAAAAATGGAGAAAAGGGATGTGACAGATTTAGATATAGGAAAATGTTTATACTCTCATTATATAAAATTTGTTACCAAAACTGTTCATGATAACATTCCTAGGTAAAGCTTAACACAACTCTTTGGTTTCATTACAAGAATTATGCTCACTTCCACAGTGCATCTATCTGCAGTATGAGAAATTAGCCATTGGTACAATAAAGATTATACACAAAAGAAGGCAGCAACAAAACCATCAAAAAGAGATTGATCAACTGGGAACCTGCACATCAACAAGAAGGAATTGAAGGTCAGGAGCTGAGTTGATACACAAAATTCTGGTTTGAAAAGAGATATTATGCACACTCTAGACTTCCAGTATCTGAAACTTCCATGAAAAAAGTACAACTAATCCACAAGACAGTAATAGAACCAAGAAAATGATTAATCCATAACTGGACAAGAAAGGTAAGAAACATAATCATTTGCGTCTAGAAAAAGAGGAGGGAGGGGGGGTTTCTCCACTTGCTGTTGCTGATGCAAAAGAGTGTTTGAGGTTGCATAAAACAATCCAATGAGAATTTATAGAGTTTATCTTGAAAGGCTCATTCAAATGAAGGGAACAAAACAAAAAACATTTTGAATCTGGAGCAGAAAGATGACCTTAAATGAAAGTGGAATTAGCCCTTCAACAAGGAAATAGTGATGCAGTGATTGCGTAGAGGATGAGGAGAGTATAAAAAGCTCAACTGAATAGGTAAGGTAAATATCCAAAATTAATGAAATTCCCAATCAGGAGATAGGACCATCAGCACAGTACATGCTGTAGGCAAATAACATTATTTTTAAAATACAGAACTCCTGGGGGAGGGAGAAGACAATTTTACTTCAGTTGGTCAAAGTCTGGTACCTGGATCATTGTTTTTTGAAATAAACTTCAACAATATCATTGTCCTCCATCCCTAGGCCACCTGGAGTTGTAGTTGGGCTAATTTTGTCACCATCAAAAGAAAAAACTAGATTCTGCAGATCAAGCTTCATTCTATCGGCATACAACCTGAAGACTTTCTCAAACTTGTCGTCCTGCAGAAATGATCAAACTCGTAAATATTGAGTTATAACCCAGAACAGTACAAGAATAATGAGTATAATAAAATTTTAAAGTTTGATTAGTAACACAACAAGAAAAGCCCCAGTCTTCACATTTTAAGTGTATGGAAGAATCCAAAGGTATAGAAGTCTCATCCATGTATGTTCCCAAAAGATTGCAGGACAACAGTAACGAACAAATAAATGGACAGGAGAAATAAAGTTTACTAGTCTGGTCTGCTTGTCCACTAAGATACCACTAAATAGAACAAGATTTTCCACAAGACATTGGCAGACTGTGGTTACTCAAACTACTTATCATTGTAACCAGTAATTGTCCATGTCCAGATGCCTCACACTTTGATAAAAATGGTACAGTGTCCAACAAATTTCTAAAACATTCAATTTAATTTAGTATAGGAACTTTATGTAGCCTCACTGGTATGACCAATCAGAAACATATTCAATGCTTATTATGAAACTCAGCCAATGTTGTTTTATGTAATGAAGTCATCAAACAAGCAGATAACAGTTAAGTTAATAACTTAAAAAAGAAAAATAATAAAAACAAGAATGTAGTACCATGTACACTCTAAATTGCTTGGTCTCATCCTTGTTTTGAATAGAAATAATTATTTTCTCTCTCTCTTGGGAAGGTTTTGCCTGATGATCTTTACCACCATCAGTTGCTGCAGATTCAGCACTCAAGTTTCTTTTGTTAGATTCTGCGGCAGCAATTTCTCGTTTCACAGATTCCTCAACTTTCCTTAAAATATCCTTAGCGGGCTCCGCAAGTGATTCCAACTCCAGCCTTTTCATTCTAAGAGAAACACATAAACAAGGAGTCAAGCAATCATCAAAAGATACTCAACATGTGTTCTATAATCCTACGGTCAGTTAACGACAGAAAGAAGTCCTCTTTTAGCATGCAACCTTTAAACTTTAAAGTAATAAAACCAATCCACATCATGAATACCATTTAAGGAACGTTTATCCCAAGACTTGTTCCAAGAAACTATCATGATCATGTTCCTATTTAATCCATGCCAATTAGGACTGATTACAATTACTACATAACATGAATAGCTTGAGCAGCTTCAGAAGTTAACACTCAATTTAGCACTATAACGTACATAATAAGGATCAAATGCAGAACTCTACTAACAGAGAACCTTCAGAAATTCTTAAAAAACAACTAAATATATTGAGCCACAGATAACAAGAAGAAAAACAAAGGTCAGCAATACCTGAATTCCTTAATAACGGAGTCCTCAACTAACTTTGTTCTACCAGTTGTTTTTTTGGGTGGAGTCAACAACCAATCCTCATCGTCTTCGGTTGTTTTATCCTCTTTAGCATTGATAATTTCTATCTCATCACCATCTTTGATTCCATCATTCTTGTCAACCTAATCCAATAAAAATACTTTACCATGAATAAAACATCCACCTTTAAATTCAGGTTCACATAAGGCCAAAATAGATTGAAAACCCTGAAACTAAAATTACTGAAAAAGACAAGAACTTTACATCAGAATTCGTTATCTTAGGCTTCTTTTTACAGCCTCCAGGAGGCGAATCCAAAGAGTCATCTGCAAATTCAATATATATGTATATATATATCAATCAATCAATAAACAATTTGCAACATACATAACGTAGCAAAATTCAAAGTATAATCTGAGTAGCAGAGAGGTTACCATCAAGTAAGACAACGTTACATGGCTGAACACGGGAATAATCAAAGAGGGGTTCGAATTCATCTTCAGAATCGCCCTGCCAAAAAACATTAAAATTAGATAAACTAAACTAAAGAAAGAAAGAAAGAAAATCTCCAACATTTCAAGGAAAAGAAGTGAGGAAAGGTAGGAAGGCTTGAGGAGGATTCACCATGGGATTGATGAATGTTTGAATTCGAAACAATCGATCCTCTTTCGCGGCTATCGCTGTCTGAACAATAGCTTTGGTATGATTTGGGAAAACCAAAAGATATTTGTTTTTGATTCGACGGATAAATGATATTTATTCTGGAAAAAAAGTGTGTTTACTTTAGCACAAGGTGTGAAATCAAAATGTCAAATTCAACCCTATATCTAATTGTCTCATTTATAATTTTAGAAAATATCTCTGTTTGTTAAGACTGAATACTAAGATTTATTGTAATTTTTATTATTTTTTAAGTATTTTAACTATTTTAAAAGGAAACAAATATAAAAAATCTTTAAAGATTAAAATTATTGTTTAAGATTCTACATTCGTAATTAAGGTGTAGGGTTTAACAATCTTGTTAAAAAAAAAATGAAAACTCATTATTATAATTATAGATGAATATTATAAGATAAATAAATAATTAATTCATAAATAGAAAACTCATAACTAATAGATAATAATATAAAAAATTGTTAGGTGGCGACGATTTAATAAATGGAAAATTTTGATATTTTAAATTGAGATATTTACTTAAAAATCAACATAAATTCATTACCTAAAATAAATCATATAGTTTCTTCTTTTCTTTTTTTTTTCTTTTTTCATTTTTAAATTTTTAAATTTTTTTTTTTGGTTGAGAAAATTTAGTATAATCACATACATATTGGAAACGCAATAACAAACAAAAAAAAAGGGTAAAAAATGAAACTGCTCTATAATTGAACATTTTTTTTTTTTGTCAACAAAGAAAATAAGCAATTTAATTATTAAACATAAAAAGTTGTAATGAAAATCAACTAATAAAATAAAGACAAATTAGCATAAATAGTCCTCAAATCAAATTATAGAAGTTTGGTGATATTGGTCCACAAAGTATTTTTTTTTAGAATTGATCTCCGAACTATAAAAAAATTGTGACATAGATTCTTCCCTTAAAAATTTCGTTAAATCATCAATTAAGTAAAAAAAATTCAAAGGTATTTACATTATTTAAATATATGTAATAATATGCATATTGACATAAATAGTCCTCAAACTATAGATGTTTAGTGACATTGGTTCCTAAATTATAATTTTTTGGTAAAATTGATTCTCAAACTATAAAAAAAATTGCGATATTAGCTCTTTTGTTTAAAATTTTTTTATTTTTTTTTATAAATAAATTTTTTTTTGTTAAGTAAAAATACTTAAATGTATCTATGTTATTATACTATTTAAATATATTTAATATATATAATTTTTATATATATACCTTCAAATAATATTTTAATATTATTCTCATATATTGTTTTCCTTTTTTTTTCTTCTTCTTATTCTTTTTGTTTAAAAATAATTTTTTAAAAAATTATTATTTAATTTTTTTTATTGTTTGTACCAATTAATTTTTTTGAACTTTTTATTTGTTGGAAAATAAAAACAAAGAAAGTAGAAGAAAAAAAGAAGGAAGAGGAAGCCTAAGAGGAATAAAGATGAAATGATATTATATGTATATATATATATATATATATTTTTTACTGAATGGTTGATTTGTATTTCAAAAGAAAAACACATACAACGGGTAGAGTAGTACAATAAGAAACAAGTAAAAAGAAAAGAATCATCCACTGCTAACTGGGCAGATAGCAGTAGACAACAAAGCATGAAAAGAAAACCAAATAACGAAGGAAGGGGAACCAAAAAGGAAGAAAAGAAAAACACAAAGCAAACAAACCAGAACTTCTTAGGTGCCCCCCCTATCACACCACGCTGCAGGGGGCAGTAGAGCTAGTTCCAAGTAACCAGTGAAGAGGTTCAGTTTGTCCCATTTGGCGATATTATGCGCGCACCGATTGCAGTCTCTCGGTACAAATTCAATGCTCCATAGACCATGCCTTATAAGTAGATCCCGACCTTTGATCAAATTAGATTTTGCTTTCCAATCCTCAAACTGTTCTAGGCCCTTGAGTGCCATAATCACGAAGAGGGCATCCCCCTCAAAAACAACCTTACCTACATTGAGTTCGGAGGCAATTGTGAGTGCTTGAATAGTCGCTTCCGTCTTCGCACAATAAGCATTCGGGGACACAAAGTGGTTGATCCAAGCTCCTCTGATGTCTCCTTCAGAGTTCCGAAGCACACATGCCGTAGTAGTCGCCCCTCCCATGTGAGTTGCATCAAAGTTGATCTTTAGGTAGCCAGCTAGGGGGGGAGCCCAACGCGTGGATTCATTACCCAGACCACCTTCACCATTCTTCCTCTTTGCCTTCACCATACCTTTCCAATATTTCTGGTGAAGTCTATCGATGGACTTGGAAACCTCCTCCCAATTGGGCTTGACATTGTTTCTCCAGATGTTGTTGCGCTCCATCCACAATCTTTCGAAAGCAGTACTAAAGAAATGTCCCATTTGTTCCTTGGTGTCAGCAGGCAACTTGAAGGGGTTACTCTTGCCCAGGAGAAAAGAAATCCATTCTACAATTCCTAAATCTATCCAACCTAACATGCCATGGTGAGTTCCACCATATTAACCTGCTAACATTACAATCCAATAGCATGGTAATGATATAAATATTTTGTATTTTTAAGGAAAGATTTAATTTCACATTTTTTTTTATAATTTAGTGAACAATATTACTAAATATCTATAATTTATAGATTATTTATGTCAATCTGACTATTTAGTGACAGAAATACCCTTCAATCTTTTTTACTTAACCGATAATTTAAAGAAATTTTTAACGGAATAACCCATATGACAATTTTTTTATAGTTCAAACATCAATTTCACAAAAAAAAAATACTTTGTGGACCAATGTCACCAAACTTCTATAATTTGATGACTATTTATGCCCATTTGCCTAAAATAAATAGATATAAGAAATGGCAGAATTTCAAGATTCTTAATTTCTCGAATAAAACATTCATCATAATTGTGGGATAATAAGAGATAGTATTTCTACTACTAGAGAAATAGAACATACACCCAAAATAATTTCATATAGACTGACAGTCTTTGAGTTTTTCTAAATGCTGAAGAGTTTAGTCTACCATTACATGAACCAAAACTTTTGTACCTGGAAATTTTTGCAGTAAATGGGGAAAAACAATATATACACACAAATATATATATATAAAAATACTTAGATGTAAGAAAACTAAGCAATAATCCTTACTAAAATCATCCAATATCTTCACTGGTTATGTTGGTTATAGGACCTTTAAACCAATGCCTAGCACTAATGATCCAAGCAAAAAGAGTAAGAATAAAAAGACCTCCAACAGCAACTGGTGTATAGTTTAGAGTTTTATCAGTAACTGGATAAGCAACAGGCAAGGAGAAGAGGACAGTTATGAGTGCAACCCACACAACTGCAATTGAACCAATTACTACTCCAAAACGTCCTAAATTGAAAGGTCCTGGATTGAATGATTTTCGAGCCAAACTCACCCTGAAGAATATCGGTATAGCATATGCAATGTAGAGTCCAATCGTTGCTATCGATACCATTGCTTGAAATGCTACTAAGCTTCCCAGAGACTGCATAACCCGAAAAAACAAAAGAAAAATGTATGGTTTACATGAAGAAAGCAACAAATAAATAACTAATGTGAAATCATGAGCATGGAAGTTTTTTTAGCTAATCAAAAGGACATATCCTTATGCATTTCAAATGTGGGATAGGAGTTTCATAGTCCAGAGTAATTAACCATTCTAATACAAACTGTCAGAACTCAATCATAGACGACATTCACAGTCAATTATTTGGCAACTGTGTCCTTATTACAGCCCAAAAAAAAGATAGTTTGAATTAACAATGGATACATAAACTTATCTTATGAGATCCTTACATATTTTAGATGTATAGATGTAAGATTGGGAGTATCAAATTCATACCGTAAGGGCCATGCAGAATGCTATAAAAGCTGACATCCAAACTGCATTAAGTGGAACGTCTTGATGATTTACTTTGTGCCAAAAGGCGGAAAAAGGCATAGCTCCATCTCTTGAGAATGCATAAGCCATCCTGCAATAAGTTTTATGTTTAGATAGTACAAATTTGGAATATCTGTTAGAAACAGTAATTTGACATTGAACGAGTATCTGCCCGCACCTTGAGTTGCTAGTCAATGAACTCATGCCACAAAAGAAGACAGCAACAGCAACTATACCCAAACAAACAATTCCACCGGCACCATTCCCATATCTATTTTTGAATACTTCATAAAAAATTTGAGCAATGGCATAGCCACCGGCATCATTTTCTTTACTCAAAAGATTCGGGATATTGGTAACTGCAAATGTGATGCCCAATATATAACCCCAACCAGCAAGTATAGATATACCAATGGCACTTATTATTCCTTTTGGTCCATTTATATCTGCGCTCTTTGTTTCCTCTGTCTGGAGATAAGTAGCAAGGTAATGGATTAACAAGTTAGCAAGATCATAGTGAATTAACAATGAAAAGACGGGATCATGACGACTCACAGATTGCATAAGGACTAAGTGATTATACGAAAAAAAAAAAAAATAGAGAGAAACATTCATTATGATTGGCATCTTAACAGTAGCTGATTACTCTAATCACGAATTTTATGACAGATAAATCCCATAAAATAATACGCAAACTCACCATGTGAGCAGAAGCATCATATCCAGTAAGGGTATACTGGCTCATAAGAAGTCCAAGTACAAATATGTAGAGTTTACTGTGGATTCCTTCACCATTTTGGGTGTTGAAGTTGGTGAAAACAAACTCAGCACTGGGGTTTTTAGTCGCAACAGTAGGAATAGCAATCATGAGAACAAAAACACCTGAAATTACCAAAGACTGTTAAAACATCTCCCAAATAACAGTCTGTAAAGTGGAATTATTTCAGGCCAAGAAAATAAAAAAAAGGCAATCCTACCCATTACATTCCATGCAGCAGCAAATTGTCCAAAAATGGATAACCACGTTATGGGAAGACTGTTTATAATAGCATGTGAAAGTAGAATTCCACCATGAATGCCAATAACTACATACTTAGATGCCTGATATCCTCCTCCATTTCCTCCACCAGTACTTAGAAGAATCATCACCTGAATTAACTGTGCTAGCGAAAAATCTACACTTGTTGTTATTGCCCACTGCACAAAGAAGTTTCCATGGTAAAGAGGCTTGATTCAAATAGTTAGTGAAGTGAAGAATCATGATCTGAAAGAATAATAAGTCAATTATACCTGACCAACAATGTTAAACCTGCAAAACAAATATGACAAAAACATTTAACCAGTTATTATCAAAATCATTTAAAACAATTAGCTAATATCCTAATCCTAATTTTCACTCAGAAGCATCCAGATCTAAGAATAAATTTGATTTGTATTGCAAAAGAACAGGGTCACTCAGCCTAAGCTAAGCTTCCTCCAACACAATTGCAGACTAACTATATAGAAGATTTAAATAACTAAATAGAACTCAATTTAGTGTTGTTTCCAAATCTTTCCAAACTCCATTATAACTATTTGAAATTGAAATAATAGGCTGACAATGATAGATCCCCAATAACTAAAACACTTGAAATCAAATCAAAATGTCTCCAAAGAAGAATTTGAAAAGAAATCAAGAAGAATGAAGAAAGTACCAGCCAGTCATCCAGGAGGCAAAAGGTGCCCAATTTGGGCCAGCAAGTTTGGCACTCCAGTAATAGAGTCCACCAGAAGTAGGGTAAGAAGAACAAATCTCAGCCATTGATAAGCCGACAGACATTGTAAAAAGACCAGCAATTAGCCATCCATAAACCAAAGAAACAGGGCCACCAAAATTTAACCCAGTATTATACAGTGTTGTAACTCCAGTCAACACTGATATAATAGAAAATGAAAAGGCAAAATTTGACAAAACCCTGAAAAAAAAAAAAAAAAAAATTAAGAACACAAACTCTGACATTAAAAAGAAATCAAGAACCAATCCAAAATTTTAGAACTGTACTCACGAGAGATCACGCTTGAGTTCTTGCTTGTATCCCAGCTCGTGCAAACGTGCATGGCCTGAATCAGCAGAACTCCCTGTTTCTTGAATATGTTGTGTATTACCGTTACTGCTACCTTCTCCACGGCTCCATACCATGATTTTTTAGTGTGACAAATTAAATTTTGTTACAGTTTCCAACCACTGCTGTCTCTGTAAGACTTCCTTACTTTATCAAAGAACTCAGCTCGAGAATAACTATGATTTTTAGTTATAGATTCCGTGTAGAAAGATTCTAAAGACAAACCAGATTTAAGATTGCAAGTTTGTAGAGAACTTGCAGATTTGAAATTTTTTTCTTTTTGTTTCTGTCCTAATAAAAATTGGAATCTGGTCAAAGAAAAAGGCCGAGAATTGGGCTTTCATTTACATATATTAATATAAATAGTATAATCCATGTAGGGACACCATTGGTCCACGAGTTGACTTATAACTTTTCAAAACGTGCATTTTGACAAATATACATTTATTTTATTTAAAAATCAAAAAATTACAAGATTTTGTCATATGTTATGTTCCAAGCGGTTTCAAAAAAAAAAACAAAATAGTAAATAATAGACAGAAACATTAAAAATTGAACTAGATAAATGTTTTATTCGTGACCTAAAAAGAAAGAAAGAAAGAAAGAAAAGACTAATAAAATAAAGCTAAGTAAATGCTTGCTTTCATCAAAACATCAATCTAAATATCTCTAAACCGGCCTAAACAAAAAGAAAAAAAAACCTAAGAAGTTATAAAATATATCAATTGGAAGATAACATAACAAAAGTATTATTGTCATTTCTATAGTGAATTCTGAGAACATGTCCAGGAGCTAAATTCCAATTTTGTTTGGCATAAATCCAACCATAACCGCCAAGATAATATCCACGAGCTCCGAATACCCAAGATTTTGAATACCTTAGCGTAATAGTTCCTAAGTTGTTTCCATCGCGGTTGTAGAACGAATCAAGTTCAATAGTGTATCCATTATGTAAGAAACATCTGTCTTCATCTTTCAGATAAGGAATTATAAAGTCAATCACATCTTGCTTTGGAAGTCTAACTTCCTTAGAAGACAAATCAGAAGAAACTAGAGGCTTTTGGACATGAGTGCTCGCCATTACTAAGCAAAGTATATTTAAAAACACACGGGTTTTTGGAACGAATTAGACTTTTCTGCTTTTGGGGGGGCTTGGAATTTTTAAGAAGGAATAAACGTGCATTTATACTAATTTATTAGCTTTTAGCAATTGGCAAGTTTTAGAAAGTTAAATCAATTTTAGAAGTTGTTTAAAAAAAAAAGGTCAATCAAAATTTTATAAGATTTTATATTTTTGCAGAATCTTTTAACTCTTTGCGCTCACTTATCACGAACAAAGATTTCATACCTTTTTTTTTTAAATAATTAGTTTAGTAAGTCAATATATATATATATATATATATATATATATATATATATATATATATATGTAATAAGCAAACAACGAAATACCCGCAACTACCTATGACAACTTTAAGAATCCATTGGCTGTATTTCTTTTACTTTTTCGCATTTCCTATTCTTTCTCAAAGGGAAGTATTATGCGTTTCCTTGCCTATTTCCCACTTAGATTCTGAAATCAAACTAGGAGGGAAATTAAAACTGAACCCAAGGAAACTAATATCTTAATCGCGGGGAAAAAAATATATCTATGCTTTAAACCAAATTCAGGAGTGAGAAGGGTAATTTCCTAAAAATTAATATTGACTATAAAATAATATAATTTTTTTTTATATTTTATATAAAGATAAAAATTTTAAGATTTATAATAAATAATAATAATTTAATAACTAATATATAAACACAAATTAATAAAACTTATAACTTTAGTAATAATCTTATTAAATTTTTCTAAAAATAAAATATGAAAAATATTAAGTAAATACTAAATCGGATACAAACTTATTAAACAATAATCATATATTCAATTTGAAAATTTTATATAGTAAATTTAATTAAAATTAAGGACTTTTTTTTTTAAAAAAAATTTAATTTTTTTTTTTGTAAAATATGCAGTGTGTGAAAAAATTTCCAAGGATTCACCAAATCCCAGAGGGGATGTGATGTTAGTAAAATCTCTAATAGGGGAATGAAAAAGACGAAATGGAAAAAGACTTCCCAGCATATTATAGTCTCCATTGCAATCAGTAAACCAGACAGAGGAAGGAGTACTCCAAAGAACCACTTTCCTCTTTATCAATAAACTCCCAGAGCAAAAGACAAGATGTCCTACACGACACGACTCCTCGCAGATTATGATTTATGAATGGATACCATTAAAGAACATTTTAAGCAGAACAAGCAGTGGGGTCTTATCGGAAATGGATTATCTGAATATCATGTATGGCTATAATTGTTTCAGGAGAAAAGCTTACCAGGAGAGAAGGATGTTCCGTGTTTAACTGAGAAGGTAAAATGAAGAAAAAATAAAATAAGAGCTGAAAATATTGCCCAAATGATTAGTAAATTGTCAAACACTAGAACCAGAACATATGCGGGTTAGGAATCAGTTAGCCTACTAATATTAGAGTTAAAAACGTATGAGAGAGTGTGCGCGAGTATGTCTGTGTTTGAATGTACATTTTCTTAGGTGCCATTCTCTACAGCCAGAAAGTAAGTTCAGAATCTTCTTCCTTGTTCTAAATCATTCAGGATAGGACTTATATCTTGACTCATCATTACCTGTGATGTTTCTCTGCAGGGATAAGATTGAACTGATACACACTCGACTTCTGATTGCCCTATACCGAGGCAATTAATATTTGATGATGACTGATTACCACCACGTGACTCCTCCAACATCCGAGAATATACATGAGGTGCCCAAGCTGTATTTGCAAGATAAGGTTTCAAATGATTAAATAAACCACATAAAAATTGAGGTCGTGGATTAAATAGTACAAACTATTTAGCAAAGAAAGTTAAATAGTACCCAATACAATGTTGTAACAAACTACAACCGAATATTATACCGAATGAAGAAGCTTGAGGTCATGGATTGCTCTCTCGTTTTGAGAATTTACAGCTGTTGTACATCAATTAAATCATAAAATATGGGTATGCCATGGACACTACTTCTGTTTGTGAAAATGCTATTACTATTGCCAAATACATGAAAATAATATTAGCTCTTTTCATATGTTGTGCCTGAACAAATTTTAAACTGTATCCTGTAAATTTATTTTAAATCAGGACTGGAAGACCAGTAGCTGTGTGCAATCCTTCACCGACAAAGGGACGATCATGTCCATTTCTGCCTCCTTTTTTATGATAACAGTGCAAGTAAAAATAAATATTACCAAGGTCAATGCCATAGACACAACATTGAAATTGGCCAAGCATTGAATGATAACTTTGGACTCACCAAATGCCATAAAAACAACAGAAGAACTCATAATACTAAACAATTAGCTTTGATATTTTTTATTAGGATTTCATGGTCTTGTTATATTTTTATACCCAACAGATATATCTAAAAACCTAAAAAGGTTGGACCGAGGAGTAAATATTGCAAATATGATCATATAAAATAGTAAAAAAGCAGAGTACTTAAGTCTAAAATTAGTAATAAGAGGTAAAAGGAATACGGGAAGTACCATCCAGGTCATACGGTGGTGGAAAAAATTGCAAGTAACAAAATGAAGCTACTGTTATCCCTGCAAAGCGAGGTGAAAAGAAAGAGATTCATTAGTGCACAAGTGGGGAAGGGAACAACTCAACTACTTTATGGGAAAGAGCAATTCCAAATTGTGCACCTAAAAGAGCCCCAGCAAATACATCTTGCCAGTGGTGCCAATAATCATCAACTCTTGAAACTCCAACTAATGCAGCAAGAAGTAATGGTAGAAAAATAAGACACAGTTTTGCAACATGGCCTTGGCGATCAAATGCTCTAATTTTCCCTGACAAATACCATGACAGGAAACCAAGACCAGCAAAAGACCCTAAAATGTAGAACAAAAAGACAAAAAAAACTCATTAGGATGTCAAATATCCTGCATGAAAGGAAAGATGACAAAAAAATGATAAATGCAGTAGATTGTGCATTAATCTAAGATTCGCCTCATCATGTACACACATTAAAAGTTCCAAACTTTCACACCATAATCACCTTTTTTTTAGATTAAGGTCAACCAAGCTGCATGACAGCTAGTATTGTGAATCAAAATTGATGTTTTTTCAATAATAGTAGTCTAGTAAAGCTATTTCATATTTGTACTAGTGAAGCAAGACGACCAATTTTGTAAATGTAATTATATCATCCACAAAGTATGATGTAAGTACATGTAACATTAAAAGAGAGCTATCTCAGAGTATCTATCTACCAGCATTTTTACAAAGATAATACAAAGGAATGATTATTATGCCTACTCCAAAAGACTTATGCCTTAGTACATTAAGTGAAGCTTCTCAAAAGAAAAAAGGATTACAAAAAGTAATCTACAACCACCAGAGAACAATTTTGAGTTAAATAAAAATGATAGTAGAGTTTGCACCTAAAAAAAAAAGGATTAGAGTTTGCAACTAAAAAAAAAAAGGATTAGAGTTTGCAACAGAAAGATCAATTTCAAAGCCAAACTTTAACTTTTGGATAAATGGAGGTTGAAAAAGAGAAATTCACGTGGTTTCACACAGAAATTCACATGCACACCTGCAGAGTGATGAAACGTTAAACCTTTAGGGACATGAGAAAAGTCCAGGAGGATCAAGTTTCTCACAATCTTTCACTACCCTTAAGTATAATAAGATATTCCTGGCTACTTAAGACACTTGATTAGTTAAATTTTAGTTTATTAAAAGCTATGATGATGGAAAATACAAAGAATACTCTCTATTATAATGGATCTCAAGAAAAAACAAACAAACAAACAAATAAATATCAGAACTATACAGCTAACATACTTATATACACTTACTACTGATCATATAAGAAAACAACAAAAATGCATCATAATTATAATTCTCTTCCCGTACAAGAAGTGTGTCCACTGGGGAAACTTTTGTGGCCTTCTTTGATGATACTCCGCAGACCAGTACATCTTACATCACCAGTGACAGGATCAAATACCTATAAATGTGCAGAACTGAATGTCATCCATAGTTAAATTTATTTATGGCAGTCACAAGCTAGTCTAGAGCCACTTAATGGGTGACTCACCGCTTTACCATCAGGAAAACACCGCCAAAAGAAGTCTGGACGAGGTCGGCCAACAGCATCTTTGATTGCATCAGTAATTACTCCAGTAATGAGTACAGAATACAGCAAACCTACATGTTCAGGAACATCTAATCAACTCTGCTTCATGTGAGAGTTAATCATGTCACATTACAGGAAAATCATAAATCGAGAAATGTAATAGAGATAGAGTTTTACCTAATATAGCTTGGTGCAAATCATAAAAATCCTTTTTGATGAAGAAAAATATGATAATGACAGTAAAAGGTAAGATTACTGCAATCATCTGCTCAACAGCCCAGGAAAATAGAAACAACAAAGTCTTAGAAGTTTTATCACAGAAGTCAAGAGAAATTCATCCTTTAAATCTACCTAAATTAATGAAAGTATCATATACATAGGATTCCTGCAAATACCAGCGCACCCCAGAGAGGAATGGTATTCTCTTTCATTGGATACTTCAAATCTGTCATCATATCAGCACCAACAAAACGATGAAATGGTTCTATGACATTCAAAACGATCTCCATCACGATAAGTAGCAAAAGAATAAGCCAATCATGCATGTGAAATTTTGCTACTTGAAATCCTTGGTTTCGTAATGTTTGACGACCCAGCTGAATCTCTGGCATTTTTCACCAACTAAAAAACAAAAACAAAATGATAATCTGATAATAAAATGAGGTAAATCAAAGTAAACCACAAAGTTATCTAAACAAGGGACACATGTTGTTGGACCAAGCTGAACTCCCTACTAAAGAAATGAATTAAGGAAGTAAAACGGTTCATGACCGATGCTCCACAAGTTCCTACACCTCCATCACTGCCACATAGGACATATATTTGAGATTCGTAGATGAACTGACAAATTTAATATCTTAAATAGAACTTAAACGGTTAAACTTTTATTTACAGGCAGAGGCTTAGACAAGTAAGAAACAAGTAATTGGGCTAATCTATACTGCTGATGCTGCAAAATCATTTACAATATAGAACCTTCTTCTCAGGGCAAAGGCATTGTTCAATAATAGTTGGAAGTGAGAAGAAATTCTTGAGGGCTCTTTCTTATAGTTTCAGATTAAATCTGAGACAAACATGCATCAATTTCCAACAATAGGAAAACAAAATATCATTGCTAACCACTGCCCTTTTCTTGGCAATCAAGTCCCCTCCTAGAAATTTCTTAAGCAAGGTCCCCTTTTATCCATATATGACAATTTACGTATAAAAGAATGCATCATCATCATGCTGCTTATTTAGCGTTAAAGAGTACCATAAAGCAACTTCTCAAAAAATGGAAAAAAATATTTACATAGTGACATGTTTCAGCTTAGAACTTCCACACTATTCCTCAACATCAGAGGTAAATGTGCATATTTTACCTAAACTAAAATGTGAAGAAAAACTCGTACAAATTATTCGGCCTTCATCCTGTAACATAGCAAGTAATAATAACGCTTCCTCTAAACTATAGAATTCATGAATCTAAGTTCAACAGCTATGCGAAACTCACTAAACTGCTCTCACAGAGAAAACTTCCAAAAGACCGAAAACCACCTTTATACTCAACTGCACAGAGTATAATAAATTTTCGCACACTATACCAGCAAGATGACAATGCAATAAAATAAAACTGCATTTCGTTCATCAAAGTAATGCATTTTTGTTCAATTATTTCCAAATCTGGAAAATAAATTGGCAGAATGCTTCAATAATCAGTTACTTTTCCTGTATCTCCTACTCTAAACATAAACTTGAACATACAGTAGGTACTGCATCACAGAAAGTAAAGCAATTCTAACAAAAAAAATCTAAAACGAAACTGCGAAAATAAGAGGAAACAAATTGAAATTAAACAGAAAAATTATAACTAATATTGCAATAATAATCAGAAACTAACCTCAAAACGTGAAATAGTAGGTGCTGTAAATTGTATGTAGACAAACCTGAAGCAATCCAAATTATTTCAGCGCGAAATTACTGAGAAATACAGAGAGAGAGAGAGAGAGAGAGAGAGAGAGAGAGAGAAGAGGAAGTAGGCAGTTGGGAACAGTTCCGAATTGAATTCAAATTGCAAATAAAAAAGGAAGGGTATTAATAATACCTATATATAATATAGAGATTAAAAAAATGTAAATGACGAGTGGCGTCAGTCGGTCTGTCTGGCGTCGTCCTTTTTCTTTTCTCCTTTGAGTCAAAAGTAAAGTGGGAATGTTGTGAAAGAAAATGACAGGAAAGAACGGATTGGGCATTTCGAATATTATATACGCGAGCCGAAAAGGGAGATTAATTAATAACCTAATCCAAATCCAATATCCGTCATATAGTTAATTATGTCATTTTATTAATTGTTTATGGTTATGAATATGAAGATTTATTAAATTAGTGGATGTTTATTGTACAATTATTATTATCATTTTATTCGAGAAATTACATATTTGATAAAAGGTGATAAATATCACCTGATGCCTATATCTAAATGTGACACATATCACCTAATATTTATAATTTTGGTGACAAGTGTCACCTATCATTTAATCTCGGGTGACAAGTGTCACCCTTAATATTTATCATTATCTCCTATTCATCCCGAGTGACAAGTGTAACTTAATATTTAATTCCGGGTGACAAGTGTGACACTCAATACTTATCCTTATATCATACTCACTCTTATAAATAGAGGACTTTCTACCGTTTTGTATATACAATCAAGATCTAACAAGAAATCTTATATAATAATATTCTCTCTATTTTCTACATTTCTGGTTTACTTCTCATCTTGTTTTATTGTTTTTATATAATTTTATAATACGTTATCAGCACGAATCTCTACCACCGGGTAAAGTATTTTTGAAGTTTATCAAACATATACGTTTTCTGTTATTATTATGGCAAATCTTACTAAACTCGAATTTGTGGCTCTTAATGTCACCTGAAAGAACTACTTGTCATGGACATTAGATGCCGAAATGCATCTTGCTGCGATGGGTCTGGCAAACACCGTTGTGCAAAATAATGTATCATCAACACAAGATCGTGTCAAAGCTATAATATTTCTCCGTCATCATCTTCATGAAGATCTGAAAAATGAATATCTTACCGTGAAAGATCCTCTTGTTTTGTGGGGAAATTTGAAAGAAAGATTCGATCATCAGAAGATAATCGTTCTTCCAAAAGCACGGTATGACTAGTTGCACCTGAAGTTGCAAGATTTTAAATTCCTGAGTGAGTATAACTCCGCAATGTTTAAAATAGTTTCACACTTGAAATTATGTGAAGTTGATATAACAGATGACGATATGCTGGAGAAAACATACTCCACTTTTCATGCCACGAATATTATCCTGCAGCAACAATATCGTGAGAAAGGTTTTAAGAAATAATCTGAATTGATTTCTTGTCTTCTTGTTGCAGAACAGAATAATGAATTACTGATGAAAAATTACGAGACTCGATCTACTGGCTCTACTACATTCCCTGAAGCGAATAGTATTAGAAATCATGATCCCATAAGAGATTATGGTCGTGGTCGTGGTCGTGGTCGTTACAGTGGTCATAGTCGAAAATATGATCATAGACGTCGTGATAAATTTGGCCCTTATAATCGTAATAATAGTTTAGGTGCCAAAAATATTTATGACCACTTAAAGTGGACAAAATATAATGAGAAAGGAAATATTGTTCCGAAAAATTATGAAGACAAATGTTATCGTTGTGGCATGAAAGGTCACTCGTCTCGTATTTGTCGCACGACAAAACATCTTGTTGACTTATATCAAGCATCTATTGAAAATAAAGGCAAAGATGTTGAGGCAAATTTTACTTCAAAATTTATCTCATGAAAGAAATGATGACGATCTTGAAAATGTTGATGTTGGTGTGGCTCACCTGGATGTTGCTGATTTTTTTGAACATCGAGAAGGAAGAATTGATCACTTAATTGGAGATGGAAGTGTCCAAAATAATTAGAATATTAATATTATATGTTATATGTTTATATTACTTTTGTTGTGATATAATATGTTTAATTTTTATTTATGTAAATATTTTGTTAATGAAACAGATGGCTGTTGTTCAATTTTCTAATATGAATAATGATATCGAAAGTGTATGTCTTATTGACAGTGAAACTACGCACACCATACTAAAATATGAGAAATATTTTTCTCATTTGAATGTGGGAGAAACAAGTGTTACCATAATAAATGGTAGTGCAAAACTTATTAAAGGCTCCGGAATAGCTAATATAATATTACCGAGAGGAACTATGATTGCTATTGATAAAGCATTATATTCCTCAAAGTCTCAAAGAAATTTATTGAGTTTTAAAGCTATCCGACGTATTGGATATCATGTTGAGATTATGGAGGATAATGATCATGAATATTTGGGTATCACAAAAGTGACCTCCGGTAATAAGTTTTTGTTGGAAAAACTACCATCTCTATCCTCTGACCTATATTATGCGTCTATATTATGCGAAAATAAATGCTATTGAGGCGCATCATTTAGTAAACCAGAAGTTTACTAATTCCATTACTTTTAAAGTTTAGCATGACTGTCTAGGTCATCCGAGATCAATTATGATGCGAAAAATTATCAAGACAACGCACGGTCATCCTTTGAAAAATCAAAGGATTTTGACTTCTGATAAACTTTCATGTGCTGTATGTTCCAAAGGGAAATTGATTATAAGACCATCACTATTGAAAGTAGGAGCTGAAAGTCCTACATTTCTAGAACGGATTCATGGAGATATATGTGGACCGATTAGTCCACCATGTGGGTAATTTCGATATTTCATGGTCTTGATTGATGCATCGACCCGATGGTCGCATGTTTGTTTATTATCAACTCGCAACCTGGCGTTTGCGAGATTACTTGCCCAAATAATTCGCTTAAGAGCGCAGTTTCCTGATTATCCTATTAAGCGAATCCATCTAGACAATGCTGGTGCATTTTCTTCGCATGCATTTGATTCTTATTGCATGTCGATTGGAATAATTGTTGAACATCTTGTAGCTCATGTTCACACACAGAATAGTCTAGTTGAATCATTTATTAAAAGGCTGTAATTAATTGTTAGACCATTATTGATGAAAACAAATCTCCCAACAGCAGCTTGGGGACATGCAATTTTGCATGTTGTAGCACTTGTGCGTTTAAGGCCATCGGGTTATCATAAATTTTCTTCCATACAATTGGCTTTTGGTTCAGAACCAAATATTTCTTATTTGAGAATTTTTGGATGTGCTGTATATGTTCCAATTGAACCACCCCAACGGACAAAAATGGGTCCCCAAAGAAGATTGGGAATATATGTTGGGTATGACTCCCCGTCCATTATAAGGTATCTTGAACCTTTGACAGAGGATGTGTTTACAACAAGATTTGCTGATTGCCATTTTGATGAAAATTTATTTCCCAAATTAGGGGGAGAGAATAAATGGCATAAGATTGAACTTGCATGGAAAACATCTTTGAATCATTTAGATCCACGCACAAATATGAGTGAACTTGAAGTTCAAAAGATTATACATTTGCAACAAATTGCAAATCAACTGCCAGATTCTTTTGCTGACTCCGCAGAGTCACTAAATCGCATATTCCAGCTATAGATGCTCCTATACGGATAGAAGTTCCTGAAGAACATAAAGTTAATCTTATAGTTACTTAATCAAAAACACGCCAGAAGCGTGGCCGACCCCTTGGTTCTAAAAATAAAAATCCTCGAAAGAAAAGAGGAATAAATGATCCAGAAGATCATATTGATGAAACAGAAAAAAAACCAAGGGACAACTGATGAAAAGATTCCACTACAAATGATGAGAGAATTCTGAAATCTCTATTAATTACACCAGTTCGAATCAAAGTTGGGATCGAAGAAATTTGTTATTGATAATGCTTTTGCATACAACGTAGCCCTTGATATTTTCAAGGATAATGAGGATTTAGATCCTTTATCAGTTGAAGAATGTCGGCATAGAATTGATTGGCCTCAATGGAAAGATGCGATTCAATCGAGTTAAATTCGCTTGCGAAGCAGAAGTTTTTGGACCTGTAGTCCAAACGCCAAAGGATGTAAAACCTGTTGGCTATAAATGGGTGTTTGTGCGAAAACGAAATGAGAATAATGAAGTCGTAAGATATAAAGCACGACTTCGCACAAGGCTTTTGCAAAAGCCAGGAATTGATTATGATCAAACTTATTCACCCGTTATTGATGCTATTACACTCCGATATCTTATAAGTTTGGCAGTTCATGAAAAGGTGGACATGCGTCTAATGGATGTTACAGCTTATCTTTATGGAAGCCTTGAAAATGAATTTATATGAAAATCCCTGAAGGATTCAAATTACCAAAGGCTTCTAAAGGCCCTCGTGAAAATTATTCTATCAAATTACAGAAGTCATTATATGTGCTTATATAGTCTGGGCGCATGTGGTACAATCGTCTTAGTGAATTTTTATTGAATTCAGGATATAAGAATGACCAAATCTGTCCATGTATTTTTATTAAGAAAACAGATTTTGGTTTTGTGATTCTTGCTATATATGTTGACGATATCAATCTCATCGGAACTCCAGAAGAGCTTCGAGAAGCTATAGATTGTTTGAAACGAGAATTTGAAGTTAAAGATTTTGGAAAAACCAAGTTTTATCTTGGGCTTCAAATTGAACATATGAAAGATGAAATTTTTATTCATCAGTCAACATATACAACTAAAGTGTTGAAAAGATTTTTCATGGACAAAGAATATTCATTGAGTATTCCAATGGTCGTGAGGTCGCTAGATATAAATAAAGATATATTTAGACCTCGATAAAATGATGAAGAACTACTTGGTCCTGAAGTACCATATTTGAGTGCTATTGGTGCACTGATGTATCTTACAAATAATACTCGACCTGATATAGCATTTGCTATAAATCTATTAGCAAGATTTAGTTCTTCGCCAACACGACGACATTGGAATAGTGTTAAACACGTCCTTAGATACCTCCAAGGGACAATTGACCTCAGATTATTCTATTCATATGTAAATGAACCAAAATTGATTGGGTATGCAGATGCGGGTTATCTTTCGGATCCGCATAAGGCACGTTCTCAAAATGGCTATTTATTTACATATGGTAATATTGTTATATCATGGCGCTCCACGAAGCAAACAATAGCAACAACTTCTTCTAATCATGCTGAGATAATAGCTATTCATGAAGCAAGTCGAGAATGTGTATGGTTGAGGTCAATAATACATTATATTAGAGAGAGTTGTGGTTTATCCTCCGGAAGAGAGATTCCAACTCATCCATATGAAGATAATACAGTTTGTATAGCTCAATTAAAAGGAGGATATATCAAGGGAGATAGGACGAAACACATTTCACCTAAATTCTTCTTTACTTATGAACTTCAAAAGAATGGTGAAATTGATGTGTTCCAAATTCGATCATGTGATAATCTTGCAGATATATTTACTAAAGCTCTTTCAACTGCAACCTTTGACAAATTAAGATATAAAATTAGTTTGCGTTTGTTTAAAGATTTTGAGAGATCATCTCATCAGGGGAAGAAATCTACACATAACGAATAGTGTACTCTTTTTCCTTCACTAGAGTTTTTACCCACTGGGTTTTTATCTAGTAAGGTTTTAACGAGACATATTCTTTATGTAATGGACATCCAAGGGGGAGTGTTATGAATCCCAAAGATTCATTAAATTAGTAGATGTCCATCGTACAATTGTTATTATCATTTTATCTCGAGAAATTACGTACTTGATAAAAGGTGATCTCTAAAGGTGACACATATCACCTAATATTTATAATTTTAGTAACAAGTGTCACCTATCACTTAATTCCGGGTGACAAGTGTCACCCTTAATATTTATCCTTATTCCATATTCATCCCGGGTGACAAGTGTCATTTAATACTTAATCTCAAGTGACAAGTGTCACCCTCAATACTTATCCTTATCTCATATTCACTCCTATAAATAGAGAACCTTCTACCCCTTTGTATACACAATCAAGATCAACAAGAAATCTTATATAATAATATTCTCTCTATTTTCTACATTTCTTGTTTACTTCTCATCTTGTTTTATTGTTTTTATATAATTTTGTAATATTTATAAATTTTTTATTGAGTATTATAAAATTCTTTTAGAGTGATTAAAAAAAGTTTGAGCTAACCCTATTTTTATTTGAATATTTGAGAAATTTTAATTTAATTCTAATAAAAAATATTAATTATCATAATGAAATTTAGTTCGAAGCAAAGATCCAGAGGCAGTGGTGATGGTGGTGCTAAAGCTTGTCGCATCCATGATGTCTTGAGAAAAATTTGTCAGTCAAAAGCTAAAGAAGATAAATTTATGCGGGTAATAACAAGATCCAATGCATCTAATAATGCTGTTCTTCATGATCTTGATTATTTATTCTGTACTAATTCTGGAAATCCTTCGAGTTCTGTTGTTACTTACAAGGATCATCGACTCTGTTGTGCATTCCCACTGGTGAAGAGGATCCAAGATATCCCTCTGATACTTCATTCATTTATCAAAACTTCAGATTTCTGAAAGTGATGGACTTGGAATGCATCAATATTGGTAATTTCTTTCCTCAAGACATGTTATAATTGCTGCATTTGAGGTATTTAGCAGTTTCTGGATACATAGATTCTGTTCCAGAATCCATTGCAAACCTCTGGAATTTGGAAACATTTATTCTGAAGGGATTGAGGGGTAAGGTCAACTTGCCACATACAATTTCCAGATTGAAAATATCAAGGCATGTTTATGTAAGTGATTTTGCTGCCATCAATTTCCGGGAAAATTCATCTCAACTGGATTCTCTGGTTACCTTCTCCTCTCTAATTCTTCCTTTTGGGGAAGAAACGGATTGCATCCTGATGCAATTTCCCAATCTCAGGAAATTGAAATGCATATTTTCTGAATCTCATCAATTTCCTAATCTGAAAGTTCTGAATCAGATAGAATCACTCAAAGTGACTTATTCCGGTCGAGATGTCGGTTCCCGCGGTGAGTTCGGTTTCAATTCAAATCTGAAAAATTTAACTCTGACGAACTTTCTGCTTCCATGGGATAAGATCTCGGCAACTGGTCGATTGCCAAACCTTGAAGATCTGAAATTACTCTCTAGGGCATTTGTTGGGGAAGAGTGGGAAATGGCGGAAGGAGAATTCGTTGGACTCAAATACCTGAAATTAGAAAATCTCGATGTTTCCAAATGGAATGCAAACCGCGATTGCCTTCCGAAACTCCAGCAATTAGTGTTGAGATCGTGTAAGAGCCTGGAGATTCCGGCGGACATTATAGAAGCACCTGCGCTGCGAATAATTGATGTCCGGTGGTGTGGATTCAGTGCTGAGAATTCGGCGAGACGAAATGCTCAAAGTGTTTATCAATTTTGCTGAATTCCCATTCTCCAACAGTTCACAAATTGGAGATTACAACCATTTTTAACATGGCATTTTGACAATTCAGAAATCCCATAAACCAAAACTCAAAATTATCATCTGTAAATTTGCTATTTTCTGTTGCATTTCCGCTCAATATCTTAAGCTCAGATGAATAGAAACCTCTTCTAACATAGCATGCAACAAAGAAATTCACCAATATTTTGATAATATATAAACAACTAGTGAACTAAATAAGTCTTTACAGTGGCGAACAAATATACTACTACCTCTATTATATTCAGAAACCATCAGGATATATACTACAAAGAAATTTGCATCGTAGACATTTTTACCATATATATATATATATATATACAAGCATTTTTACCTTCTCCCCAGTTCAACATCTTCAAAAGCTGAACTTGATTCTTGATGTTTAAATTCTGGACTAAATACATTTTGGTTTGGCATGGAGTTTTGCTGCAAGATCTGTAACCCGCCAGCGCCCTGCATATTGACTCCATTAGTCTGGCCTCGTGGCTGTGAATTCGATCTGTGCTCTTCTACTACTCGGAAATATGCATAAGGACCCCATCCTGTATAGTAGTAGTAGTAGTAAACATGACAAAATATGTTGTATTATGCTTTCCGGAAGATTATTATTACAAACTCTTTGTAATTTTGAGTAGTTTAAGGTTTCTTTGATTCAATGTTAATGTCTCACCTTCAGTATGATAAGGAGGTGGGAAGAACTGCAGGTAGCAAAAGGCAGAGACTACGAGGCCTGAGAAATGTGAAATGTGATAATGAATTAACGCCAATAATAAGGTGTGACAAATAAAAGAAACGAAGAATATATACTTGGACAAGAAACGAACCTATTAGACCGCCAGTGAATACATCTTGCCAATGATGCCAGTAATCATCCACACGAGAAATGGCAACAAGAGATGCAGCAAGGAGAGGAAGAAACACAATACATAGTTTTGCTACGTGCCCTTTACGATCAAACGCTTTAATCTTTCCAGATAAATAGAACGACAGAAATCCAAGTCCCGCAAAGGACCCTGCAAAATGTTTCAAAGGTATACGAAAATTAAAGATTCTTCTGTGAAGAGAAAACATTAAAGTCGGTAAGTTTCCAACAATATACAAATCTGTAGAACAGTGTTCAAAGATAAAATGATCTTACATGAACTATGGCCACTCGGGAAACTCTTATGACCTTCCCTTATATCACTATCATTTCCATGGCATGCAACGTTTCCCCACTGATCATATTTCTGAGAAGAGTGAGAGAGATGGAGGAAACTTTAGATTAAAAAACAGCAGACGAAAAAGAGCTGGCATTATTTGACTACTACTGGAGGAAAAGAATCAAAATTCAAGCTCCCAAACAAACAAAAACACCCTCCCACGGCGCCACTCGAAAGAAAAGCTAATTGAATCAAGAAATAGGATTGCATAGCATGTGAATCAAAAAGAGAATATAAACATCAGATAGAGGTAATACATCTATTCCATCAGGAAAACAGCGCCAGAAGAAATCTGGTCGAGGTCGGCCAGTTGCATTTTTTAGTGCATCAGTGATGACTGCAGTTATTAGTACAGAAAATAGCAACCCTGTAATGTAATACAAGTACAATAACAAAAGTGTTAGATAAGTAAGTGCTTCCTTTTTGCTTGGATACTAATGTCATGAACACAAAAATGAAAAAAAGAATAGAAGATGACAATGATTTACGGAGAAAAGTAACAAAGGCAAAGTTAGTTAAAACATTGTACAAGAAATCAACAAGACATGCCTACCTAGGATACTGTTGTGAAGATCATATACATCATTTCGGCGAATATAAAAGAGCAGAAAAACAGCAATGGGCAACAGAAGTGTGTACATCTGTTCAGGACAATGAAATTCTCAGAAGTTAGCTATATTATCTTTGGACAAATGAAAAATGAAAGAGAAAGATATACTTGCTTACAGGAACGGCCCAGATAGGCACTGTGTTATCCTTCATGGGATATTTAAGATCTGTCATCATATCTTGCCCAACAAAACGGTAGAACGGATGTATAATAAAAAGAATGATCTCCACTAAAACAAGAAGTATTAATATTAACCAATCGTGCTTGTGATTTCTTGCAACGGTAGCTCCATGTGACCTAATTGTGTGTGTTAATCCAAGTTGAACTTCATCCGGATTAGGCTATTTAATTGAAAGCAAAATGAAAATCAATCAGTAGAGTTTCAGAAAAGATTTGGAGATATAAATCAGTGCTTTTATGGTAATAACTCATTCTGGTGAACAGATTATTGGAATGAGCTTGATATAAACCAAACAATATCCTTGAATTCATGTAGTTATAAAGAATGAACTAAGAGGAATAGAGAAACAAAGCCAAGAATGAACCATTTCTTCTTGCAAGCAATAAAGAAAGCTCCGGTCATCAGCGTTATATTATCAAAAAGAACAAGGATTCTATTATAAACAGACAATTTCAAGAAATTCTTACATATCCAAGAAAACCCACAACCCATTTTCTAGTATATATTCAAAGTTGTACCAAAAAAGTTAAATAAGGGATGAATCTTCTCTTCTGGATTGGCTTTGAAGTACATTTTCTTTAACAACTGCAATTTTGCCTAATACCCTTGAAAAATGCTATTTAATCAAAATAATCAACCTATATAAAACCATCATAATCCATAGTCCAGAATCCATAATTCCAAACAAGAAGAAAGATTGCATCCAAAATGAAGCCATGGTCTTGTTTAATCCAACTTCATGTTCTCAAAAATCCTCATAGAACACTGAAAGGAAAAAATAAAAAAATAAAAAAAGATAAACAAGAAATTAGAAATCAAGAAGACAGAATACTAACCTGAAACATTCTTGTAACTGGAGCAAAAGATATAAAATTCCTCCATGCCATGATGATGAGAGTATCTGGACTTCCCTTCCCTTCTCTTCTCTTCTCTCCCCACAGAACCCACTCCCCACTTCTACAAGAACAAACTTTACAGACCAAAAACAGAGAGGAAAAAAAAAAAAAAGGAGTTTGTAAGATAGGAAAATCCCATATAAAAACAAACCTAATATATAATAACAAAAGTAGAATCTTATCCTACATGAGCGTTTCAGATTGAAGAATTTAATTGAATCTTAAACAGTAATAATGCATAAAAATAGTACCTTTACAAGATAATTTTCCCACAAATGGATGCAGAAACCGTTCAATGGGGGACCCCAGAAACACCAACCCACAATTACTTCTTTCAATTGATAGTGAACCAACAACAAGCAATTACAGTAGGGTTATTATCATTTCAAAAGAAAACGAGTTGGAGTTGGAGTTGGAGGGGGACCGGTAAAGGTTTGTTCTTGATTTGGATCGTTAACAACTACGCTAAAAAATGTTGTTTTTTTCCAATTCTTGAGGTTAGAGCAAAGCAATTTATGTGAACTTTGGTATTCTACAAAAATGTGGTATGGGATGGTCAAACTGATCTCAGCCATTATTATTATTTTCAAATTTTTCTTTGTTTTTTCTAATGATACCATCAGACCAGTTCGTCCCGCAGGTGTTAACTGTCTGCCTGCCGCGTAACCTAATAATAGTAATAATAATTTAATTTTAAAACAAATAATTATTTTCACGTATTTTATTTATTTGTCTCATCTAATCTGCGAAAGAAATTTTAACCATCTATTAAAGAAAAAAAAAACGAACGAATTTTATAGAATCTCCTAGAAGTTTCCTCTGATTCCTCTCGTATTAGTTATTTAAGGAAAATAAGTGTGTAGACACATTAATTATTCAATTAAAAGTTAATAATTTTAGTGGTAAAGTTTTCAAAATTGAATGTATTATATTAGTTTGATTTAATTTCGATTTCCAAAAGGGAATTAAATTCTCCAGCCTCGTAATTTACTGGCCTAACATGACAAAAGAAAGTTCCCAAGAATATATTTAATGGCTTGAAGAAATCCATGGTGCAGGTTTTTCTTGAAATGGTTTAAAAGTTCAACTGAGGCGGGCTCATTTATTTAATTGAAATAATATGTCAAAACTCTTAGTTTTATACGTGGGTAAACTATCTCAGATGCACCTCTTAAAGGTCAAAATACAGCTTTTGCACCTCAAAGATTTTTTGTACATAGAATGCCTTTAACGTTTCAAAACGTCTCACTATATGCACCTCTGTTAAGTCAAACCGTTAGTGACTCAATTTTGCCGTTAGTCAATCTTTTTCACTATTTAGTACTATTCCAGTTAGGGGTATTTTGGTCCAATTTTTTAAGGGGGGGAAAGGGGGGGGCGCGCGCGGCGGAGGGCGCGCGGAGGAAGGGAAGGGGGGGGGGCGAGCGGCGGGCGGGCGAGCGGCAGGAAGGGAAGGGGGGGGGGCGCGAGGCGGGCGGGCGCCGGCAGGAAGAGGGGGGGGCGCGCGCGGCCGGGGGCGCGCGGGGGGGGGCGGAGGGGCGAGAGCGGCGGAGGGAGGCGGCAGGAAGGGAAGGGGGGGCGCGCGAGGGGGGCGGCGGGGGAGCGCGAGGGGGGGGAGCGCGCGTGGGCGGGGAGGAGAGGGAGAGGGGGGGGCGGGAGAGAGGCAGGAAGGGAAGGGGGGGGGGGGAGGGAAGAGGAGCGTAAGAGGGTAAGGAGAGGGGAGAGAGAGGGGAGGATCTTTTCTTCTTATTCTTTCTCTCTCTTTTCTTCCTCATTTCTCACCCGATCTTTGTATTACTCTCGATCTTACAACAACGCTCTAATATCTCTTTCTCATTGCATAGCAAGCTTAATTTTAAAAACAAAATTATTAGAAGAAATATTTTAAAATAAACTATATTTAATTATAAAAAAAAATTAGGAAGGAAAGAAAAGTTATAAAAATTAAACTAATCATGCAAGTGAATTTCAACCCTCTTCTGATTGTTCCTGCAGTTGGTTATATGTACAATATCCCGGTTTGATTACTTCTTGGTTCTGTGAGTTACCTTTCATGTGGTTATGTTAGGGTTTATCTCGTGGGTCCTCTAACTAGTTTTTCATGGCCTATTTTTTCTCTTTTTCTTCTCTTGATTGTCGAGGAGGAAGAAAAAGGAGAGAAATCAAAGATGGGAGAAATAAGGAGGAAGAAGGAGAGAGAAGAAGGAGAGAGAGAAGGAAGGAAGAAAAAAGAGAGAGAGAAAAGAAAAGAGGAAGAGAGAAAAAAAAAAAAATTATGAAGAGAAAAAGAAGGAAAGAAGAGAGAGAGAGAAAAAAAAATTTAATTAATAAAGAGAGAAGAAGAAGAAGAGAGAAAAAAAAAAATTAAATAATAAACGAGGAGAAAGAAGGAAGAGAGAGAGAGAAAAGAGGAAGGAAGATGAGAGAAAAAAAAATTAAAGTAATGAAGGAGAAAGAAGGAAGAGAGAGAAAAGAGGAAGAGAGAAGAGAAAAAAAATTAAATTAATGAGAGAGAAAGAAGGAAGAGAGAGAAGAGAGAATCTCTCTCTTCCTTCTTCTCTCTCTTTTTCCTCCTCATTTCTCACCCGATCTTTGTATTACTCTCTCGATCTTAAAACAAACGTCTCTAATATCTCTTTCTCCATTGCATAAGCAAGCTTAATTTTAAAAAACAAAATTATCTTAGAAGAAATATTTTAAAATAAACTATATTTAATTATAAAAAAAATTAGAAGGAAGAAAAGTTAAAAAATTAAACTAATCATGCAAGTGAATTTCAACCCTCTTCTTAGTTCCTGCAGTGGTATATGTACAATATATCCCGGTTTTTGACTACTTCTCTTGGTTCTGTGAGTTACCTTCATTTGGTTATTTTAGGGTTTATCTTCGTGGGTCCTCTAACTAGTTTTTCATGGCTATTTTCTCTTTTTTCTCTCTCTTGAATTTGTCGAGGAGAAGAAAAAGGAGAGAAATACAAAGATCGGGAGAGAATAAGGAGGAAGAAGGAGAGAAAGAAGGAAAGAGAGAAAGGAAGAAGAAAAAGAGAGAGAGAAAGAGGAAGAGAGAAAAAAAAATAAATTAATGAAGAGAGAAAGAAGGAAGAGAGAGAAAAAAAATTAAATTAATAAAGAGAGAAAGAAGGAAGAGAGAAAAAAAAATTAAATTAATAAAGAGAGAAAGAAGGAAGAGAGAGAAAAGAGGAAGAGAGAGAAAAAAAATTAAATTAATGAAGAGAGAAAGAAGGAAGAGAGAGAAAAGAGGAAGAGAGAGAAAAAAAATTAAATTAATGAAGAGAGAAAGAAGGAAGAGAGAGAAAAGAGGAAGAAGAAGGAAAGAAAAAAAAATTAAAAAAAAATTAAAAAATTGGACAAAAATGCCCCTGACTGGAATAGTACTAAATAGTGAAAAAAGGTTGACTAACGACAAAATTGAGTTACTAACGGTTTGACTTAACAGAGGTGCATGTAGTGGGACGTTTTGAAACGTTAGGGGCATTCTATGTACAAAAAATCTTTGAGATGCAAAAGCTGGATTTTGAACTTTAAGAGGTGTATCTGGAATAGTTTACCCTTTATACATTTAACAAAACATATTATAAGTGTAAAGCCTAAGTAATGTATTTTTTCCATTACATTTTGGAACTTTTTTTTTTTCCTCTGATCATTTGTTTCTACATGATTTTTTGCTCATGCTTGACGTATAAGTTTCATTTTTAACCCCACGAAAAGTCTCTTTATTATTATTATTACTAGTATATATATATATATATATAATATTATCTTCATGGTTTTCTTTTTTATATATATATTATACAATTTTGACTATATAAACTTATAAATAATCAACAAACACAATTTATTTTCAAATAATATTATAATTGTTGTAGGTCCTGCCTCATAATGGACACTTAATGATAAGAGAAAATAATTTATTTTAAATTATTTTGAATCAGTAAAGTCGGTTTAAAAAATGTAAGAAAATTCTGCCTATAAATGGAGAATTTTTTTCCGACAAAAATAGAGAGAGAAGAAAAAGATTTTTTTCATTCTTCTTTTCTTTATTTTTGAAAGTTCTTCTAAATCTTCATTAGTTTTTTTGTGAGATTAAGAAATGTGTTGTTAAAACATCTTTGTACTTCAAGGACATTTGTGAGAGAGAGAAATATTTGGGGAGTGACAAAATAGTGATGTTTTGTGTATACTGTTTGTAACACTATAGTACCACTGTTTTGAGTTGTTCTCAGTTATTCGGAGTTTGTCTCTACAAAATTTCTAAGGAAATCTCTCACTTGTAAGCCTACTAATATTTTATTAGTAGAAGAATTATTTTGGAGTTGGTCCCGTGGACATATCCCATATTGAAGGGTGAACCACGTTAAATTTTGGTGTCACTATTTTATTATTATGCTTGTATTACTTTATTTTTATTTACCGGTCTCCTGTCCAAGTTTCCGCTGCGAAAGAGGGTTTTATACCCAACAATTGGTATTAGAGCCTAATTGGCATTTCTGAGTATGCTCTGTGGCTGCAGCTTTGGTTGATCCTCCACATCAGAAAAGTTTGTTTTTTTTTTGTTCATTAGTACTTTACTCTAGTGAATTCATATTTACTATTTTAAAGTGTCAAAACAGTCATGGAGGCGAAGACGAGCAAGATGATAAGTTTGAATGACACAAACTACCACATATGGAGAAACAAAATGAAGGATCTCCTATTTGTGAAGAATATGCATTTACCTATGTTTGGTACTGTCAAACTAGATGGTAAGACGGACGAGGAGTGGGCGTTCGAGCACGAACAAGTGTGTGATTTTATCCGATAATTTGTCGAAGACAACGTGTACAACCACATATGTGACGAGACTCATGCTCTAACTTTGTGGAACAAGTTAGAGGATTTGTATTCCTCTAAAACCACCAACAACAAGCTGTTTCTCCTGACAAAACTTATATAACTAAAATATCGAGAAGGTGCATCAATGGCAGATCATTTGAACAATCTTCAAGGTATTGTGCAACAGTTGTTAGGAATGGGCATAAAGTTTGATGATGAACTACTTGCTCTTGTTGTACTCTATTCCTTACCAGAGTCATGGGAGACTCTGAAGAGTTTACTTACAAATTCTGCACCAAACGGCGTACTATACATGGAATTTGTGAAGAATGTAGTATTAAATGAAGAAATGAGGCGGAGATCACAAGGATATTCCTCATCGCAACAAGATGTTCTCATTGCAGAATCCAGAGGGAGGAATCAATTTTGTGGACCAAAATCGAGGGGCAAGAGTCGAGGGAAGCCAAACAAGCATGCAAACGTGAAGCGCCATCACTGCAAGAAGAAAGGACACATCAAGAAGTTCTGCTGAAAGTTAAAACAAGAACAGTAGAACAAAGGACGCCAGAGCAGTGATGATGAAGATGCAAACGTTGTCGAAGAGTTCAACGTTATTTTTTACGATGAGGAGTCTATCAGTCTTATAAACCATGAGACCTACTGGATTATTGATAGTGATGCTACCACTCATTTCACATCACGGAAGAAGTTCTTCTCATCTTACACATCTGGACATTTTAGTGTTGTCAATATGGGAAATGACAAAGTCTCAGAAGTTGCAGGCATTGGAGAAATTTATTTGGAGGCAGATAATGGTACGAGACTGATCCTAAAAGATGTCATGCATGTTCCAGACATGCGCCTGAATCTAAGTTCAACAGGCAAGCTAGATGATGAAGGTTTCTGCAACACCTTCATTCATGGTCTATAGAAACTCACCAAGGGATCATTGGTGGTGGCCAGAGGAAAGAAAAACTCAAAGTTGTACACGATGCATGCAAAGCTCTCCCAAGATGCTATGAACGCTGTGGAGAATGAAAGTACAGTTGAGTTATGGCACAAGCGGCTAGGTCATATGAGTGAGAAAAGTATGACATGTCTAGCCAAGAAGAATGCGTTACTTGGATTGGATCAGGTCCACTTGAAGAAATGTGGCGACTGTCTAGCAGGGAAGTAAAATAGAGTTTCTTTCAAACGTTCCCTTCCTTCAAGAATGGAGAATGTGTTGGATATGATACACTCAAATCTGTGTGGGCCAATGTCAAAGTCACTTGGTGGTGCTCAATACTTTGTGACTTTCATTGATGATCATTCTCGGAAGACTTGGGTGTACTTGCTAAAATCAAAAGACCAAGTGTTAGATGTTTTCAAAAAATTTCTAACTCTAGTTGAGAGGCAGACGGGAAAGAAGCTGAAATGCATCTGAACAGACAATGGTGGAGAATATATTAGACCATTTGATGCTTACTGCAAAGCAAATGGTATTCGACATCAGACAACATCTCCGAAGACACCGCAGTTGAATGGTTTAGCTGAGAGGATGAATAGAACCTTGATGGAGAGAGTCAGATGTCTACTCTCACATGCAAAGTTATCAAAGACGTTCTAGGGCGAAGCTATTTTAACAGTTGTTTATGTGCTGAATCGCTCACCATATGTCCCTCTATAGTTTGATACTTCATAAATAGTATGGTTGGGAAAAGATGTCTCCTATGATCATCTGCGGGTGTTAGGTTGCAAAGCCTTTGTGCACATTCCAAGAGATGAGAGGTCCAAGCTTGATGTCAAGACACGACAGTGTGTGTTTATTGGCTATGGTAAAGACCAACTTGGCTATAGATTCTATGATCCAACTCAGAAGAAACTTATCAGAAGCTGTGCTGCAATCTTTGTTGAAGATGAGACCATCGAAGATATCAAAGAAGGGCAGAAGAGTGCTGCCAGGGCCGATGATGTTACAATAGGCATGCAGTGTATTCCTTCAACAACACTACCAAGATAAGTTGAAGACGATGATCAACCAGAAATTGGAGATGTTCCAGAAATTTCTGAAGATAATGTTCATGATCAACCACCAGCACCGGAGGGTTCTCCAATTCTGAGAAGATCTACTAGAGTCAGACAACGCTTTACTAGATATCCTGAAGATCAGTATGTGCTACTAATTGATGGGGGAGAACCAGAAAGTTTTGATGAAGTCTTGGATCATGAACACAAGGAAAAATGGATTAAAGCCATGCAAGATGAAATGAAGTCTTTGCATGAGAATCAAACTTTTGAGCTGGGGAAGTTACCAAAAGGTAAGTGGGCTTTGAAGAACAAATGAGTGTTCAAGATAAAGCATGAGGAACATAGTCACCAACCAGGATTCAAAGCCAGACTAGTTGTCAATGGTTTCCATCAAAGAAAAGGGATTGACTTTGATGAAATTTTCTCACCAGTGGTGAAGATGACATCCATTCGTGCAGTACTGGGGTTGGCAGCAAGTCTTGACTTGGAAGTTGAGCAAATGGATGTGAAGACAACCTTCCTTCATGGTGATTTGGAGGAAGAGATATACATGGAACAACCAGAAGATTTTACACAAGAAGGGAAAGAGGATTTTGTCTGCAAACTAGAAAAGAGTTTGTACGGCCTAAAACAAGCATCAAGACAATGGTACAAGAAGTTTGAGTCTGTTATGGGGAAGCAAGGCTACTCAAAGACCAGTTCAGAATACTGTGTATTCGTGCAAAAATTTGCTGATGATGATTTCATTATCTTGTTACTCTATGTGGATGACATGTTGATTGTTGGCCAAAACATTTTCAAGATTGACACCTTAAAGAAGCAACTGAACAAGTCATTTGCCATGAAAGATTTGGGGCCAGCAAAGCAAATGCTTGGTATAAGGATAACAATGGACAGAAGCACCAAGAATTTATGGTTGTCACAAGAGAAGTACATTGAAAAGGTACTTCAAAGGTTCAACATGGACAAGGCTAAAGCGGTTAGCTGTCCTCTAGCTAATCACTTTAGAGTAAGTTCTAAACAATGCCCTTCTACAGAAAGAGAGAAGGAAGAGATGGATAGAGTTCCATATGCTTCAGCAGTTGGAAGTTTGATGTATGCCATGGTATGTACGCGACCAGATATTGCTCACTCGGTAGGAGTTGTGAGCAGATTTCTTTCAAATCCAGGGAAAGAACATTGGGCTGCAGTAAAATGGATTTTCATGTATCTTTGTGGAACCTCCAATTTGTGTCTGAAATTTGGAGACGAGAAACCTGTGTTAGTGGGATACACAGATACTAATATGGCTGGAGATGTTAACTCTAGAAAGTCCACATCATGATACATAATTTCTTTTGCAGGGGGAGCTGTATCATGGCAATCAAGGCTGCAAAAATGTGTTGCACTATCAACAACTAAAGCTGAGTTTATTGCAGCAACTGAGGCATGCAAAGAGTTGTTATGGATGAAAAAGTTCCTGAGAGAACTTGGTTTCCACCAGACGAAGTACGAGCTGTTCTGTGGCAGTCAAAGTGCAATTCATCTTGGAAAGAATTCATCCTTTCATTCCAGATCAAAGCACATTGACGTGAGATACCACTTGATCAGGGATGTATTAGAGAAGAAACTCTTAGAACTTAAGAAGATCCACACAGAATATGGATCAGATATGCTGACAAAGATTCTTCCAAAAGGAAATTTCGAATAGCCCCCCATGTAGCCGGGAGGGAGAGAATTGTTGTGGGTCCCGCCTCATAGTGGGCACTTGATGATAAGAGAAAATAATTTATTTTAAATTATTTTAACTCGGTAAAGTCGGTTGAGAAAATATAAGAAAATTCTGCTTATAAATAGAATGCTTCTTTCCGTCAAAAATAGAGAGAGAAGAAAAAGACTTTCTTCATTCTTCTTATTTTTTTTCTTTATTTCTTTTGAAGGTTCGTCTGAATCTTCATTAGTTTTTGGTGACATTAGAGAATGTGTTGTTGAAGCATCTTTGAATTTCAAGGAAATTTGTGAGAGAGAGAAATATTTGGGGAGTGACAAAATAGTGATGTTTTGCGTATAATGTTTGTAACACTATAGTACCACTATTATGGGTTTATCTCAGTTGTTCGGAGTTTGCATCTAGAAAATTTCTAGGGAAGTCTCTCGCTTGTAAGTCTACTAATATTTTATTAGTAGAAGAATTATTTCGGAGTTGGTCCCGTGGACGTAGCCCATATTGAAGGGTGAACCACGTTAAATTTTGGTGTCACTATTTTATTATTCTACTTGTATTACTTTATTTTTGTTTATTCGTCTCACATATTGTCCAAGTTTCTACTACGACAGAGGGTTTTATACCCAACAATAATAATATAACAAATAAACACAATAAATAATTATAAATTTAAATTGCGATCAAGATAAAAGTAGAAAGATAAATAAAATTAGTTTTTATCTTATTAGGAAAAAAAAGAAAACTATAAAATTGAGTCAATAAAACAAATAAAATATAATAATATCAGTAAATTGAATTTATAGATGATGATTTGACTTTACAAATAAATAAATTAATTTTAGAGAAAAATTTGAAATGAAACCTCGTCCTATATAGGTCATGCGCCACTTGTTTTTTTATGGATAATTTGTCTTAATTAATTAATATATTTTTCTTTTCTTGATTAATATAATATTTAATGATTTGAATCAAGGAAAAAAAAAGGGTGAAAAATCTGCCGACAATGGAATAAATTCACAGTAATATTGAATTATTGATTGATAGATAAAAAAAAAAATGTTAGTGCACTTGTAAAAAATGTTCTTCTAAATCTTTATTAGTTTTTTGTGACATTAGAGAATGTGTTGCTGAAACATTTTTGCACTTCAAGGAAATTTGTGAGAGAGAAAAATATTTGGAGAGTGATAAAATAATGATGTTTTGTGTATAGTGTTTGTAACACTATACTACCATTGTTTTGAGTTTATCTTAGTTGTTCGGAGTTGGCATTTAGAAAGTTTTAGGGAAGTTTCTTACTTGTAAGTCTATTAATATTTTATTAGTGGAAGAATTATTTCAAAGTTGGTCCCGTAAACGTAGCCTATGTCACTATTTTATTATTCTGCTTGTATTATTTTATTTTTGTTTACCCGTCTCAAATACTGTTTAAGTTTCCTTTACGATAGAAAATTTTATACCCAACAATAATAATATAACAAATAAACACAATAAATAATTATAAATTTAAATTGCGATGGAGATAAAAGTAGAAAGATTTAAAATAAAATTAGTTTTTATCTTATTAGAAAAAAAAAGGAAACTATAAAATTGAGTCAATAAAACAAATAAAATATAATAATATCAGTAAATTGAATTTATAGGTGATGATTTGACTTTACAAATAAATAAATTAATTTTAGACAAAAATTTGAAATGAAACCTCATCCTATACAGTTCATGCGCCACTTGTTTTTTTGATGGATAATCTGTCTTAATTAATTAATATTTTTTTTTCTTGATTAATATAATACTTAATTATTTGAATCAAGGGAAAAAAAGGTGAAAAATCTGCCGACAATGGAATAAATTCACAGTAATATTGAATTATTGATTGATAGAAAAAAAAAAAAAAGGTTAGTCCACTTGTAAAAAATGTTAGTGGCTTTTATTTTTTACCATTATTTACAATATACAAATAGTAGAATGGACAAAGAAAGTATTATTTTAAATTTTATATATACAAATATACAAATAGTATTACATTTTAAAATTGGACAGGGATTTTTGTTTCTAGTCCTATTTGGGCTTGAATAGAATAACTCTTCTTAAGCCTGTTCTATCTGGATCTGTTTCCAATGACATTGTTTTCCAAACAGTTGGTGGATCACTTTCAAAAGGCCCATTTCTAATTTTATTTTTATTTTATATCAAATAAATAAGATTGATGAGGGAACTTCTATTAGTAAAATCTCGAGTTATAACTTTACTCGTGAAAAAAAATAGATGTAAGGGGGAACTTTTTTTAATAGAGATCTCATGTTGCTTCAATCTGATTTAGTTGGGGTTCAAAGTGATTATAAAAAAAATTATTGCATGTTTTTTTTTTCTTAGAGCACTAGTTGTCCTAAATGAGCTTCAAACCGGATTGGTTCATTGCTCTGGTCCAAAATTTTAAATATATGCATACATGAGCTAGATATTGAACCATTAATATCATTTAAGCTATGAGCTCCTTACCAACTCACCTACACCTTCGGTTATTATTGCATGTCTTTACGATTGGGGTAAAAGTGTCTCTAGCATGTCACGTAAGTTGAGTTAGGTCTTTACTACCAAGTATCTTGTCAAGGCCAAGAGTCGAGGGTTTGTTCCCAACGTTGACTCTCTAATGCTTAAGTTAGTGACAAATGACAATACATTGTCTCAAGAAATCGAGAATTGTGAGATTTTGACAATTTTCTGAGAGAAAGGCAAAAAAACACTTAGAGTAAATTTAGGTATTTGACTTTCATTTTGTGTGTTCATGATGCGAGTTACTGTTTTATATAGTATGAAAGAGACCAGTGGAGAGTTAACACCTGAAATTGTACTGCCTCGATAGTTTGTGCAATCTGAATTTGTGGCGCCAAATAATGTTTATCAGATCAGGTGCATTTAAAATTGAGGACTACATATACTTTCTTGTTAGAAGTCATGCTCTCTATGTGATCTTGGTATTTATTGGTCGAACTGGAGATGCGCCTATCAAGCCCAACTTGACCACTCTACTAGAGGTTAACTCTAAATTCAAATTCTAAGCCAAAATAGCTGTGTAGGATCTCTATTGGGAGAAACTGTACAGTTTCTCTATAAGTAAGATTCAAACTTGAAACATTACCTATAACCAATCAAACTTCTTTCACTTAGACTATTAGAGTACTAGTATTTAGAAACTTTTTTTTTTGTTTGTAATTTATTTATATCCGACAATCATTGTGGGTTTTGACTAAATAAATCATATTTGAGCCGCGTTGAATGTTTATTGAGAGAAAGCTCTCCTTACACATCTTTTTTATATAAATAAAATTGATATTTGAAATTTTACGAAGGAGAAATCAAACTGTTTCCGCTTGAATCAACGTATGTTGATTTTACAAACTAGTTAATACTTGTGGCAATACACGAGACATGTCCATATTAGGTGACAAAGAGGTCGAAGCTTGGAAGGGCTGAATGGAGGATAAAAAGAGGGAGCAAAGACCGTAAACCCATGCAGTTTATCAGGAAATGTTCACTTTATAAAGTTTGAAGACGAGAGAATGCTCAATTCCCCATGTTGATTAGCTGTAAGGGATAACTCAGTATTCCACTATTCCAAAAAAAAAAATCTTTGTTACTATACATTTTATTTTTTTCACTTAATATCCTTTAACATTTATTCAATAATAATAAAAAATAAATTATCAAATTTTACTACTCAAATATAATAACATGAAGTCCCACATAGCTATTTAAAGTAATTTTTGAATAGTTATTAAATAAATATATAAAATTAGTATTTTAAACACACAAGATTTATATATAAAAATAAATAATATTATTAAAAATGAAACTTTAATAAATTATAAAATTACGAATATAACCTTTAATCTTATAATAAAAATTTCATATAATTTTACATGAACCCTTTGAAAGTAAAAGAAAGAGTGGAATGAATTGGAATAAGAAATATTGGAAGGAGACAAGAACCCGCTATGATTCCTACCAATTTCTCTTCCATATCCCATTAACTCATTCGTGTGATTTCACATGCTTTTTCCTTATTCTCATTGGTACAATTATCAAATAATATATATATTATTAAAATGGACAAAAGATAGAAACTTAGATGAACTACTTTTATGTCAGCACCAAGTCGCCCATTGTTTTGAGTCAACAAAGAAATAAATAAATCGCGGTTTATCTTGTCCTAGGATGAGAAAGAAACATGAAAATTCAATAACCCCACTTTCTTTTCTTTCAATTTTTTTTCCTCAACCATTCCATTTATTATAATTTAAATAGTTTAATTTTTACTTAATACAACACTATTATCGTATTTCTTTTAAGGTTAATTATAATATTTTGTCCTAATTTAAGGTTTATTTTTTATTTTTATGAATTCAAATAAAAATTTCACATTTGAGGAGGTAGCAGTTTTACTTGTAATTTTGTCATGAGTACAAGAAAATAAAATTATCTCAAAATTTTTTAGAAAACAGAGAATTTGAAGGGGGAAATTTTTTATTTTTTTAAAATAATTGAACCATTGAATTACATTAAAAACAAAGATAAAAAAAAAAAAGTTAGGCAAGAATTGGATTTTTTCAATGCATTTATTGAGAGCAAGATAACGTCTTCTTCTCTTATTCAAAAAATGAGCAAAAAAAAAAAAAAGTAAAAAGAATATAAGGACAGAAATGAAGTGATATATGCTGCTCATTTTCTTATAGCCTATAATGTATAATTTGTCACACACAAAAAGTAGTGATCAAATCAATTTAAAAAAAAAAAGAAAACAAGGGCTCAATGTTATCCTCTTCCTAGCATATATATATATATATATATATATATTTTTTTTTAATTAATTAATTTATTTATTTATTTATTAAAGACTATATCTTTCTTTAATAAAAAAATTAAGATACTTATATAATAACTTCAAAATGTAAGTGAGTTAATAAAAAACTTTCTTAAGTTAGATTGAAAGTTCAAATTTTGATTAATGTATGTAAAATTCTTTGTGAATAATTTAACTAGTTATAAGTGATTAAATTTATTTTCATAAAAGTATTGATCAAATCAAACATTTTATATCCAAAATTAAATGATAAAAAGTAGGAGGAGATTGAATGAAAAATGTTAAAGTTAAAATTATAATAATTGTAAAGATGAAAGTAGTTTTGATAGTAAATTCTTTTACTTTTTGTATATTTAGATTTGACATAAAGTTTTTACCAAACTTATATATATATATATATATATATTAAAGTAATTTATAATCTCAACTATTTGTATTATAATCAACACTTATTAGTCCAAATAGAGAAAGGAGTTTGATCTACTATTTATAAGATTTCGAGTTCAAATTTTGTTTACGTAAAAAAAACAGATATAAGGAGAGCTTCTCCAAATAGAAGTCCGACGCAACCTTGAATCTGATTTAATTGGTAGCCCATCAAAGTAGCTATCGGATACAAATAAATTATCTAAAAAATAAAAAATTGTACTATAAAATTTGTCCAATATTAATTAAATAAATTGAGACCTAGAGACTACCCTATAATAAGTCTTTTCAATTAGTAATAAAGTGACTCTTAAGATGGGAAATGCCAACTCACTAATTCACTTGTTTTTTTACCCTATTATGTACTTAGATTGAAAATCCTACCATTTATAGTGTTGGAAGCATTCATTGATATTGTTTTGATCAAGTACTTCTCATTTTCTTTCCTTTTACTTTCATTTCTGGGATGAAATAAAATTTAATCTATCAAATATAAATAAATTTGTTATCAATTGAAATGTATCTGTATATCTACCCATAAGATTCTTTGTAAAATTTTCTATAGTATCTATCTATTCGTAGATAAAGTGTGCGTATAAGAACTAAACTGCTAATGAAAAGTAAGGAAGTTTGACAAAAAGTATAAGGAAAGAAACCACTAATTATTGAATACTATCTTGGATATGTTGGCAAAGGTTTGCTAATATTTTAGATTTCTTTTACTATATAGTAATTAGTATAAATTTCATCCCACCTCCTTTTATCTTATTGACAAGTAAAAGAAAAATACTATAATTATATATATATATATATATATATATATAATTAAAAAGAGTTTGAAAATGTTTGGGGTAGCAAAATTTAAAACAACAAAATAATTTATTGGCAAAATTAAGCTCGAGTTCATGTTCATAATAAAAGTCACAGAAGGACCAATAATTTCTTGCCTACATTATTAGTTTTTGTCTAGATTTCATTAAGGCTCTACATTATTTATTACTTTATATATATACATATACATGTGTATATATATTTGTAAACTAAAATTATGGTTCATTATTAGCTTTAAGTGATGAAATTTATTGGAGAAACTCCATTATTACTTTGTTCCCAAACTCCAATTCTTTATTTAGATATAATTCATAATAAAATTTTTAATATATATATATATATATTTTAAATCAAATCGAAATTTTGATGTTATATAATATTTATAATTTATTTTTCCAATCAAATATTTGCCAGCTTTCCATGCACCCATAGTTCTTATTTTCTTCTCAATATTTCAACCCCACAACCCGGGGTCGACTCCAGTCGAGTCTCCCTCCCATGCTCTTTATTTTTATTTTTTATTTTTTATGTTTTTGCTATTGGAAGCTTCCCCTAAGTTCTGTTCGTACGGCCCCACCAATTTCTAAATCTCTCCGGACGTGAACAATTCGGGTGAAAGCCTTTTTCAAACTTTTTTTTCTTCTTCTTTTTAAGCTCATAATAAATATCTGTACAACTTGCTTCATCTTCCCCACAACCCTTTTTCGCACGAATAATATTTGAATTTTTATTTTTTATTTTAATAAAAAATAAATCAATTTTATTTATTTAAAATTTGAATTGGTGTTTTACTATTACAATGAATCACGCTAACATCATTCATTTATTTAGATTTTTTTTTGTCTCTTTATGAAATTTAACTTATTAAAAATAATTATATTCATGTAAAATATGTAACTCGAGTGAAGTTCAAGTACCTTACAAAATAAAACTTGAAGTTAAAAGTATGTTTTTAGTGTTAGCTTTTCAATGTTTAAGTTAATGATTGAACATGGTAAGTGATCTTAAACAAGATTCCCAGCGGCTCTCACTAAGAGGGAAATGAAAAGTCAGAACACTTAAAAAATGAATTTTAGTATGTGACTTTCATTCTGCGTGTATGGTTTGAGTTATTGTAGGAGAGTGTGATGAATGGGGAATTGATAGGAATTGTACATAGTTTGGACAATTTAAGCAAGTGATTTCAAATAGTGACCGTTGGAATATGCACATTTAATGTTAGGACTGCCCTTGCTTTTTTTGTTAGAAGTCATGTTCTTTGTATGTTTCTTTTTAAGTGCTGGCTAGATTTGAGGTGTAGTAACAATTGGCCTCTTATATCGTTCACTTCGGATTCTTTAACTTACTTAGACTATTTAGCACTTCGAAATTTTCAAATACCTTAAATAATTAGTTTTAATTTTTTTTTCATTCACTTAAAGTGTAGCTTTTTAGTTAGATCTTGATCATGTAGCCTCAAAATGAGTAGTTGCTCCCACTATTGATGTGGTCTAGAAGTGACCGCTCAGAGTGAGGTGCTCGTCATCTTTATATTATACCGTATTAATAACACTGATAAAGTAACGATAAAATACTAAACGCGCATTAATAACACTAACAAAGTAGTGATAAAAGTATTACGCGCACACATTTTACGTAATAAAATTCTATTAGGTGTTTTACCCTAATACTGTAACTTGAAAATATATTATGTATAGTTTCTTAGCACTCGAAACTCAAAAAGACAATTTTTAAGACTGAGTATTTTGAGTATATTTGTCCCTTTTAACCGATTTGATCGTCGGATGGTCAAAACCAATAAACAACTCTTGACTCATTAACTTGATTTGCATATTACTTAGTATTATAACTCGTCGTTCAATCTTGCAACGTATTTAGAAAAGAGAGTTTCTTAATCATATAGGATTTAAAATAGCATTAGACAGATAAAATTAATTTAAACTTTTTCAAAACAAAAGCAACAAACATTAAATGATGTTTTAACTCCTTAATTAGGTTGTTTAATAATTTTTTTAAAGAAAAAAAAAAGTCAAGAATGCGTTCTTAAACACATTCACTTATGATTGAGAAGTCGTGAGTTTGAAATTTGATAGAAATAAAAAATTGATAAAAATATATTTTTTTAAAAAAGATAATATTATTTTAATAATCCCAATAAAACTATTTGAAAAAACAGCTGGAATAATATATATAGACCCTTCCCCCACTCTTACATAACATACCCCCCTTTTTCCGTTCTCTCTCCTACTCTTTTTTCATTTCCTTCCAAATGGAGGCCCCACCACTCCAAGCTCCGCCCATGGCCGCCGTAGCTCCTCCGCCGCCGTCGTCTCAAGCGGCACAACAGCATGTCAACTATCCTGATTCAGTTGATTCGTCACCTCGGTCACGTAACACGGACTCCTGGGATGAGCCACCATATGGTCCTACTGCCTTCACCACTAATTCAACTGCTCCGGCGGCCAAGCTCCGACTCATGTGCAGTTATGGCGGTCATATATTTCCTCGTCCTAATGATAAATCACTCTGTTATGTCGGTGGAGATACTCGAATAGTTGTGGTCGACCGTCACTCCTCTCTTTCTGACCTCCACAATCGGCTTTCGAAGACCCTTCTTAATGGTAAATCTTTCACTCTGAAATATCAACTCCCCAATGAAGACCTTGACTCCCTCATCTCAGTCACAACTGATGAGGATGTTGAAAATATGGTGGATGAGTATGACCGCCTGCATCACTCTTCCTCTTCAGGTTCTTCAAATTCTGCTATTAAGAATTCTCGACTTAGATTGTTTTTGTTTCCTATTACTGTGGACTCTGAAACTTCATCTTCGATTGAATCCTTGATGGAGAATAGTTCTAAATCCCATGATTGGTTTGTAAATGCCCTCAATTGGAATTCATCCAGTAAAGTTCGTGCATCTTCTGATACCTCATCTGTGAATTGTCTACTAGGACTTGATGATTCCATTGAAAATTCAGCTGTGAAAAATGAAGCACAGTTGGATACTTCTTTGAGTATGAAAAGTGCAGGTGGAAATGAAAAACCTAATAATAATAATAATAATAATAATATCAATTGTAATGTTGCTCAAGATGTGCACTCTGTACCTGATTCGCCTATGCTTGAAACGAGCTCATCTTTTGGCTCGACATCATCATCGCCTTCAATGGCAAACTTACCACCGATTAAGGTGCATGTGGAGGAGGGGAATAATCATAAGGGTTTAGTGGGAATTGGGATCGAGGAGTCATTTCAGCATATGAATATTGTTGGAGCTGGGGCTGGGCCTAATAATGTTATGAAGCAAGAGGATGGGCCCTTTCTTGTGGCATCGCAAGCACCTGTGACTGCAGGTACCATTGTTGCTGGTTTGCCTATGATGGTCGGTGGGGAGTTCCATAATCGGGTATTTTCCGATGATGAGAGATCAGAACAGGGTGTTCCAGTTGGATTCATAAAGCAATTACAAGTGCAACCTCAACAACAACAACAGCAACAACAACAGCAACCTTCTCAATTGCAGCAACAGCAGCAGCAACCTTCTCAATTGCAGCATCAGCATCAGCAGCAGGTTTTGCAAGTGCAGCAGCAACAGCAGGCATCCCAGTTACAGCAAAGTAAACAAGCTGGTTCTTTTGAGTTGCCTTCTCCTGATTCGGTTTCAAGGTATCTAAAATTGTCCCAAAAATAACTGTCGTTTTATACCATATAAATATGTTTTTAGGATGGAGTGATTATAGATATAATGTAATTCCTCCATTTTTTCCCCTATGGTTTCATATTTAAATTGCCTATAATACTATGGTATTCTATAGAATTATAATTGGCTTTAATATAACAGCGCTTTTGTGTTCCTAATGCTGATTATAGACGTACTGGTTTGTATGATCTGAATTGGCATCTTGGTTCATTGGATTTTGCAGTGAAAGCAGTGTAACAAACCCTTTGTCTAGACAAAAGCCTCCTCTGATGTATCAAGAACCACTTGTCCAAATTCCGCCAGGAAATAGCAGAGGACTGGGTATTCAGATGGATCCTCAGGCAAGCGATTCAAATAGTAGGATACAGATGCAACAGCATGTTCAGGAATCTGGCTATGTATTGCCAAACCAATTTGATCAATATCAACAATTGCATCAACCACATCAATATGTACCTGCTGGTGCCCAATTCATTCATCATCACCCTCATGGGGCACCCTTGTATTACTCCATATATCCTTCTCAGCAACTAAGTCATCCGCCTGGTCTTGAGCATCAGTATCCAGTATACTATGTGCCTGCTAGGCAGACACAACAATACAGTATGCCTGTGCAGCAACAGGGTTTTAATGACTCTAGTCCAACTGCCCACTCCACACGGCCCCAAACAACTCATGCTGCAATGGTGCCAACTTCTGCAGCCTATGGGCCTGGAACCACTGCTACTGCAGGTAAGCCTGAAATGTCTGCTGGTGCATTTAGAACATCAGCTGCAGCCCCTCCACAGCTGGTGCAAGTTTCTTCTGGTGGCCAATCTTCACCCCAGTATGCTGGCTTCTCTCAGATTCATCATGCATCACAATCGATTGCTCCCTCAGCTGCAACTGCTAATTATGCTTATGAATTTACTGATCCTTCGCATGCACAGATATACTATACGCAGCCTCTTAATCCACAGTTGGCTGCTCAGTATCAAACCATGACTTCATCCCCTGCAGCAATGTTACCCGAAGCTTCCTCACAGCTTCCTACAGAGAATATTAAACAAGTTAGAACACCACAGCAGTGACAGGTGAGTTGGAAACAAAGAAACAATTTTGCAGTGATGGGCTTGGTCATATGTAATTTTTAATTTGCAATTATAGTTTGTTTTATCATTGTATTGTTCATGGTATGTGTCTGTCATAGATAATAAGGAACTTGGTATTCTTCTTCTTTCTTCTGCTACATGTTGTATGTTATGAAAGTGAATGCGGTCTTCAATCATACTGTAAAACTTCAGATTCATATGGTTCTGTTCAGTCATTACATCTGTTATTGAATAAAATGTAATATCTATATATACATATATGTAATTAGAACTTCAATTTTCTTGTCCGTTTTGGATTTTGTTCTTGACAATTGGTACATTGTTTTGAATGGGCGAATTTTACATAATTTGTGTTGACCTGGCTATAAGAATGGAAGATGGATGGCTTTACATGTACAGTCTGTTCTTAATTTGCTATGTTCTGATATATCCTCTTAGCCTTTCTATGTCTTTCAAGTCATATTCTTCCTTTGGAACTTGTACCTGTAACACATTACGCTGTGTTTCAAATGGTAGATGAAGAGGTAAAATTACCAATATTTTCTTGAAGAACTTCATCTCTCTGTATGTGCGTGTCCGCACATGTGATGAGATAAACAGAGAAATTATTTTGCATTTTGGGATGAACTAAACATATACATAGTAGAATAATCCAGTTAATGGCCTTGGAGTAGTTTGGAAAGTTGCCTCCCCCTTACCACCCCCTGCCTTTTTTTACTTTTGTTTGGTCATAAACAGCCCAAAAGGTCCTATAATACTTTTTTGTTCATTGAAATTGTAGTAGCTGATGCTTGCTGAACGATGCTGGTGTTTATTCTGTCTGTATTTTATTATGTATTAGAAATCTTGCTTTTCTTGAATTGGTGGATACCTTTCCATGACTACATCCATCTTTTCTATTTAACTTGCTGTAAAAGTGACTGTAAGCTTTACCCTTGTATCTTTCTGTACTTTCAAGCTTTCCTTTTGACTAGTTTTGTCTTAAAAGGATCCTTTATTCTGAACTTGAGTTTTACATTTTTACAAGAAAATTACACCTCATTTCTTTTACTTTCAGTCAATTTCTGCTCTTGCAATTTTTGTGTAAAGAAATTGGTTTGACTCTTTTTTGGTTTTATCTCCCGGTATCTCTAGTAGTTAGGGTTTGCCTCTTCTTGATTGCTACTGATTTGATGATATTTAGATATTGAGGAATAGTTACTTTGATCACTAACAAAATAAACTTTTTCCTTAATAGTTTTTTTCTCCTTGTGTCACAACTGAAAATAGGGATTGCAGATGCTTGCTGCTTCTTATCTCTGGCAAATTAAAAATTGGAATAAAATAATAGTAAATACCATTTCCAGCAAGAAAGACCAGAATCTAGGTCATTTTATTTCTTTAAGCTTAGATTCCACATGTTTGCAGGGACCATATGAGTTAACAGCAAAATATTGTAGTTTAATAGTTTCTCTATATTAATTAATAAACTAAATTTCATGCAAGAAGAAAACAGATTAAAGTACTAGTTAAAAAGGTACGAGGTTGAAGTAAATTTCATCGAGATGGGAGGACTGGTGTCACCAGAGGACAGAGATGAATCAGCTGCTGAGTGAGTGTCTCTACTAAAAGCTATATTATATTGTATGGTAAAATCTTGATGCTGAATCCTTTCCATGTCACTACCACCATCAGCATTTCACTTTGTTTTTGTCATTTCTTCTGACTTAGACATTCCATATATATATATATATATATATATATGTACATACTCGTCATCTAAGTTCAGATTAATTTGCAATCAGAGAGTTAGATTCTATATATTATATATACATATATATTGAACAAACTCTGTCCAGTGCTTAATTTTCTATACTTATTATCATGTGGATCAAAGAGTTATTGGCATTTGATCATCTTCATTTGTTTTTCAATCACTCTTTGTTCTTGTCTCCAAATTTTAACCTTTTCTTTTGGCAGAAATTGGTTTGCTGGAAAGTTGTGTATCTTTTGCTCACTTTCTGGTTATTGTTTTGTTTGGTACTGACCCTTGGTAATATCACTTTATTAATATATATATATATATTATATATATATATATATATATATATATATACTTTTATTTTAAGAAAATAAAAGAGAGGATAACTACAATCTCCTATATGCAACCGTTTAAATTTTGTGATCATAGTTTTTTTGCAGAAGGGACTAATCCGATTGGATCAGGGATTAATGTCTTATATGCAACCGTTTAAATTTTGTGATCATAGTTTTTTTGCAGAAGGGACTAATCCGATTGGATCAGAGATTAATGTCTTATATGCAACCGTTTAAATTTTGTGATTATAGTTTTTTTGCAGAAGGGACTAATCCGATTGGATCAAAGATTAGTTCGAATGCAAATTGGTTTAAAGGTACACTTCTATAATTAGAATTTATCTAGAACATTTGAATTTAAAAAAATCTAAAAAAATACAATTTCTTGTGAAAGAGCCAATGGGTGATGAAGGAGGCAAGAATTTTGGGGATAATCCAAAGTTTTCAATCAAGATCTTGATCCTCTGAGTCATTCAACAAAATCATCCTACAATTTGAATGAATTTTAAAATTCATAAAACAAGAATCAAAATATCTCAAATTTTAAAATACCAACTTTTTTAAATCACTCATAGACATAGTGTGGCTTTTTTTAATCCGAATTGGAATTGGAATTTCTTGAGCTTTTTCATTTTTATAATTTTCTTTATTCATTTTCATGGGGTCCAACAAATTCTTATTATTATTACCACTTTTTCTCATTCCACAAATTCTAGCTTTATGTGCTTTTCTAATTTAAAAAACTACTTTCTACTAATCTTTTAAATTGGCTACCCATTCAATTCCATTATATACTATGAAACAGTGTCTTTTAATAATATTTATATTAAATTTAGATAAATTTCTTATAAAAGTTATCCCAATGAAATAAAAAAGATAAACTTATTATGTGTATATATATATATATATAATTATATATATAATATATGAAATATAAATTTATTTATTTTTAAAAAAATCTCATTACAAAAAGAGATAAGCTTAAAAATAAAACAAAATAATAATAAAAACACTATAAGATTAGGCAGGAGATCACAATCACCCATGTGTGGACCCTTCTATTAGAGAGTCGAATTTAATGGTTTTGACTAAAGGATTATTTCCATATGAAGGGAAAATGATGTATAATTCCTAAGGTCAAGCCAAAAAAATAAAATACGTTAAGTAATATGACCTTTTTGCCCTTCACCGTTATCCTTTTTTTTTTTTTTTGTGAAAAAAAAGAAAAGAAAAGTGTCTTAGAAAAATTATGTAATCAATTGTATAAAATATTCATATCCACATCCTCTTTTTCTTCTTATACTTATATATCTCTTTAAAAAATTATTGTGTTCATATTTTAGTTGAACTAAGTCTCTCCAATTTTGATATATTATAATATATATGTATATATAAAGAAAAGAGTCGTATTTGAACAGCCAAAAAAGACTTTTGGAACCATTTCCCATTTCCAACTAGTTCTCAAAGTCCGGTTTCCTTTTCTTGCTGCTTCATTCCAAAATCCTCCCTACTTGATATGAAAAAAAGGAAGAAGAAAAAAAAATTTGGGAAACTTTTTCTCCGAGCAAGTCAATGTTAAATGCTCTGAAGAAATTTGAATTAAAATTATTCCCAAATTAAGTCAACACTCTTGTAATACAATCCCCTGTGAATAAAAAAACACTGCAGAAGTCAACAACACACACACAAGAAAGATGTTACAATCTATACATGTCAAACTAGATCAACATTGAACACTCTAACAGTGTGATCTGCACCACATGATGCAAGCTGCATGATCCTGCAATCTTCCTTCTTCATGGACTGTCTCCATGCTAACCGGTGAACTGTGGACACGTGGCACATGAACGGGTCGAATTTGGCTATACAAGCAGCAGTCAGTGCAGCTGCTGCATTATTTCCATCTCCGACGGACTTCCTTGTGGAAGAGAGACTCCAGAGCTCGATCAGACCACTCTCCATACCGACAGCAAGAATCCCATGATTGTTCTCGCGATTTAGACCCGTCCAAGATAGGGCAGTGACACTACTGCTGAATGGTGGCAGAGTCAGTAGAAGCTCGACTGAACAGCCATCTACCAATTCCCAGATCTTTACAGTTTTGTCCCTGGAGCCGGTGGCGAATTGATGACAGAACGGGTTCCATGAACATGCCCATATTATTCTCTTGTGTGCCTCTTGCCTAGCCACTAATTCATGACTAATTTCATCTCCTCCTGGAAACCATTACCATATTAATGTTAAATTGGAATAATCATAAATCAAGATTGTAGGCTGAAATTAAGCCTGTGGATATATAGACAAGAATGCAATAAAAAAAAGGCTGCAGATATCTGTGACACCAAAAATCAATCAAAGAATAGTTGTCAGAACTAACCTGTATGTCTGATTGAGAAAATAGAAAATTGACGATCCCTAGAGACTGACAAGAGAAAATTGTCATCGTGAGAGAACTCAATCTTAGTTACTGTTAAGCTGTGGGAATGCAACCGGCCAACAGATTTCCATGAACCAACTTCCCACAGCCAGATTTCTGCAACTGCTGCAGATTGAGCCTGAAAAGGAAACAAAATTGCAGTTAACTCTGACCAGCAATCTGTCAAGGAACACGTTAAACCATGCCAAATGGTGATATAATTTATTTTCCACCATAATTATCAACCAGGTTCTTGGATTAAGGAAATTTAAGTGCACTGGCAACTCATTTCTGAGAGTGCTAATATACAAACCTATGATTTTTAGCATCAGGAAAACAGCAAAAGAATTTCCTTGTACCTTGCAGGAAGAAGCGACAAGCTTTCCCTCATGGCTGCAACATAATGAGTATAGTTCATTCCCGTGTCCGTATAGTTTGTGTGACTCTGGCCATAGTGTATGCCAGGCTAGCTGATCCTCAATGGGTATTTCTGTGAACTCTACTGGAACAGCTTCAGGGATTGTTTCAAGAGTATCCATACCATCATTACTAGTTATGTTTGTAAGCTCAGATGAAGCTGCAGAAGAAAATTCATAAATCATGTTATTCTTAATGTATCTCAGCAATGTTGTTCTTAACAGTATCAAAAATTATATGCAGAATATATTGAAGGTAATATTCTCTAACACACCTTGACTATATATAGGTTTCTGAGATAGACCAAGAGCAGACATATTTGCACCCAATATCTGCACATCAACTTGAAGATCATCAAGGAGCTTTGAATCCGGTGAAATGGCATGATTTAATGTCTTCAAGAAGGATAGAGGAGCCTCGAAAACTCTGGAAACTTTCTCATCTGCCCCACTCACAAAACGATGGTTACCTTTTCCCTTGATGATGGTGATACAATTTATATCATGTCCATGAACTTGAGGCCGAGCAATTTCATGCCATGCTTCCTCATTTTCTTGACAAGACTTTTCTAGCCAAGGAGCAAAGATTCTAGATGTCTGCCAAAGATCGAGAGTTCATATTATAAATTTTTAGTTTCTTACAGAGACAATAAAAGGAAAAGTATTCAAGATTTTGTTTAATCCTAATATGATAAAGAAATATTTTTTATTACAAGCTACTTTATACACCGCAATTCAGCAATTCTTTCTAACTTAATAGTCTACTTTCTGGTCTTCGCATTCTTAAATCTCTGAGTTATGGACACCTAAACTGCACTGGCCTCCAGCTAAATCAGATAACATGGTATCTTGGTTTTCAAGTATAGGCCATCTATGTCTTAGTAATATATTTCCCTATAATATCTTAATTATTCTCAAATCAGGACTTGAGCAGCAAATATGCTCCAGGTTATTCCTATCTGACAAGATTTGCCCCTCCTAGGAGGATGGAAACTTGCTCTGTGAAACAGAAGAGAGGTCAATTTCAAGCTTAGTAATGATTTTGCAAGCTTTTGAATACTTTCTGAATCCCCTTTAAATCATCTTGTTTGACTACAGGGAAGCTTATGTTCCATAAATTGATTTTTTTCTCTCACTGCCGCAATAGATCACACAAAGAGACATATTTAGGTAATTGCTTAAATAATGTTAAATTCCCCAACTGCTGGGTTCCATACTCAGCTCTTTATGATATTGAATTCCAAACTAAAACAGAGATTTTAATGACAGAACAGAAGGTTAGCTATCCAAAAAACTTTAACATAATGATGCCAATGAAGAAATGTGGAAAATAATGAAGCTTGCCCAGAGAACCAGTTGTTTGCAAAGAAGGGGATCAGAAAGTGAGACTTAAGGAAGATCGATATGGATAACAACAAATCCAACACACAGATATAGAGGGGAGAGAGATAGAGAGAGTTCCAAAATGGATGGTGGAAAGCTTATTACCTGGTCATGACTTCCAGACAATATATACTCTCCGCATCTAGCCCACGCAATGTCAGACACAGAAGAAAAGTGTCCAGAGGGAACCTTCTGAGGTTTCCAATCATCCAAAATTGAACCAGTATTTTTCCATAGATGAAAAGACCCACCATATCCATGAGCTAAGATTGAATCACCGGCAGAACTCCAGTGCCCACCATAAAATCCTAGAGCACAATGACTTAACTCACCAACAGTTACAACATTGATCCAGATGCCAGTAACCTTCTCGGGTTGCCAAATCATCATTGTCTTATCCATTGAAGCAGATAGTATGCTCTGAGGCTGATAGCATTCATTCTCATTCACGAGCAAAGGTGGTTGCCATGCCACTGAGTAGACCCAATCTTCATGTCCAACGAGCAAAGATTCCATTGAAATTTGGTAAGAGGATGAACCAGCTGTGAACATGGGTCCTTTAATGTAAGAAGCCAAGCTGATTTCTCCTCCACTATTCGACAAAGACTGATGCAAAGCTACCTTCCATATGCGGATGCCTTTGTCTTGGGATGAGCTTACCAGAAAAATGCAAATTTCACCATTTGAATGTATAGGCAATGAGAAATCCAAACTCCGAATCCAGTCAGTATGGCCCTTTAGCTCGCAGGCAAGCACAAACTAGGACAGAGGAACACAAATACAGTAAGAGATCCATTTTGTGTGTAAAGAAAGTACCATAAGAAAGTTCATAACCACAGAGATGTCAAGTGCTAAATTACTTTTCCAGTCCTCTCACCACAATACAGGTGAATCTTATTATCCAATCCTCCCATTGCCAAAACCAGGTGGGCAGTATTTCCAGGCAACTCTGTGAGTGAAAGGGCAACCATAGTCTTTGAACCCACATAAAGGGAATCCAAACATGATAATTTACAGTTACCTGAAAAAAGTAATAGAGGCTGCAAAATGAATAAATGATGTAGTATTCACATTAAGAAATGCATCCAACAATTGAAAAATTAATATCGCCTGGGTGCTAATGAGAAAAAAAAAAAAAAAGAAGGCAGATGCCACAATCAAGTTTAAGAAGTGAAAAGGGCGAAAATATGAAATTATGGAGAGCTACAAAGATTCCCTTGTTCATTGGGGCCTTCCTCTTTCATGTTCTTTTGTAAATTGTTCACTATAAATTATTGTCTGCAAGAGGCTTAAAAGCTTATGTAGAAAAAGAAAGTAGCAGTCCTTGCCCTAAATTTATCTTCTGTAATTGAATCCATCCTTATTGCAACCATATCCAACTTAATAGATACAAAAAGAACAGAATCTTAGTTCAAATACAAAGAACCTTTCAACAAATGACTTCAGTGATTGTCATTATGTTAAAAAGCAACAAGCAAAAGACATTCATTCAGCAGCTGACACCACATGGCAGAATCAAGAAGTAGAAAAAGGAAGGTGGCTGCATGTCAGTCAAATGCACCATTGAATTGTATCAAACAGTACAGTCAAACTATGCCTTCACTTCTATTACATATATTAAAGGGTCAAAATCAAATAAAAAGACAGGAGGAAATATAATATTTTGAAGGAATTCGGAAACAGGTAATGGAAGAAAAACATACTGGAGAATCATTTACATTAGGAAAAGATAAGCAAGGACTCAGATAAAAATAAATTCAACCATGAACAAGCGAAGGGCTCAAAATACTCACCCCCATTTTCAGATGGAAGCGCAAACTCCCACACATTGACATTTCCATCAGAAGAGGTGGATGCAAATACTGCATCATTGTGAGACATCATGATCCCAGTTATGCATGTAACGCCTTTCTTATGTGGCTGAGGTACTTGTAGTACAAGTCTCCACTGTAAAAATATGCAAGCAGCTCAGAAATCAGAATTGTACACAGAATTTGGGCAATGCAATCCACTTCAGTACAATATTGCCAGCTGACAGTTTTTCAGATAACACCTTGTGAAAAATGGTTGATGAATTCCAATTTCACTTTAACAATAGCCAACTAACTGTATGCTGCAGGTTGTCATAAATCTCTTATAAAAGAAATTCTGTATAGTGAAACTCAGAAAACAGCACACTCTACCTTCTTCTGTGTAAGAGAGAACTCCCACAACAAAATAAAGCCATCCGCATCCCCGGAAAGTAAAAAATGCTGTTTCAGCTCCTTAGCTGTTTTAAAGTAATCAAATTCGTCAGCTATGGTAACTAATACCATTACCATCCAAACACTAAATTCATAATTTCGAGTAAATTGGCAATCATATAAACACCCCACAAGTATCTTTAACCTTTTCTTTTGTTTTACAACCTTCAAAGCTATTTCCTGGCCAATGATTAGAAATTGAATGCTATATTTTCTAAACTCCAGTCTCATAATCATAAATTTATTAGCTGCCTTCTTATATGAAGAGACAAAAGAGGAAGTACCTTTGAACGCAAACTTAGAGTTTGGAAGCCAATAGGTGCAGTTCACAGCTGCTTTGTGTCCAGCAAGTGTAGTCAATATTTGTGCAGTCTGCATTCCCATCAAGGGGAAAAAAGAAAAAAAACAGAGTGAAAAGCAATGAAAAACAACTTGTAAATATGAGAATCAAATCCAGAAATCTTACACAGGAAAAATTAGGTAAAAGAAATTCTTGAAAGAAGTAAAGAGGACTAGAGAACTAGAACAAAAGAAAAGAACCTTAGGACAAAAAATAGCAACAGCATTCTGAGCACCAAAAGACACCAAATCACAAGCACCCCACGAGACATTGTTCACTATTCTGTTACATCCTGCTCCAATAAGGACTCTGTCAATTTTCACTCCTTCCATACCATCACTCTTTGAAGCCATATTTAGTTTCTTGATTTCAACCAAAAACGTTTATATGCAACACAGAGAGACTGAAAAGTGGTAAAACCTCTGTCAAATGTTCTTTCGTTGTAAAATTGCAGGACATGGAAGATGGAGGAGACGAAGGAAGAAGGTTTACCAGAGTTCTTAATGGGCCTAAGAAATCTCCTCCAGCAGTCCAATGAACTCAAATTATTGGACTTTATATTTTTCAAAATATTTTAATTATTTTCTTTAAATAAAATCTTAATAAAAAAAAACAATAATAATAATAAATAAAAAGGCCTTGCTTATACCCGAAAGCACGTGGCGGGGGTTGCTTCTCCAAAAAAAGGCGTCATTACGTGTAAATTGTAACCCGAAAAACTCGCAATATAATATCCTTTCCTTTTCTTAACGTTTTCTCCTAGAAGAACGCAAAATCAAGTTCAATTCCCCTTTTTGTTCCTATGCTTCTACAGGAATCCGAAGCTGGATTATTATGACTGTAATTCAATCCGATATTCGTCCTGCGATTCGTTTCGCCTCTAGTTTTTGCCATCGCCGGCGACGGCAGCTGTTACTTCCTGGCACCGTCATGTTCCGCCAATCTCTGCTGTCGAGGAGTCTGTCTGTGACTGCGAGATTTGGTGCTGCCAGAGCGTTCTCGACTGAGACGGAAGAGAGCAGTAGCCCGAGTATTACTAACGTTGAGGTTGTCAGTAAGCCGCCGATATGTACCGCTGATGAACTTCATTACGTGTCTGTGAATAAGTCTCAGTGGAGACTTTCTCTGTGGCGTTACACGCCTCCTCCTGAGGTCTGCAATTCGTTAATTGAAATGCAATTTTTTTTTTCTTGTTTTTTGATCGTTTTACGAATGGTTGAATGGTGATTGTAGGCTCCGAAGAGGAATCATCCGCTTCTTTTGCTGTCTGGTGTTGGCACTAATGCCATTGGATATGACCTTTCTCCTGAGGTTAGTTCTTCTGCTCAATCCAAATCTTTGGGCATAGTCTTTTTTTTTTTTTTTTTGTGGTATTTGGTGGAAAGAGCTTCTTCTAACCTGAAGTCGTTTCCCAGCTTATCTGAATCTAAATGTAAAAGAACTGGGGCTGTGTCACTTTCTTTGAACTCCAGTTACATGTTATTGAACTAATCAAACCTTCTAATGGTGGCTTTGTTTGCGGAAGTACTGTTAAGTCTCAAGCTTTGTTTTCCTCAATTGACTGATACTGAATTCTGTATGTGGCATGTAAATTTACACAACCTTGCATTTCATAGTTGGGTAACTATTAAGTTCCTAAATTATCATTATCAGTTCATTTTTAATTGATACCGAAAACATCCTCAAATTGATTAAACGCGCAGAATGAATGAAAGAATCACAAATGCATTTAAAATTAAAACTGGATTGGAACATCTTGAAAACGCTGGTTTTGGATAGTGAAATGGATTTTGTCCAAGTACTCAATTTTTACTTTTACATGCATGATTGAAGATAATAAATTCTGGTTCTGGTGCTAAAATTTGCAGTCTTCATTTGCTCGTTACATGTGTGAGCAAGGATTTGACACATGGATCCTTGAAGTTCGAGGTGCAGGTTTGAGCATGCAGGAGTTAGAATCCAAAGATATTGAGAAATCTGCTCATGCGCTCTCCAATGAGATGGAAACAGCTGCAGAGAAAGCAACAAATGGTGCACTCTCTACAGTAGAGCAGCCAGCAAAAATTCATAATTCTTCAGCGGAACCTCAGGTTCCCGTGGTTCATGAAGACCTAATTCAGATGGCCAATGCGTGGGATGAATCAGTAATGGTTACAAAATTGACGGAGACTTTCATGAGATTATCAGAAAGACTATCTGGCTTCCTCAGCGATAGTCAGTCAAAACTTATGTCTGCCAAATTGTTTGATCAAATGTCAAAATTATTAGAGGATTCATTTATGTTTGAACGTTTTAACGAAATAAAGGAAAAAGTGTTAAATTTATTGGAATCTAGGCAAAACTCAGCTGCTGCTGCACAAATAAACGATCTAAGTCAGAAGCTGGTAAATGTTATTGAAGAGGGTCAGCGTTCTGTTTCTCCCCAGTTGAATGACCTACAAACTCGTTTGACCACAGTACTAGAAGATTTCCAAAAGCAACTTGACATGATTGTCAAGTATGATTGGGACTTTGATCATTACCTGGAAGAGGATGTTCCTGCTGCGGTGAGGTGACATTTCCCTTGTTAAATACTTGTTGTAGACTCTTAATTTCTGCCGTGGAATCATTTCAACTAATTCTTTTAACTCTTTTGCTATAGCTGATTTGCATTTCTGTACTCTTGTGTAGATGGAATATATAAGGGAGAAAACTGGACCAGAGGATGGTAAATTGCTTGCAATTGGACATTCTATGGGAGGTATCTTGCTGTATGCTATGATGTCTAAATGTGGTAAGAAGAAACTTTAGATGTTTCACTGGATTATTCTCTTTTAACTTTTTTTATCTTTTACTGTATAGTCTTTTTTTTTCTTTTTTTTTTCCCTTAAATGTTGAGGTTTTATAGCCTCTAATGCGATTTTCCATTAACTTTTGGTCATAAGTACAAGTGACAGCTATATCATCTTGTCTTTTACTGTACAGTTCCAATTATTATTATTTTATTAAAAAGAAAGAAAGAAAAAGGCTTTTGATTCCACTATTTATTCTTTCTTTTCGTTTTGTTCAATTATCACATCACAACCTACTACAAATTCTAAGATCTGCTGAAAGCTATGTGATGAAAAGGTCAAGAACTCATATTCTGGCTGAAAGGGCCAAAGTGGATCCTCAAAGATAGTTAAGGGATTAAAAGCCTAAAAGAGATGGAAAAAAAAATTAGACTAACATGCTTAAAGATGAAATTTTTTTCTAAGAATAACTTATGATTCTTCATTCCAGGCAGTCCATCAGAGTCTTGTGATTTGGTGTTGCTGTAGTCAGTTACTGGAATGCATACAAGTCTATTCTTTTTGCGAATATTACATTTCTGAGTCTTGTGAGTTAAAAATACTGCCCACATTTTGTTTAACTTTCTAGGACTGAAAAATCTTAATAGTTTCATAGTAGAAGGATTTGTTTCCAACATCTTTTTTTACAGGAAACAAAGACAATAAAATTAGAATTCTTAAATTGAAACCAAATTATTTTCTTTCAACGGATTTATTATTATCTTCTGCACATATCAATCATTTCTGGTACAATGAAACTGAGAAGAAACCAAAACAATTGTACGTTTTTGGCTGTGGGGTTCCTGCATCTCTTTTTAAATTGAATATGTTTCATGTTTATTTATTTGAAGTTGATATACAGTGAAACTACTCATGATTCTTCGTTTCATTTCTAAGGCTATGAGGGGAAAGAGTCTGGATTGGCAGCTTGTGTTACTTTGGCAGCATCAGTTGATTACACATCATCAAAATCATCATTAAAACTGTTATTGCCCTTGGTAAATTGAATATGGAGATGTATTTTCTCTTCTTAATTCAGATCATCTTTATTATTGCAAAAACACTAAAACAAACATTTTCAGGCTGATCCTGCACAAGCCCTTAATGTGCCTGTTATTCCACTAGGAGCTCTACTATCTGCTGCCTATCCTCTTTCATCTCGCCCTCCTTATGTTATGTCCTGGCTTAATGATCTGATATCAGCACAGGATATGATGCACCCAGATTTATTGAAAAAGCTGGTTTTGAATAATTTCTGTAAGTACCAATATGAATTTACATTCAAGGGACATTACGGGTTTTGTTGTTCTCCATGTACTACTATTTCCCAATGCAAATTTTCATTACAGTTATTTTTTTCTGAGATTGTGAAATGTAAAATTGGATTTGGAATTACATAGTTTCTTCTTAGTATCTTAAGTGGTGTTGTCAGTTGCATAACTTCTTCTAACAGTTAAATTATATTGTTTAATTCATACCTACTGTTTCTTAGAGTTTGGATCATCTGCATGTAGGTACAATACCTGCAAAACTCATATTGCAGCTGACAACAGCTTTTAAAGAAGGGGGACTCCGTGACAGAGATGGTAAATTCTTTTACAAGGAACATCTTCATAAAAACAATGTTCCTGTCTTAGCTATTGCCGGAGATCGTGACCTAATATGCCCACCTGATGCTGTTTATGGTGTGTTTACTTGCTACCAAATCATGATCTAGTTATGCACCCTTCTTACATAATACAATAATGCATTCTTGTCTACCATGCATTTGGTTGAACAGAGACTGCGAAGCTTCTACCTGAACATTTGGTGACCTACAAAGTATTTGGAGAACAAGATGGTCCTCATTATGCTCATTATGATCTAGTAGGTGGAAGAATGGTAGGTGCCTCCATAATTTTCTTATACTTATAATTGGTTTATGGTGATAGTGATGAGTTATGTGCAGATGTCTAATAGCTAGTTTTTTTTTCTCACATTTTGAAATACAGGCCATAACACAAGTATATCCATGTATAATCCAATTCCTTAGCAATCACGATTAAATTGATTGTCAAAGGCTAAAAGTTGCAGTGGCAAAGTGTTCTATGACAGCAAACTGAGTTCCATGGCTTTTTCTGCTTTTTTTGTTCTCCTTGGCATGGCTTTATGAACTTGCTTTGGTTATAATTCAACAGCAATAACTGTTAGGGAGTCTTGAGGTAAAACTTTTCCCTGCAATCCCATTACCAGCTTGATTCTGTATATTCCACATAAGTGGATCCAGATATATTATATTTCCATTTGAAGTTTCGAGGCTGGGCCAAAGTCATAGATACAAGTAAGATGTCTAATTTTGAACCCTGTAAATTCATGTTATTGGTTGATGTTTTTTTTTTTTTAATTGTATGAATATTTTCCCTGATTCCTCCTTTTTCATGGGTTACAGGGGCGAAAGTATTATAAAATTGATCACTCTATCTTAATCATTAATCAGAATGTTTTCATTTATGCATATAAGTTATTGCCTTTATTGCTCTTCCCCATTGGTGAATACCTCAGTCTAGCCGTATCAGGAGAAGTTTGGAATGTATGAAGGGAAAAATAAAAACAAAAAGGCTAAATATGGACCTCCCAGGGTTGGAGGGAAGGGGGAATGTCCTCATGGAACCTTTTTGTTTTTGATCACTTTAGCTAGTATATTAATGTAGTGGCAGTTATAAGGTATTATTGCAACTAGTCCATGTCTGGTTTGGCTTTAAGTGTTAAGTAGTTCATCCTGGAGATCAAGGAAGACACAGAAACCGACCTATTAAATATGTCAGTGTTAGGCTTGCAGAAAACATTTTTAACAAGTCCTTGAATGAAATAACACAATAAGAAACCAATGCTAGTCAATTAAACATTCGACAAGTGGAACATTATTTGATTTTATTGCAAAAGTATAATGAACGCAGGGTAAGAGAAGAAACTAGTCTGAAGACAATCTAGCTTTGTGAGCCATAGGTGGGATCTTGCATATAGGGCATTCATTCTTTTGCCTAAGCCATTGCTTTATGCAGCTTATGTGATGGCTGTGCCCACAACCAAGTTGTCCAACTTCTTTATCACTTCTATATCCCCCCTGCAAATGGAAATCATCATTATCATTCTTGACGAAAAAGGATCATATATGCTCTGACCTTGTAGGTTTGGCTAGAAATAGTTAGCAACTTACTTGACAAATGCTGCATTTCCAATCTTTATCAGTAGATCTAAGCAACCCAACAGATTCAGCCACTGTAAACTTTGGTATCTTTAGACATTGATATATCTCTTTTTCACACAATCCTCTGTTCACATACCCAATCTTATCTTCCAAATCAACCAGTTCCTGAAATTATACATCTCTCAATCATATCATATTAAACCCTTCATGTGCAATTTTTGGCATTATCTGGAAATGTTAGGAGAGGAATTATTACCTCATACGACATGCCATCAGTGTCAAGTCTCCAGTTCCTGTGCTGATCTTCATCATGTAAAGTCCCAATAGTGAAACGGATATACAGATCATGGCAGTGTCTGGAAACTAGAGCATCTGAGGCTGAATTCACATGGCTGTTTTCCCTTCTCCTTGCTACTCGAGAATGCTTTGAAGAAAAAGAAGGAACTAGCTTTTAAACTCTTAACAACATCAAGAAAACTGAATGTGTCTTAGAGATCAGAACATATATATGTATTTACCTGAAAGTGATCAGTTGTTGTTCTCTGAGCATTCGTGTCAGGCCTGGGAATCACATCAGAAAGATAGCTGATCCCTGGAGGAGCACAACAAATATCAGGAGTATCAGCAAGGTTAGTACTCAGTTTTCTAGCTTTACGAGATGATTTCTTCTTGTTCTTCCTCCTCTTGTTCTTCTTCCTCTCAGCTACTCCCTGTGCATCTGCTGATATTGGCATTGCCATACCTTTACAGCCAAATCCCCGAAGTTTTCCTAGCACAAACATTTTTGTTTTTGTTCTTGGATGATGATGACACTGTTGCATAGTCTGGATTTTATTTTATTTTTTGCACATTAGGAGGAAAAGAACTTGAGCATTTGAACTCTAGAAATGGACATTTCTTGATTTTTTTTTTTATTAAACTCAACCAAACAAAAGGGATAAGACAAATGAATTACAATTTCTATGAATTTTTTTTTTTAAAATTCTTGAAACTTGAATCACCAAATGGCAGTACTTATAGAATGGTTCCTCTCTCATATGGAGCTTTGGTAGAATTATTGATAGTGGCAAACAATTTCTTTTTCTTTTTTCTTTTTTATGTATATCTCAGAAAATTACAGTTGTCAGTAACATGCAGCATCCTCTAATAATTACAATTTTGATTGTGTTTTTTGTTGGTTTCGAACAAAAAATACATAGGTTTTTATAGTTCTTCACTTGTATTTACTTTTGTAATCTAATTATTTTAACTTCAGCCAGAAAACTAGAATATATTGATCTAATACAAAATTGAACCTTAAATTTTAACAATTTTTTGAATATATATATATTATTTGAGGTAATAGCCGATTGTTTGTTTGTTTGTTAGTACCAAAATCAATTATTTGATTTGGGTAAATGAATGAAGTTACATTAAGGAAAAGGTGAAGGACAAGGACAGTGGTCCTGATGTTAATTTAGTTTTCTTCTAATTGGATATTCTAGTGATTCTGCTACAACCACTGCAAAAACTTTAAATGTTTTATGTTCCTTTTTAATATTTGCAAGGTATTTATTATTTCTATTAAAAAAATTCTTCCTCATCTGCACTCTCTTGGCGTGTAATTTCTCTGAAAGAAATGACCTCTATTATATCTCATGTTACTATCAATTGAGCTTGAGCTCGAATGATGTTATTATAAATTGATCTGTTACTTTCTTATTTTTTTTAACTTAAATTTAATTTTAAAATATAAAGATATTATTTTAAAATTTTAAAATTTTTGTTTATAAAAAATAAAATTTTTTAATATATTTTATCAAAAATAAAATAAAATATTATTACGTCATTTTATTTGATTTTTTTTATTATTTTAATAATATTTTATAAATGAGTGTCACATTTTTAGTGGATGTTCATCGTATAATCGTTATTATCCTTTCATTCCGGAAAATTACGTAAGGTGATAAATATCACATAATATTTATAATTTTGGTGACAAGTGTCATGTATCACTTAATCCCGAGTGATAAGTGTCACTCTTAATATTTATCTTTATCCTCTATCCATCACGGGTGACAAATGTCATCTATCAGTTAATCCCGGGTGACAAGTGTCTCCAGCAATTCATCTCGGGTGACAAGTATCACATTTTGTTCTTATCCTTATCTCATATTCATCCCTATAAATAGAGGCATTCTACCCATTTGTAAATACACAATCAAGATCAACAAGAAATAGTATTTTTGAAGTTTATTTAAAGATCAATCAGATACGTTTTTTTACAGGAATATTTTATGTTATTATTATGTCAAATCTTATTAAACTCGAATTTGTGGCTGTTATGTCACCGGAAAGAATTATTTGTCATGGACACTAGATGCCGAGATGCATCTGGCTACAATGGGTCTGGCAGACACCGTTGTATAAAATAATGTGTCATCAACATAAAATCGTGTCAAAACTATAATATTTCTCCGTCATCATGTTCATGAGGATTTGAAAAATGAATATCTTACCGTAAAAGATCCTCTTGTTTTATGTGGAAATTTGAAAGAAAGATTCGACCACCAGAAGATGGCCGTTCTCTCAAAAGCACGGTATGACTGGTTGCACCTGAGGTTGCAAGATTTCAAATCCGTGAGTGAGTATAACTCCTCAATGTTTAAAATAGTTTCGCAGTTGAAACTATGTGAAATTGATATAACGGATGATGATATGCTGGAGAAAACATACTCCACTTTTCATGTCACGAATATTATCCTACAACAACAATATCATGAGAAAGTTTTAAGAAATACTCTGAATTAATTTCTTGTCTTCTTGTTGTGGAACAGAATAATGAATTACTGATGAAAAATCACGAGACTTGACCTATTGGTTCTACTCCATTCCCTAAAGTGAATGCTATTAGAAATCATGATCCCAGAAGAGATCATGGTTCTACTCCATTCCCTAAAGTGAATGCTATTAGAAATCATGATCCCAAAAGAGATCGTGGTCGTGGTCGTGGTCGTGGTCGTGGTCGTGGTCGTTACCGTGGTTATAGTCGAAAATATGATCATAGACATCGTGATAAATTTGGTCCTTATAATCGTAATAATAATTTAAGTGAAAATTTTTTATGACCACCTGAAGTGGACAAAACATAATGAGAAAGGAAATATTGTTCCGAAAAATTATGAAGACAAATGTTATCATTGTGGCATGAAAGGTCATTGGTCTCGTGCCTGTAGCACGACAAAACATCTTGTTGACTTACTTCTCAAAATTTATCTCATGAAAGAAATGATGACGATCTTGAAAATGTTGATGTTGATGTGGCTCGCCTGGATGTTACTGATCTTTTCGAACATCTAGAAGAAATAATTGACCAGTTGATTGGAAATGAAAGTGTCTAATTTTTATGTGTTTATATTACTTTTTGTTGTGATATTATATGTTTAATTTTTATTTTTGTAAATATTTTGTTAACAAAACAAATGGCTGTTGTTCAATTTTCTGGTATGAATAACGATATCGAAAGTCTCTGTCTTATTGACAGTGGAACTACGCACACCATACTGAAATATAAGAAATATTTTTCTCAATTGGATGTGGGAGAAACAAGTGTTACCACAATAAATGGTAGTGCAAAACTTATTGAAGACTCCGGAAGAGCTAATATAATATTACTGGGAGGAACTATGATTGCTATTGATAAAGCATTATATTCCTCAAAGTCTCAAAGAAATTTATTAAGTTTTAAAGATATCCGACGAAATGGATATCATATTGAGACTATGGAGGATAATGGTCATGAATATTTGGGTATCACAAAAGTGACCTCCAGTAATAAGTTTTTGTTGGAAAAACTACCATCTCTATCCTCTGGTCTATATTATGCGAAAATAAACGCTATTGAGGCGCATCATTTAGTAAACCAGAAGTTTACTAATCGCGTTACTTTTAAAGTTTGGCATGACCGTTTGGGTCATCCGGGATCAATTATGATGCGAAAAATTATCGAGACATTGCACGGTCATCCTTTGAAAAATCAAAGGATTTTGACTTCTGATAAACTTTCATGTGCTGCATGTTCCAAAGGGAAATTGATTATAAGACCAACACTATTGAAAGTAGGAGCTGAAAGTCCTACATTTCTAGAACGGATTCATGGAGATATATGTGGACCAATTAGTCCACCATGTGGGCAATTTCGATATTTCATGTTCTTGATTGATGCATCGACCCGATGGTCGCATGTTTGTTTATTATCAACTCGCAACCTGGCGTTTGCGAGATTACTTGCCCAAATAATTCGCTTAAGAGTGCAGTTTCCTGATTATCCTATTAAGTTAATCCGTCTAGACAATGCTGATGAATTTTCTTCGCATGCATTTGATTTTTATTGTATGTCGATTGGAATAATTGTTGAACATCTTGTAGCTCTTGTTCACACACAGAATGGTCTAGCTTAATCATTTATTAAAAGGCTGCAATTAATTGCTAGACCATTATTGATCAAGACAAATCTCCCTACAGCAGCTTGGGGACATGCAATTTTGCATGCTGCAGCACTTGTGCGTTTAAGGCCATCGAGTTACTATAAATTTTCTCCCATACAGTTGGCTTTTGGTTCAGAGCCAAATATTTCTTATTTGATAATTTTTGGGTGTGCTGTATATATTCCAATTGAACCACCCCAATGGACAAAAATGGGTCCACAGAGAATATTGGGGATATATGTTGGGTATGACTCCCCGTCTATTATAAGGTATCTTGAACCTTTGATAGAGGATGTGTTTACAACAAGATTTGCTAATTGCCATTTTGATGAAAATTTGTTTCCTAAATTAGGGGGAGAGAATAAATGGCATAAAATTGAACTTGAGTGAAAAACATCTTTGAATCATTTAGACGCACAAATATGAGTGAACTTGAAGTTCAAAAGATTATACATTTGCAAATAAATTGCAAATCAACTGCCAGATTCTTTTGCTGACTCAAGCAGAGTCACTAAATCGCATATTCCAGTTATAGATGCTCCTATACGGATAGAAGTTCCTGAAGGACAAAAAGTTAATCATATAGCTACTGAATCAAAACACGCCAGAAGCGTGGCCGGCCCCTTGGTTCCAAAAATAAAAATTCTCGAAAGAAAAGAGGAATAAATGATCCAGAAGATCATATTGATGAAACAGAAAAACAAAACCAAGGGACAATTGATAAAAAGATTCCAACTACAAATGATGAAGAGAATTATGAAATCTCTATTAATTACACCAGTTCAAATCAAAGCTAGGATCGAAGAAACGTTGTTATTGATAATGCTTTTGCATACAACGTAGCCCTTGATATTTTCAAGGATAATGAGGATTTAGATCCTTTATCAGTTGAAGAATGTCGGCATAGAATTGATTGGCCTCAATGGAGAGATGCGATTCAATCGGAGTTAAATTCGCTTGCGAAGCGAGAAGTTTTTGGACCTGTAGTCTAAACGCTAAAGGATGTAAAACCCGTTGGCTATAAATGGGTGTTTGTGTGAAAACGAAATGAGAAAAATGAAGTTGTAAGATATAAAGCACGACTTGTCGCACAAGGCTTTTCACAAAAGCCAAGAATTGATTATGATCAAACTTATTCACCCGTTATTGATGCTATTACACTCCAATATCTTATAAGTTTGGCAGTTCATGAAAATGTGGACATGCGTCTAATGAATGCTGTTACATCTTATCTTTATGGAAGCCTTGGAAATGAGATTTATATGAAAATTCCTGAAGGATTCAAATTACCAAAGGCTTTTAAAGGCCCTCGTAAAAATTATTCTATAAAATTACAGAAGTCATTATATGGCTTAAACTGTCTGGACACATGTGGTACAATCGCCTTAGTGAATTCTTATTAAATTCAGGATATAAGAATGACCAAATCTATCCATGTGTTTTTATTAAGAAAACAGATTTTAGTTTTGTGATTCTTGCTATATATGTTGGCGATATCAATCTCATCGGAACTCCAAAAGAGCTTCGAGAAGCTATAGATTGTTTGAAACGAGAATTTGAAGTTAAAGATTTTGGAAAAACCAAGTTTTGTCTTGGACTTCAAATTGAACATATAAAATATGAGATTTTTATTCATCAGTCAACATATACAGCTAAAGTGTTGAAAAGATTTTTCATGGATAAAGCATATCCATTGAGTATTCCAATGGTCGTGAGGTCGCTAGATATAAATAAAGACATATTTAGACCTTGAGAAAATGATGAAAAACTATTTGGTCCTGAAGTACCATATTTGAGTGCTATTGGTGCATTGATGTATCTTGCAAATAATACTCGACCTAATATAGCATTTGCTATAAATCTATTAGCAAGATTTAGTTCTTCACCAACACGACAACATTGGAATGGTATTAAACACGTCCTTAGATACCTCCAAGGGACAATTGACGTCGGATTATTTTATTCAAATGTAAATGACCCAAAACTGATTGGGTATGTAGATGCGGGTTATCTTTCGGATCCGCATAAGGCACGTTCTCAAAATGGCTATTTATTTACATATGGTAATACTGTTATATCATGGCGCTCCACGAAGCAAACAATAGCAGCAACTTCTAATCATGCTGAGATAATAGCTATTCATGAAGCAAGTCGATAATGTGTATGGTTGATGTCAATAATACATTATATTAGAGAGAGTTGTCGTTTATTCTCCGGAAGAGAAATTTCAACTCCTCTATATGAAGATAATGCAGCTTGTATAGGTCAATTAAAAGGAGGATATATCAAGGGAGATAGGACGAAACATATTTCACCTAAATTCTTCTTTACTCATGAACTTCAAAAGAATGGTGAAATTGATGTGCTTCAAATTCGATCATGTGATAATCCTGCAGATATATTTACTAAAGCTCTTCCGACTACAACTTTTGAGAAATTGAGATATAAAATTGGTTTGCGTCGGTTTAAAGATTTCGAGAGATCATCTCATCAGGGAGAGAAATCTACACATAAAGAATAGTGTACTCTTTTTCCTTCACTAGAGTTTTTTTCATTGGGTTTTGATCTATTAAGGTTTTAACGAGGCATATTCTTTATGTAATGGACATCCAAGGGGGAGTGTTGTGAATCCCGAAGATTCATTAAATTAGTGGATGTCCATCATATAATCGTTATTATTCTTTCATCTCGGGAAATTACGTAAGGTGATAAATATCACCTAATATTTATAATTTTGGTGACAAATGTCACATATCACTTAATCTCAGGTGACAAGTGTCACCCTTAATATTTATCCTTATCCTCTATCCATCTCGGGTGACAAATGTCATCTATCAGTTAATCCCGGGTGACAAGTAAATAGAGGCTTTCTACCCATTTGTAAATACACAATCAAGATCAACAAAAAAATCTCATATAATAATATTCTCTCTATTTTCTGCATTTCTCGTTTATTCTCATCTCGTTTATTTTATTATTTTTATATAATTTCACAATATATAGATATTTTATATAAAATAATTTAATTATTTTTTAAATTTATTAGATTACAATAATTGTTAAATTTTTAAAAAAATTTACAATCAAAATTTTTAATTTTTTTCTCATTAAAAATATTTGAGATTTTAAAAATGAAAATAAAAAATTTATATATAAAGTTTTCACATAAAATTTGTAAGAGAAAAAGAAAAATAATAATTTAAGAGACTAAGTAAAAGATTGTGCTTCTACAACGTTTCCTCCGGGGCGGATGATCTCAAATCCCCTTGAAGCGGATAGTGAGCACTCACTCTTGCAAGCTGAGTCTAGATTAGACTCATGAAAAAGGATCGAGGGTTTGAATCCCCTTGAAGCGGATAACGAGCACTCTTGCAAGTCGTAAGTCGAGACTAAATTAGCCTCACAAAAAAAGAATGAACCTTTGAAGCGGATAACGAGCACTCTTGCAAGTCGCAAGTCGAGACTGAATTAGCCTCACAAAAAAAAATGAGGGTTCGAATCCTCTTAAAGAGAATAATGAGCACTCTCGCAAGTCAAGTCTGAGTCTAGATTAGTCTCACGAAAAAAGATTTCCAATCCCCTTGAAGGGAGAGCACCTCGCAAGCCAAGTCGGAGTCTAGATTAGTCTCACGAAAAAAGATTTTGAATTCTCTTGAAAGGAATAGCGAACATTCTCGCAAGTTAAGTTTAGATTAGACTCACAGAAAATGTGAAAACACCAAAGCTGAAAGTGGATAAAAAAAACTTTGTAAGAATTTAGAATTACGTATTTATTTTCAGTTTACTTTTGAAACGAGAGGTTCAAGTCACGGGGAGACGCTTTTGTGCTTCATAATGGAAATACCTGTTACCAAAAGAAATCATGACCCAATACAATGTGTCCAAACTCTAGAGAGAGAATTCTTGATCGATTGGGCCAATTTATGTTAAAAAGATGTCGCGGGTATAAAACCGTAGCCGAGAAATTTTTCAGATACCATAAGATTTCTAAGTTACCATGATTATATTTTAAATTTCTCAAATTTAACATTACCATGATTATATTTTAAATATTTAGTAAATTTAAATTTAAAAACACATTTTGAGATTGAGCCACGCTGAGGGGTCATAAATTTGAGGATTTAAAAAAAGTACATATAGACATAAGAATTTTGGACAAAATTGTTATCGATCCTTCCATTTCCTGCAAAGATCCCACTTTGCTATTTCAAGAAGATTTCCATAGCTTTTTTAAATGGATCTGCTGTTAAATTCAGGGGAACATGGCTGAGAAAGACACGAAACAGATTACAAAAAGATAACAAGTACACACTTGTTTGTCTGACAAATTCCGGGCCACTGCAATTTTAACCATGCTTTGTTTAGTTATTGATCTTTCTTTTGCTGGACATTTTCAAAGTTTCAAACTTTGCAATATGCAGTTGCTTTCGGACAATCGGAGACAAACATGTCGGCTGGGAGCGAAATTCAACAACATTTCTGCACTCTCCACACTTCTCTTGAAGAGGGTTCTGATCATTTACATATAATATACTCTGATCATATTTTTATGACTTGTCTCATCCTGTCTCTAAAATTCAGCAGCTCCCTGGAACAAGTCCTTTTCTTGATTATTGCTATTGCTTACAGAACTGGAGTCAAGATTTCAGATTTTATTTGGTATAATTATTTTGAGCCAGAAGTTTTTGCACCATTATCTTTTGCTTATTAAAATGCTGTGGTTAAAGAGTCAATCTTTACATCAGGTTATGGGGGTAGATTTATGGGGTTGTAATTGTAAATGAAAGAAGCTGTGTTCACAACCTGCTTGTAAAAATGCTTGAGGTGATTGGTTTGGATGGAATAGGGGTATCTTTAAGACGGGGGGCATGGGTTAGGGAAGCACTGGAAGAAGCTTAATTGTACAAACACCGTGATATGTTTGCTTCTTTTTCATGGTCATTATAAAGATTTAACGAATTAAAAGAAAAAAAATTAGGTTCAGTCTCCCATCCTCTGCCAGCTATAGTACAATTTAAAAGAACTCAATATTTTTTTTCCTTTGTGGGCTTTCAACCATGATGACTGGTTTGAACTTTGACATGGATTGACTGGATTCTTTAGTTGATAAATATTTCTGCTGCAAGAAATTATGAAATCATGCTAGATTTCCTTCTGATGGCTGTTCGAAATGAACCTGAATGTTAGATCTTTGTTGTAATACAAAGATGCAAAAGTCCAAATCTACTTTTTGATTTGGATCAGTTAGCCCATCCCTTGTTATTCTGGTTTTTTTTTACTTCCTTGAATTCTTGCATGTTATAAATGGCAGAACTCATAACTGCAATTGAATGATTGATAATGGGATAAAGGCTTTCTTGTCTCCCATGTCCCTACTTCTACTTGCATTTCTGATGCCTGCCTTGTTCTTTTGGCACAGGTGCTTTTTTATTGACTCCTATAAGATGGCATCTGTTTATCACATTTTAACATGCTACCATCACCTGTTTGTTTATGGAGACTGGAGCATCTATGGATTCAAATGCATCTTCTTACCTTCTTAACCATGCAACACTTTCCCAAGTCTATTATCAGGGCAAAGAGGGTAATAGCATCATCGACTTAGGACTTAGCCTAAGAACTTTGCAGCCAGAGGCTTATCACCAAGCTGGTCATGATAATGGTATGGTTGTTCTAATCTACTTTAGGTAACTTAGTCACAAGAGTATCGCCATGGAATGGATAATCTAATGGAGTCGTTTGATGAAATGGATCATGGAAAAAGAACATGGCACCTTACATTCTTATATATATATATATATATATATATAAAGATGAGCTTATTTTTCCAAAATATCATCATGAAACCTTTTTTGGAATACATATGATTGTATGATAGTTTGTTTGATTGCAGTGGTCGTAGTTAGTTTGCGCTAAAAACTCAATTTGATATTCCTATTCTGATGTTCACAGTGATTTAGGTAATAGTCAAAAATTTGTTTGATGGTCTCAGATTTTCAGAATCACCACATTGCAAAACAACCTTAAAAAAGTCTTGTAACGATGAATTCTCATTTCCAATTTTTGATGTATTCATTCAACAGATGACTATGACTTACTAATGGATTGGCATCAGCTGCATCCCCAGTTAAAAAGCTCAAAGATTGAATATAAAGAGAACATCGGAGAAAGTTATGAAGATGAAGTAGCGGAAGGAATTCAAAGCAAAGAGCGTTGGGCGTATGTGAAAGTTAACATGGATGGGGTAATTGTTGGCAGGAAAATATGCATCATTGATCATATGGGATACTCATCTCTAGCACTCCAACTGGAAGAAATGTTCGGTATATGCCTGAAAATCTGACAACCTTAAAATCCATTTTGTTTCAGCACAATATTATTGAACAAATTCTTTTCTTTTTTGTCTTCCACTTTTCAGGGAAGCAATCCACATCAGGTCTCCGGCTATTCCAGCCCGAATCTGAATTTACCCTACTTTACAAGGACAGAGATGAGCAGTGGAGAACCGTCGGAGATTGTCCATGGAAGTAAGTTTCATCATCACTTATACTGCTGTCTTCTTTCTACTTGGCAAAAAAGTTGCTGATTACTCTTTCACAAATGATTGATTCACAAACAGGGAGTTTATAGAACGAGTGAAACGGATAAGAATCGTACCAAAGGATGACACAGTGATTCAATCTTCATCAGGGTTGTTCAATTCTCTGTGACAAGGTACCATTTGAAACATAAAACAAGCATTTAGTTTGGACAAAAGGAAAGGAAAGATCTGGTTTTTATGGTAACTGTTTTAGGTTTGTGGTGTAGCTAGTGATCATATATTATTATGCCTCTTTTTTTTTTTTTTTGTTTACATTATGCCTTGGTGTTATCCAAAAATGTTGTTCAATGAACAATGTATGCCAAATTGGTTGATGTTGAACAATATATGTTTTTTTAGTTATTTCGATTCAACTAAATTAGATTCAAGTCACATGAAACTTTATTAAAAAGAAACATTTTTTACATTTGTTTAGAAACATTGTTTGGTTGCTTCAATCATATTGAAGTTGACAACAATGAGGGCAATGATTATTATTTTGAAAACAATGAAAAGTTCCATTGGACATCAATCAAAATCACTGTCAAATAATTTTAGATGAGATTCAATTTAAATTGCCTCTGGAAAGTGTAATTTTTATCTCATCTTAACAAAACTCACCTTATTGAATATTTTAAAGGTATTCCATGTGATGTGGTTTGGATACAAAAAACCATAAGAACTTTTTTTCTTTTTTTTCATGGAACAATGGCATACAGATGTTTTACAGCTTTCAATGTCTGTAAAGCCCTAGTTTTGTTTTTTTGGTCAAAGTAAGGCCTTGTTATTTGCATTCTCTAGTAGTAAACTAATGGGAAAAACTTTAAAATAGAAGAAAAGGAAAACAACAGTGAAAATTCTTGTATTCAATAGACAGCAAAGTTTTTTTTGGAGACTGCAAACTTTGACTGTTTATTTTTTATTTTTAGGAGATTGTGTAGTTAGTATATCTTTTACTCTTCTTCCTTAAAAAAAGTTAAGACTTAAAAATAAAGTCCATTGCTAGTTTAAAAAATTCATTTATTTAATAATCAACTATAAATTTTTTAGTTTCATTTGAAATGAATCAAAACAAATAAAATTAAAACAATAACTAAGTCAAATAGTCTATTCTTTGTTTAAGCATGAATGGCGGTCCATGATGTGCTCAAAGACTAAAAATAAAACCTTATGAAATTGACAGTTATACATTCCAAATACTTAAAAGTCAATTTTATAGAATATAAATTAATTTGACCAATCAATGAAAAGAACACAGCATGGGAATTTTAGTTTTAATTTTTGAAAAAAAAAAACCCAAATTTTCAATCACAAAACCCTAATATATTATTCTTTTAGGGTTGTTTCATCATCTTGTTGTTGTTGTTGGACCACTACTGCTTACTTTTGTCCTCCTCCCCATCCTCCAACCCTATACCTAAAAAAACAAGCTATGTCTATGCCTTGATTGATCCCTAGAGTTTGTACTACTAATAGTATCACAACGGACACTAATTTGATCATTAGATAAGTAATAAACAACTCTTTAATAACCTAATCTGCTCGAACAAAAATTAGTTTATATGTAAATTAATTTATAGTATCCTTCTATAGTTAAGACTCATTTAAAATAACTCGTGCACTAAGAAAAAAGAATTACGAGTAATTTTGACATACCTAGTTGGCATGTGTTAGAAAGCTAGCTAACTTTTTTGCATGTATCTTAGGACCATTGAACATGTAATGAACTTGCAAATAATTCTAGCAACTAATGGAACACTCAAACTTTTTACTAGGAATTCATGATTGTGTCCCCATTCAATAGTTCCTATTCATACTTTAGCATGTTCATTTGCCAATGGACACTAAAGTGTCTTCTCCTTGTCAAGTCTTTGGAGCCAAATACATCTCACTTTGTTCTAATTTAAGAAACTTATTGCCCTAAATCATTGTGTAAGATCTGGAAAGAATGTCTTAGATTCACAATAAGGTTGCATAACTTTTCCAAAAATATATATTAATACTTATGGTAAGCACATACATTCTTGAAAAAACTCATATAAAACTATAGTCAGACGAGTATGTCATGTTAGAGTGAGGATGAAACGTTTCTCGAATAAGAGTTACACTTTTTATTACCTCAAATGAAACCAAGAACAATGCATTTGGTTACAGATAACTATGGACAAAAAAGTACACAAAGCATTCACAAGAGCTGTTGACTAATGCAGATTATAATGCACCAAATAAGCCAGGTGGTTTCCAGGAACACATTCTTCTTTCCAGCCATGATTTTCCCACATTTTCCTTTTAGAAAAGTACACAATTTGTAGATCATAGTTGATTTGTTTATGTGCAAGATATATATATATATATATATATATATATAAAGAGCATTGTCAGAAAAGAAAGAACAATAACAGAAAGAAATACAGCATTAATGAAACAATGTGACAAGATACAGACAAATGGTCTGCAATAAGAGCAAGAAACAGACAACAATCTTTTTAGCATATGCACACAATTGAAGCAACAGTAGGTACAATCCCTTTTACTAAGTCATATCAACAAAAAATTAAAGGAAAATGAAAAGTAAAGAGAGAATTCACATAGATAGTGGAGAGTTACTCTTTGTGTGCTGCTGCTTCTCTTTGACAACTTTTCTCTGCCAAAATGGTAGTGAATTTAGACCTTAAAAATATGTTGCCATTTTCATGTGTCTGTAAATGTAGTAATGCAAACTAATTCAGTTCAATCAGAAGATACAGGTAATCTTTCAAGAGCATCCAAGACATGCTTCATAGATGGTCTTCTTTCAGGACTAGTGTGTATGCATGCCATTGCAAGCTTTAGGACAGCAATCATTTCCTCTTCTTTATCAGCATCATCTTGAGCTAAGTAAGGATCAAGTACATCGGAGAGGGGTTTTTTCTCTTCGATGCATAACTGAATCCATTGAACGATATCCATTTCCGAGGAGCCTACTTGAACAATCGAAGATCTTCCAGTAACAATTTCTAGCAAGATCACTCCGTACGAGTAGACATCCCACTTTTGTGATGGTTTAACAACTTTCAAAGCCTCAGGGGCTTGATAACATGATCCAAAACTTGCAGCTGAGGCGACTTCTGATGGTGTGCCACCTTGTTTTTGTTGCGGCTTCTCTGAAGAAGCTAATCTATTGGATTGAACAGTTGGGGATCCTCCAGCTATGTTAGCAAGACGTCCAAGACCGAAATCAGAAATTTTAGGTTCCATATTTTCTCCAAGTAATATGTTTGATGGCTTAAGATCTCCATGAACATACTTCTTGGGACTGTATTCGTGCAGATACGCCAACCCTTTTGCAGCTCCTCTCATTATTTTCAAACGCGTGGACCATGGAAGTGGAGTGAAGGATACAATTCCAGGCTTTCCTGTTAGCATCAATGGTTGCAACAGAAAACAATTTATAAGATTACCACATATGTAAATCAATCATTTAGAGTAATTTCAATGGAACTCAATAATACATTAATAATGTCTTACCATGAATTGCAGCAGAAAGGTTTCCATTTGGTATGAAGTCATATATCAGTAGCTTCTCATCAACAGACCAATAATATGCTCTGAGAGTAACAATATTAGGATGTCTTAACTTGCCAATTGCCTCGACTTCGGTCTGAAATTCTTTAAATCTTTGGGAACCACCTTCTCCCAATCTTCTTACAGCTAAGATATGTCCATCTTCAAGAACAACTTTATAAACAATTCCAATCCCACTCTTGCCAAGCACAAATGCAGATGCTTTCAGAAGCTCATCCAAATCAAATGCTACCTGAGAATCAAGCGCCACGAGGTCGTATTGCTCCACATGTTCTGATAATGTCTCTGACTCATCCTTTCTAAAACATAAACATTCCCTTCTTCCTTTACCTCCCTTCTCAAAGCCATAACCATTTTCATCCTCTCTCTTACCACAAGCACAAAACCTTGAGTAACAATATGAGAATAACAAGCCTACAATACAAATACCAATTACATCACCAACAATGATTGCAATTACAGCACTTTTACTCAGTCCTTGGCTCCGGCTGCCCTCCCCATCACTGTTTGGGCCTTGAGGAGGGTAATTACTAGGCAAGAATGGGTATGAAGAAGGGGAACTAGCTTCACTGTCTTGAGAACAAGGGTCTTTCAATGGAGGGCCACAAAGACCAGGATTTCCAAGAAAAGCAGTTGGGCCTCTGTTAATTAGAGCACCATTTTGTGGAATAGGACCGCTTAAATTGTTGTAAGTGAGATCAATATAAACCTTCTCTGGAAGATTACCAAGACTTGAAGGGATGGAGCCATTAAACATGTTATGAGACAAATCAGCAGTTCCTTGCAAATTAGACAAATTTCCTAAATCACTAGGAATTGAGCCACTGAAATTATTGTGTGAAAGATCAAGTTTTTCCAAGGAGATCAAATTAGTTCCAAAATCATGAGGCAAAGAACCACTAAAATTGTTGAAACTGAGGATAAGAAACCTCAACCTCTTGCATCGAACCAATGAAGAAGGAAGTGAACCATTTAACAAGTTTTGAGACAAATCCAAATTTTGCAGATAATTAAGCTTACCAATTTCAGAAGGTAACGACCCAGAAAAGAAATTCCCATAAAGGAAGACACTTTGCAGTCCCTCAGCTGAAAAGAGCTGAGAAGGTAAACTCCCATACAACTTATTGCTCCTCAAATTGACATGCCTAAGGTCAGTAAGAGATCCAAGAGAAGGTGAAAGAAAACCAGAGAGTTTCTTCTTAGGAATGCTTACAGAAACAACTTTCTGGTCTTTGCATGTTACACCATTCCATGAACAAGGAGTTTCATCAGAATAATTCCAGTTATTCATAGACCCTTCAGGGTCTTCTTGAATTGCTTGCTTGAATTGCATAAGTGCAATCCCCTCATTGTTCAAACAACCCACAAAAGCAAGAAAATTGCAAAGACTCAAAATTAACAGCATTAAAGCTAACATTTCCAAGAAAACTAGCCAAAACCCACAACAAAAAAGTGACCGTTGGAAAATGTGGAAAGGAATTTTTATACTAAAACATAAAAAGAAAAAAAAAAAGAAAGAAAAGAAATTGTCCTGAATGAGCTCAACTAAAGTTGTACAGCAAAATATGAATGAATGAAAGTTCTTGCACAGAAAGCTTGAAGATGCAAGAGTAAGAGAGAAAGAGAAAGCGAAAGAGAAAGAGAGAGAGAGAGAGAGAGAGAGAGAAGTATGAAAGGGTTGACAGTGTGAAGAGTGAGAAGAGTCTCTGGAGAGAAGGAAAAAGTGTGCAGAGTCTGTTTGGGAAAGGTAAAATAGCTAAGTTGGTTTCAGCTAGCAAGACCTTGGGAAAATAGACAACTTTTTTTTTTCATTTTTTTTTTTGGAAAGAGAAAAAAGGAAAAACAGATGAGGGAGAAATTATAGTAAAACATACTAAATACTATATTACATCCATTTGTCATATTTTATTGCATTCATGTAAGAAATATAATTTTTATATATATATATGCATTTAAATATATTCTTTTATTTAAAAAATTTGTATTATCATATCAAGATAATTTTTTTTAAAATACTATATTACATCCATTTGTCATATTTTATTGCATTCATGTAAGAAATATAATATATTATATATATATATATATATATATGCATTTAAATATATTCTTTTATTTAAAAATTTTGTATTATCATATCAAGATAATTTTTTTTAAAAAAAAAAAAAGAAAGAAAAAAAAAGGTTTTGATAAATGTGAAGTGAAGTCACATCTAAATTTGTTGTATTGTATTTAAAGAAATAGGAAGTAGACGAAAGAGAAAGTTGGTTGGTGAGAGAATCCCATAATATATTTGGTTTCATTATATTTTCTTTTCTTTCATTTTTTTCCTTTTTATACGAAAATATTTACTAATTTTAGAAATAACTTGTGTTTTTTCTTTTCTATAATTCATAGTTTCAATCAAAAGAAGTTGAGATGATTTCCTTTTTTGTATGCTTAGTAAAAATGAGTGTTTATGAATAATTAAAATAATTCTAATAAAAATTTAGCTTTCTTAATAATAATAATAATAATAATAATAATTCATATTCTAGCCGTTTATGAAAGAAAGGTGTAGAAGAGAAATGGGTATTAAGCACAAGTTTGGGAGCTGAAAGAATTATTTGTTTGTTACGTTTGATGGACCAGTCAGTCTGCCACGTCACAGGAGCCTTCTTCCTTCCACTAATCACTTATTAACGGTTACTAATTATAATCTTTTTTAAAAAAAGAAACAAAAATCATAGTATATTATAAAATTATATAAAAATAATAAAATAAGATGAGAAATAAACGAAAATTGTAGAAAATAGAGAGAATATTATTATATGAGATTTTTTTTATTGATCTTGATTGTGTATACAAAAGGGTAGAAAGTCCTCTATTTATAGGGTGAACATGAGATAACGATAAGTATTGAAGGTGACACTTGTCACCCAAGATTAAGTATTAAGTGACACTTGTCACCTGTGATGAATAGGGGATAAGGATAAATATTAAGGGTGACAATTGTCACCCGGGATTAAGTGATAAGTGACATTTGTCAGCCGGGATGGATATGGGATAAGGATAAACATTAAGGGTGACACTTGTCACCCGGAATTAAGTGATAATAACGATTGTACGATGGACATCCACTAATTTAATGAATCTTCGGGATTCATAACACTCCCCCTTGGATGTCCATTACATAAAGAATATGCATCGTTAAAACCTTACTAGATAAAAACTCAGTGGGTAAAAACTCTAGTGAAGGAAAAAAAGTACATTATTGTAGATTTCTCCCCCTGATGAGATGATCTTTAGAAATCTTTAAACCGACGCAAACCAATTTTATATCTTAATTTCTCAAAAGTTGCAGTCAGAAGAGCTTTAGTAAATATATCTGCAAGATTATCACATGATCGAATTTGAAGCACAACAATTTCACCATTCTTTTGAAGTTCATGAGTAAAGAAGAATTTAGGTGAAATGTGTTTCGTCCTATCTTCCTTGATATATCCTCCTTTTAATTGAGCTATAGAAGCTGCATTATCTTCATATAGAGGAGTTGGAATCTTTCTTCCGGAGGATAAACCACAACTCTCTCTAATATAATGTATTATTGACCTCAACCATACACATTCTCGACTTGCTTCATGAATGGCTATTATCTCAGCATGATTAGAAGAAGTTGCTGCTATTATTTGCTTTGTGGAGTGCCATGATATAACAATATTACCATATGTAAATAAATAGTCATTTTGAAAACGTGCCTTATGCGAATCCGAAAGATAACCCGCATCTGCATACCCAATTAGTTTTGGGTCATTTACATTTGAATAAAATAATTCGATGTCAATTGTCCCTTGGAGGTATCGAAGGACGTGTTTAACATCATTCCAATGTCGTCGTGTTGGCGAATAACTAAATCTTGCTAATAGATTTATAGCAAATGCTATATCAGGTCGAGTATTATTTGCAAGAGACATCAATGCACCAATAGCACTCAAATATGATACTTCAGGACCAAGTAGTTCTTCATCATTTTCTCGATGTCTAACTATATCTTTATTTATATCTAGCGATCTCACGACCATTGGAATACTCAATGGATATACTTTATCCATGAAATTTTTTTTCAACACTTTAGTTGTATATGTTGACTGATGAATAAAAATTTCATCTTTCATATGTTCAATTTGAAGCCCAAGACAAAACTTAGTTTTTCCAAAATCTTTAATTTTAAATTCTCGTTTCAAATAATCTATAGCTTCTCGAAGCTCTTCTGGAGTTCTAATGAGATTGATATCGTCAAAATATATAGCAAGAATCACAAGACCAAAATCTGTTTTCTTAATAAAAACACATGGACATATTTGGTCATTCTTATATCTTGAATTCAATAAGAATTCACTAAGGCGATTGTACCACATGCACCCAGACTGTTTAAGCCCATATAATGACTTCTGTAATTTGATAGAATAATTTTCACGAGGGCCTTTAGAAGTCTTTGGTAATTTGAATCCTTCATGGATTTTCATATAAATTTCATTTTCAAGGCTTCCATAAAGATAAGTTGTAACAATATCCATTAGACGCATGTCCACCTTTTCATGAACTGCCAAACTTATAAGATATCAAAGTGTAATAACATCAATAACGGGTGAATAAGTTTGATCATAACCAATTCCTGGCTTTTGCAAAAAGCCTTGTGTGACAAGTCGTGCTTTATATCTTACGACTTCATTATTCTCATTTCGTTTTCGCACAAACACCCATTTATAGCCAACAAGTTTTACATCCTTTGGCGTTTGGACTACAGGTCCAAAAACTTCTCGCTTCGCAAGAGAATTTAACTCCGATTGAATCGCATCTTTCCATTGAGGCCAATAAATTATATGCCGACATTCTTCAACTGATAAAGGATCTGAATTCTCATTATCCTTGAAAATATCAAGGGCTACGTTGTATGCAAAAGCATTATCAATAACAACGTTTCTTCGATCCCATCTTTGATTCGAACTGGTGTAATTAATAGAGATTTCAGAATTCTCTCCATCATTTGTAGTAGGAATCTTTTCATCAGTTGTCCCTTGGTTTTCTTTTTCTGTTTCATCAATATGTTCTTCTAGATCATTTAAACCTCTTTTCTTTTGAGGATTTTTATTTTTTGAACCAAGGGGTTGGCCACGCTTCTGGCGTGTTTTTGATTCAGTAGCTATGAAATTAACTTTCTGTCATTCAGAAACTTCTATCCGTATAGGAGCATCTATAGCTGGAATATGAGATTTAGTGACTATACTGGAGTCAGCAAAATAATCTGGCAGTTGGTTTGTAATTTGCTGCAAATGTATAATCTTTTGAACTTCAAGTTCACTCATATTTATGCGTGGATCTAAATGATTCAAAGATGTTTTCCACGCAAGTACTATCTTATGTCATTTATTCTCTCCCCCTAATTTGGGAAACAAATTTTCATCAAAATGGCAATCAGCAAATCTTGTTGTAAACACATCCCCTGTCAAAGGTTCAAGATACCTTATAATGGACAGAGAGTCATACCCAACATATATCCCCAATCTTCTTTGGGGACCCATTTTTGTCTGTTGGGGTGGTTCAATTGGAACATATACAGCACACCCAAAAATTCTCAAATAAGAAATATTTGGTTCTGAACCAAAAGCCAACTGTATGAGAGAAAGTTTATGATAACTCGATGGCCTTAAACGCACAAGTACTGCAGCATGCAAAATTGCATGTCCCCAAGCTGTTGTTGGGAGATTTGTTTTCTTCAATAATGGTCTAGCAATTAATTACAACCTTTTAATAAGTGATTCAGCTAGACCATTCTGTGTGTAAACATGAGCTATAGGATGTTCAACAATTATTCCAATCGACCAGCATTGTCTAGACAGATTCACTTAATAGGATAATCAGGAAACTGCGCTCTTAAGCGAATTATTTGGGTAAGTAATCTCGCAAACGCCAGGTTGCGAGTTGATAATAAACAAACATGCGATCATCGGGTCGATGCATCAATCAAGACCATGAAATATTGAAATTGCTCACATGATGGACTAATAAGTCCACATATATCTCCATGAATCCGTTCTAGAAATGTAGGACTTTCAGCTCCTACTTTCAATAGTGTTGGTCTTATAATTAATTTCTCTTTGGAACATGCAGTACATGAAAGTTTATCAGAAGTCAAAATCCTTTGATTTTTCAAAGAATGATTGTGCGTTGTCTCGATAATTTTTTTGCATCATAATTAATCCCGAATGACCCAGACGATCATGCCAAACTTTAAAAGTAACGGGATTAGTAAACTTTTGGTTTACTAAATCATGTGCCTCAATAGCATTTATTTTCGCATAATATAGGCCAGAGGATAGAGATGATAGTTTTTCCAACAAAAACTTATTATCGGAGGTCACTTTTGTGATACACAAATATTCATGACCATTATCCTCTATAGTCTCAACATTATATCCATTACGTCGGATATCTTTAAAACTCAATAAATTTCTTTGAGACTTTGAGGAATATAATGCTTTATCAATAGCAATCATAGTTCCTCTCCGTAATATTATATTAGCTCTTTTGGAGTCTTCAATAAGTTTTGCACTACCATTTATTGTGATAACACTTGTTTCTTCCACATTCAAATGAGAAAAATATTTCTCATATTTCAGTATGGTGTACGTAGTTCCACTGTCAATAAGACAAATACTTTCAATATCGTTATTCATACCAGAAAATTAAACAACAGTCATCTATTTCATTAACAAAATATTTACAAAAATAAAAATTAAACATATTATATCACAACAAAAGTAATATAAACATATAACATATAATATTAATATTCTAATTATTTTGGATACTTCCATCTCCAATTAAGTGATCAATTCTTCCTTCTAGATGTTCGTAAAAATCAGCAACATCCAGGTGAGCCACACCAACATCAACATTTTCAAGATCGTCATCATTTCTTTCATGAGATAAATTTTGAGAAGTAAAATTTGCCTCAACATCTTTGTCTTTCTTTTCAATAGATGCTTGATATAAGTCAACAAGATGTTTTGTCGTGCGATAAATACAAGACCAGTGACCTTTCATGCCACAACGATAACATTTGTCTTCATAATTTTTCGAAACAATATTTCCTTTCTCATTATGTTTTTGTCCACTTTAGGTGGTCATTAACATTTTTTGCACATAAAGTATTATTACGATTGTAAGGGCCAAATTTATTAGGGCGTCCATGATCATATTTTCGACTATTACCACGGTAACGGCCACAACTACGACCACGATCTGTTCCGGGATCATGATTTCTAATAGTATTCACTTCAGGGAATGGAGTAGAATCAGTAGGTCGAGTCTCGTGATTTTTCATCAGTAGTTCATTATTTTGTTCTGCAACAAGAAGACAAGAAATCAATTCAGAGTATTTCTTAAAACCTTTTTCACGATATTGTTGCTGCAGGACAATATTCGTAGCATGAAAAGTGAAATATGTTTTCTCCAACATATCATCATCCGTTATATCAACTTCACGTAATTTTAACTGTGAAACTATTTTAAACATTACTCACTCACGGATTTGAAATCTTGCAACTTCAGGTGCAACCAGTCATACCGTGCTTTTGGAAGAACGACTATCTTCTGGTGATCGAATCTTTCTTTCAAAATTTCCCACAAAATAAGAGGATTTTTACGGTAAGATATTCAATTTTCAGATCTTCATGAAGATGATGACGGAGAAATATTATAGCTTTGACACGATCTTGTGTTGATGATACATTATTTTGCACAACGATGTCTGCTAGACCCATCGCAGCAAGATGTATTTTTGCAACGTATTATAAAATTATATAAAACAATAAAACAAGATGAGAAGTAAACGAGAAATGTAGAAAATAGAGAGAATATTATTATATGAGATTTCTTGTTGATATTGATTGTGTATAAAAAGGATAGAAAGTCCTCTATTTATAGGGGCGAATTTGTGATAAGAATAAGTATTGAGGGTGACACTTGTCACCTGGGATTAAGTATTAAGTGATACTTGTCACCCGAGATGAATATGAGATAAAAATAAATATTAAGGGTGACAATTGTCACCCGTGATTAAGTGATAAGTGACATTTGTCAGCCGAGATAGATAGGGGATAAGGATAAACATTAAGGGTGACATTTGTCACCCGAGATTAAGTGATAATAACGATTGTACGATGGACATCCACTAATTTAATGAATCTTTGACATTCATAACATGGTATAGATATTTATAAAAAAAAAAAATATAAATTATGATTTTTTTAATCTTATTTAATAATCAATCACTAATAAAAAAATTAGAAGTGGGAAATTCTTCAAAAATATTTTCGGGGTTAATCTGGTAAAATTCTCTGCTATTTGGCTTTTGTGAGACGGTTGCATACGAGCGCTCGTAGAAGCTATACACTCCTCTCCGACTCAGGTTGTGCTCTATCTCTCCGGCGGTGCTTCTCAGGTCTGTCTCTTTTGAAACTACTCTACATTTTTTTTTCCAATTTTGTACAGATTATATCTTCTTCGCACAAACGAGTACTATAATTAGTTTCGGAACAGGCGTTGGGATGGTTGATGTCAGTTCCAGGTGCTTCTAACACGGTGCTTGATGCGGTGGTTCGGTATTCTAGATGTCTATGATTCAATTGCTCGGCAAGGTTAATTTTGATTATGTATTTCCGCAAATTTTGATGTTGTGTTTAGATATGTTTTATGCTTTGGTGATCATAAAATGGTAACCGTTTGGAATTTTTGAAGGTTCCTAGTGAATTTTCTAGTCGGAAAACTGTGGAAGACATGGCACTTTTGGCTTATAATAGGGCTTTGACGCTTTCCAAGCCAGGTTTGTTTTCGTTCTCTGGTATGTAGTTTTCATCATTTTATTTTATGAAGTTAATAACAAATGTTGCTAGTTTTTTTGTGCTTGCTGAGTCCATAAGCGTCAAGTTGAGAGTGATACTCTTGTTTGTTTTATAATTCTGAAATGGACCAGTATATTGGTTTTTCTAGCTTATCACTGCTGTTTTCTCTTCTATGTTCCTGGTCAATGGATTCATTCCTCTTTGTGAAACTTTGGAATTTTAACATCAGTTAACCGATATAGTAGAGTGAGAAAACTGAACTTTAGATACTATTTCAATTTGACAATTTTTGTCAATGTGGAACTGAGTTTTCTTGATAAATATGAGGAAGTTAGGGCTGAAGAATGTTAAATTTTTCATGTGGCTATGGAGTAGTGATTTCTTGGTTGGATTTAGTTTTCAGTTTCTCACTGCATGCTACATTTTCTTAGTTCAACAGTTTGTTAAACTATTTTGTAGATTCTTCAGTTGTTGGAGTGGGTTTTACTGGATCTCTGGCTAGCACACGCCCAAAACTAGGAGACCACAGGTATATTTGTAATGAATCATCTTCTCCTTGTTGTGTCCCTCAATATGATCATAGGGAAAACCCTGCTCAATGGTGGTAAAGTATTTTGATGGTTTTTAATGGCCAAATACCATTGGGAATACTAATCAAGATGGAAGCTGATTGGTAGACTTCTGTTATAGCACTCTGGTAAATCATTTTGATATATCTAATCTTATAGATGATGTAAAATCAAGGTAATAGTATACTTTGCAATTGAGATTCTGATGGAGTAATACGGACCATAGACTGCTGGCTTCATTGCTTCCTCAGACATTTTTTTTTTTCATAAGTTTATTGAAATTAATCTCACAGGCTCTATTGCAGAAGAAGGTTCATCATTTTTGTTGTTTGGCCTCTAATATTGTGAATATGAAGTTAGATCTTGCCTCACGGTTAGGTTCCACTTGTCAACGAGAACCTCTGATCGACTCTGGCTGTCAACAGTTACACTGACAAAGGTGCTGAGGGATGTCTTTCATTCTTCCAGTAGGAGTTAAATGAGTTATACAATTGAATTGATCAATGATTTCAGGGTTTCAGAACTCGTGAGCAAGAAGATAGGGTCTCAAGCAAATCTCTTATCAAGGTGTGAACTTGTGAATTTTGTGAAGAGCTGTGTTAACTTATTCTCTGAAAAATGCGGTCTGTAATGTTTAAACTCATCTGGAAATACTGGATAGTATGAACCAATTTAACAATATTGTTTATTTGCTATGTGAAAGTTTTATCAATAATATAATGGTAAGAGATGGGGAAGATGATTGGCAAAGACAAGTTTGAAAAATTATTGATTCACATTTCAATTAACTAGTAAAATATGTTAAATATTTGAGAATTTGATAAACTAATGCACCATGATATATGGTTACTGTTATGGAAGGTGACAGCGACCTGAAAAGTTTTATGTCGAGGAAGTTTCTGAAAAAAAATGTCATTCTGAGCCTGCGAGAACTTTATGAATTCCAAACACTAGAACTCAACACTAATGTTTTCCTCATGTATAGCATAAATTTTCTACATGGCAATGCCTGTGCATAACTGGAATTTGCATGAAAATCAAATTTAGTTGCTCAGGTGAAGCACTGAGAGATATACTGGATTTGGTTAACAGACTTGGTTGTTAATGAAATTCACAGTTACATGAATGAAGGATATATTTTACATGTTAATGCACTAGAAGTTGTTGATTCATATTTTTGTGATGTATTAAAACTTAATGATTTGATATATGATCGTAGGCCATTGCAAATGCATGCAAGGTTCAAGCTAATTATGCTTCAGAGTTGACTGAATCTGAAGTTCCTGATGAACGTGGAAGGACATTTAATGAAGATGAAGAACTAGAGCAACTTATAAGTGGGCAGATATGCTTCAATGTCTATCCTTTTTCAAATGGTATGGTTTGAATTAGATGCCATTGTCTGAGTAGTGTAGATTTCTATCACAATTATATCGTCTATTATTGGCCTTCAGTGAACATTTTGCACTAAAGTTTTGCTATTGGGTTGTACATTTCATTTATTGCAAAGTATCTCAGTATCCTTTTAGCACAAGGTTGGCGGTGGTGAAATTCAGTCTTACTTTCACAGCAATTCAAGATTATTCTCTGTTCTCAATATGAGTGATATTGTAATGTAGCAATGCAGAACACAGATCGGAAGATTATTCTCTCTGTGTCATTTAATCCATTACATGAAAGTCACTTGACACTCTTGTAAGTGGCTACTAGGTAAACTTTATATGTCACTCTAAGTTAATGTAATGTCGAGTATGTTAATTTTGGAAAAACCACGTGTTTGAATTTTGAAAAAAAGGTTTTAAATTTCTACATCATTTGTAAATTAGAGTTAGGAATGGAAGTGTATCAGTCATGTGAATGAATTTAGTTAATACTATTTTTTTCCCCTGCCTTCTAGGGCAATGCATATTAACTGAGAGAAAGACTTATTATTTGCTTGTCTTTTTGCATTATTAGCATTTTTGTAAGTTAAGAGTGTCCAAGCAGCTGTAAGGCTTCTATAGACTAATGCTTAGATGTTTGGTAATTGGCATGGTAAAGTTTCTGGAAGGTTGGGGCCTGATTGAATTATTTGGAATGATGGGAATTGTATCTCAATTTTTGTTTTCCATATCCTAATATGCTGCACAACAAGGTAAATTTATTGGATAAAACATTCAGTGCCTATCATTCCAAATAATTCAATAAAGCCCCAACCTTGCAGAAACTTTATTATGTCAATTACCAAACAGCTAAGCATTAGTCTATAGAACCCTTACAACTGCTTGGACACTCTTAACTTACAAAAATGCTAATAATGTAAAAAGACAAGCAAATAATAAGCCTTTCTCTCAATTAATATTTATTGCCCTAGAAGGTAGGGGAAAAAAGTAGTATTAACTAAATTCATGCACAGGACTGATACACTTTCATTCCTAACTCTAATTTACAAATGATGTAAAAATCTAAAAACTTTTTCCAAAAATCAAGCACATGATTTTCCAAAATTCACATGCTCGACATTACATTAAGTTAGAGTGACATATGAAGTTTACCTAGTAGCCACTTCCAAGAGTTTCAAGTGACCTTCATGTAATGGATTAAATGACCCAAAGAGAATAATCTTCCGATCTGTGTTCTGCATTGATACGTTACAATATCACTCAGATTGAGAAAAGAGAATAATCTTGAATTGCTATGAAAGTATGCAAGACTGAATTTCACCACCGCCAAACTCGTGAATATTAGGATTGAATTATTTGGAATGATAAGCATATTAGAATATCGAAATCCTAACTGTTAGGATTTTGAAGTACAGAAAAAACAGTCATAATCCTAACTGTTAGGATTATGCAAGAAAGCTGAACTCTTTCCCTGCAGTGCTTTTGTGATTGGTGTAGACACTGCAGTGAGACTAGTAAATGTAAGCCTTTCAAACCACGTTTAACTGCTTATTTAAGTTTTCATATGCTTTTTTTTTAATATATAATTTTATTCTTTCTGAGGAATTTTTTTCAGCCAAATAGCTTGGTAAAATGTTCAACTCTTCAATTGTAGTCTCAACTTCTTCCCACCATAGTGATATGATTTCTTTGACTTTGACTGAATTACATTTTACTCATTTTATAGTTTACTTCATAAACGTAATAGGTTTATGTATCTGACGACCTCTACTACCTTCTGTTCCTTTAAATCTCAAAATCATTGCCCTTGGAAGTTTATAATGATATGATTCCACATACTTAATGCCTAATGACATAGCAATCAGTTCTAGCCAACGCGTAATTCAAGCTTCTCCAAACTCTTAGACAAACATGTTGGAGAATATATATATATATCTGCATGCTCTATATGAGATTTGTTGGTCTAGAGTCTTGTTTCGTGGAAAGTTTGGAAAACTCTGCTTATCTTAGAATTTCTTATCTTTCAGCCGAAGTACTATGGTGGTGATTATGGGAAAATGTTGGAGACTCTCCTTGGTTACAAGAATACAGGATGTCTCTTCTCGGTGGATGGTAGACATGTAGGTGGCGTTTTCAAGGTCTGTATCCCAATTGTATACTTTTAGTAGCCTTTCTAGTATTTCCAGTTACCAATAAGTTTAAAAGTTTTTGGATGCTATTTTGTGATCTCTATAGGTCCTTGAGGATTTTGAAATACCTGAGGAATTGAAAGACATGTTTATTTCAATACAAGCGGAGAAATCTCGCATGAACATATCATCAACTGAAATAAGGAAAAGTCGAGGTATATGAGATTTCTGAACCACAAATGCATACTGTCACATTACTTGATATAGTTTGCAACTTTTCAATTTCAAAATTGTTCATCTTATATACCACAGTTTGAAGAAAAAAAGACACTTGATATAGTGAACTACAGATTGATTTGAAGAAATGAATACTTGGTCGAGTGCAAATTAATATCCTGCTGTGGTAACTTTGTAAATGACTGGAAAATAGTCAACTTATTACATTAATAAAGCTTTTTATACGCTTGTTTCGATTATTTTGAATCTCCTGCTTCTTATTGATATTGCACATATACCAACGTGTATCTGCTAAAGCCAAAGAGTGATAAAGATAACTAAAACTGTGCATACTGTGCCTTAGTGAATTTGGAGATTTACAGAGTGATGCTTCCTATGTAGAGAGAGAGAGAAAGAAGGCAAGACTGCTAGCAGCAGCCCACAAAATGAAGACCACATTACTCTCCAATGCCCCACTGCCATTTCCATCCCAGCTTCCAACTGATCTCCATCCCTTTGCCATCTTCTCAACTCAATATCACAGAAGGATTACTACTTTCTGCTTTCAACTGATGACTGGTTTTTTAACAAGGAAGAGGACCAACAGCTTGTTGACAAATACTTGCGGATGAGTTAGGTTGGCAGCTATGGTGATGGGTGGTGGAGGTGGAGGAAGGAGAACTTGTTTCGTGGCTAATGCATGTGGTTAAGAATCAAAATGTTCTTTTCCTTTCTCTATCTTTTGATGTAGTTGTCTTAACTGTTTCATTAAATTTGGCAAGCAATGCAAAAAAGGTAGACATTTTCGTGTACCTTTTGACTGTGGGCAATGGAGAAAATAAAGGATTAATACAATGGTCAATGGGTCAGCAAAATTGGAAGACTCCATATATTACTTAAAAAGATATTCCTTGGACCCTTTTATACAATGCTTATCAAAATCCCAGTAGGATAGATGGTGGTGGGGGTGGATACATTTGCCCTTCGGCTTATTGACATTTAATAAAAACCAAATCCAAAATGAGGTTTGACAAAAGGGCTTCCAACTAAGCAACCTAGAAACAATCATAGAACCCTGGAATGGCAAAATTTGTGGGGGTGGGTAAGAAAAGAAACCAGTGGATGCTATGGGGAATATCAAGATTTAGTGTAAACTCTCTCTCTTTTCTTGTTCAAGTCTCGAAAAAGTTTACTTATTTGAAAGTTTCAAATTAAGAAATAATGAATCCCTAAACCAATCAAACCAAACATCCAACCAAAGTCTTCCGGTTTATCCAAATCCGACTCAACCTGCACGATACTAAACGAACCCCTCTCTGTATATACCTTCATACCCTCATTCACACGCCCATATAACACATATACCCTATTATTTTCTCCAATCGCCACTGCACTTGCCTGACCCTCAGCGTCGAGGGTAGTTTTGTCAAACACCATGCCTTTTTCCCAACCATCCGTACTCTTCAAGTAATACAGTTTTTCTGTTGACTCACCATCCTTATTTTTCAACATGCAGATATATCAACGAATATTCATATAATAAATATATTGATAACACTCTTCCTTAAATATTCATTGTATAACAAATATTGTATTAATAATATCATTGCCCTTGACGTTAAGGGATAATAATGACCATTTGATAGACATCCACTAATGTGTTTTCGAATTTAATGAATCTTCAGGATTCATAACACTCTGATTGGATGTCCATTGTATAAAGAATATGCCTCATTAAAATTTTACTAAATAAAAACATGTGAAAATAAAAATTCTAGCGAAGGAAAATAAGTACACTACTCTTTATGCGTAAATTTCTCCCCTTGATGAGATGAATTTTCAAGATCTTTGAATCTGCGCAAACTAATTTTATATTTCAATTTCTGAAAGGTTACGGTTAAAAGGGCTTAGTGAATAAATCTACAAAATTATAGGTAAATTATCCTACTAACACTTGAACTTTTCAAAAATCCAGTTTTTGCACCTGTATTTAATTTTGCTTTGAACTATAAAATATCACATAATTTGCCCATGTGCATTTTCGTCTTTTTACAATTATGAGCATTTTTTAATTATCAAGTTTTATTTTCAAGGGTAATTTTGTCATTTCACTTTATTATTAAAATTTGAAAAATATATTTTTGTAAGGATTCAATTCTACAACCACACGTTTAATTAAATCATATCTACCCATTGGAACAATTATAGTTATATAAATTTATCTGAAATTTATTTTTTATATTGTAATTACAAAAATAATAAATACGCATTTTATATTGCGATTACATTTTATATTTTAAATATAAATTATATTAAATATAAACATTCTCAAAAAAATATTATCAAATGACATAATTCAAACCACAAGTTTTTATTGTTGTCACCTTCTCAAACATTGCACTGAAGTTCTTCTTCAACTCTTTTATTTCGAATTCGTCACAGAATATGAATTTCGAGGTGTTTTTTTATACAATGTCATTGCTGATACTAATAATGTAATGATATCATTAAAAAAAATTTTCAAAATCTGTATTTTGCAATGAATTCAAAATTAAAAAAGAAATTCAAGGTTTGAGGAAGAGAGTGACTACGAAGACATGGTTTAAATTGTGTTATTTGGATAATATTTTTTCAGAATCTTTATATTTAATATTTTCAAATAATATAAATTTTTGTATTTGTCCAAATGGTAAATGCTTATTTATTGTTTATATGGTTGTGGTTCACAAATATAATTATGTTAAATTTATTTTGGCATAATCTAGTATGCAATATAAAATATAAGTTTCACACAAATTAACATGTTAATAGTTGCTTCAGTGGGTTATTTTGATTTTGCCATTTGTGTGGTTGGGGGATCGAATCCCTCCAATTTTTTAAAATTTTATGAAAAGACAAAATTATCCTAAAAATAAAATTAATAATTTTAAAATATTAATGATTTTAAAAGACAAAAATACCCCTAAGAATTGGATGAAAAATGAAGCCTGAAGGAAATTTTGGACGGAAGGACAAAGGAGGTGATATTTTATAGTTGTCAAGTTAAAGTAAAAATAAAAACATGTGCAAAAGTAAAAATAAAATTAATAAATTTAAAATATTAATAATTTTAAAAGACAAAAATACCCCTAAGAATTGGATGGAAAATGAAGTCTGAAGCAAATTTTGGACGGAAGGGCAAATGAGGTGATATTTTATAGTTCAAGTGTCAAATTAAAGCAAAAATAAATACAGGTGCAAAAGTTGGATTTTTGAAAAGTTCAAGTGTTAGTAGGATAATTTACCCCAAAATTATCACATGACCTTATTTGAAGCACATCAATTTTAGCTGTTGTTTTGAAATCTATAAATAAAGAATATGTTTTGTCCTATCACCTTTGATATATCTTTCTTCCAACAAAGCTATACAAGCTACACTATCTTTATATAGAGGAGTTTGAATATCTCTTCTTGATGATAAATCACAACTCCCTCTAATATAATTTTGACCTAATGTCAATAGTTCCTTAGAGGTATGTAAGGACATGTTTAATATCATTCCAATGTCATAATGTTGGTGATGAACTAAATCGTGCTAGTAAATTTTTAAAAAATATTATATCTTTTCTGTGTGTCATTTACAAGATATATTAGTGCACCAATAACTCTCAAATATGGTACTTCAGGACCAAGTAGTTCTTCATCATTTTCTCGAGGTCTAAAAATACCTTTATTTATTTCTATTAACCTCATAACCATTGGAATACTAGATGAATGCATTTTGTCCCTGAAAAATCTTTTCAGAACTTTAATTGTATATGCTGGCTAATGAACAAAGATTTTATCTTTTATATATTCAATATGTAACCAACAGAAAACTTGATTTTTTTCAAAATCTCAAACTTTCAATTATCGCTTTAAGCAATCTATAGCTTTTCCTAACTCTTCTGGAGTTCCAATGAAATTAATATTGGCAACATATATAACAAAAATCACAAAATCATATTCTGGTTTCTTTATAAAAATGCAATAAAAATTCACTAAATCACAATTTGGTCATTCTTATATTTCAACTTCAATAAAAATTCACTAAGATAGTACATGCGTCTAGATTTTTTAGCCCATATAATAATTTATATAATTTTATAGAATAATTTTCACAAGAGCCATTATAATTTTATAGAATAATCTCTTCAAAATGACATCAATAAATCTTCCTGTACAAATATCTTATCATTAAATATTCAAGATATCTTATAATAAATAGGATGTCATAAACAATTCAATTATATTATTGTTGCGTTGTGTGCGTGTGTCACAAATTGAGAAGATAATAAAATAGAATAAATCAACGCAATCTTAACAAGTGCAAGTATAGATCGGTCAACAAGTAATATTTGTACCTAAGTACAAAATTATCGATCCCACAGGGATTTAGTATGTCAATTATGCATGCAAACATGATTTACATTTGGTTAAAAGAATAAAGAATGATGAATAATGAATGGAGATTCGGAGATTAAGCTACTGCTAAGATATTGCTGCAGCATCACCAATGCCGCAGCAATTCTACCTAACTACTACTACAGGACAGCCTACTGGAAAATCACCATAAGAACACAACAGGTAATACAATGCTGTAAAAATCAAGCCAAAAATGCAAACATAAACCAGTAATGAATCCAAGAATGCTAAGCATGCTTTTCGGTTTCCAAATTAATACTACAGTGGTCTGGTTCTACCAAGACTACTTAGCCTACTAGTCTAAACCCCCGATAACATCGTCTCATGGAGTACGAGGTACCGTGAACCTAGAACAATACAAGGCAGTGAAATTGGTCGTGTCCCCTACAATATTGACCGCACGGTCATGCGCCCCAAGCAAGTGCCATGCAATTAACGTGTCAACTAGACCCCTTCCGGTTAGAAAGCCAGATACTAGTTCGATACATAACTTGGACAGTCGTAACCGCAAGTTATTCCTAATTCATTTAAGTAATTGCATGAATAAACTAAGCATGCCCCATACAAGCATCAATAAAGAAAACGATACACAAAACTTATGCATTCTATTCATCTTATGCCACATTACGTTTTTCCACATGTTTATAATTTACTAGACTACAACACCTTCAGGTTATGAATATATATTTTGCTGAAACGAATCATGAAAGACAAGGATTAAAGTAATAGGAAAAACAGTCCCTAGGTCCATAGTGACACCAGTCAATCCCAAGACGGAAAACATATCAATCCCAAAACATTTTTAATTAATCCTTGAATCCATGTAAATATTCTCATATCACCAAGAACATTCAATTACAAAATAGTAACAAATTGAAGAACATTCAATTACAAAACAGTAAGCAAATTGAAGAAATGGAAAGAGGGTTACTCGGGTCGGAGATCACCCTACTGCCCCAAATCGGATTTAATCAAGTTGCTGCTGTCCTTCGTCTCCTCCGCGTGATGCTGCTGCCTTCGATTCTGTCCAGCTTAAAAGCCTTCAGCAATGTCACCCCAGCCTTCTCAAGTATTCTCCACTCTAATCTAAGCTCAAAAACAACTCTAAAACAAGCTACCTACTGCCTATATTCTAAGATGCCCGAAACTAAACACAAACAAACTGGTACTTACAATATTTCTCCTCCTCTCTTCTCCCCCCCCCCATATATATATATATATATATATATATATATATATATACACACACGTTTAGATGCCTCCTGGAATTTAATTTCCCATTTTCCCTCTTGATGACTCATCCACTGATTTCCAATTTCTTCAAATTGGCCAACTTTTATCCCAATTCCTTTTACCAATTTCAACCACCAAAATTCCCTTTTTACCCTTAGCAATTGAATCCAAAAATTCCATCATCTTTTATGTAAAATCCTGCACAAATTTAAAGGTTAACAATGGAATAATAAAATGTAGGGATTTCTTCAATTAAAATGCCCTTTTCAACAATTAATCCACAAAATTAAAATTGGGAAGAGAAGTATGCAATTTAACAAAATCTTACAAATAACTCTACTTTCGTAGAGTTATCAATTATCCGCTTTGACCCACTTTAGATCGGTAGGGAAATACTACTACTTTACTACTTCAAGTGATAAATAACAAATATCTATCAATATAAATAAAATATCAGATAGATAATAAAATATTAAATAGATAATATAGGATAACATATCAAACATAGTATAATTAATATAACCATATAACTATATCTTCCAATGGTTAATGTCCTTTTCCACCCTTAGTGGTTATTGATATTTTGACACATAACCTTTATTTCAAAAATTGCAATATAATAACCCAATGCATTATTACCATATAAATATAACTATATCTATTATCAAGATCATGGACACAAATATTTTCACGAATATGACCACTCTAGAGATCATAAATTTTATTAACATTTACTTTTCAGAATTATAATATAACTTGTGAACTCTTCCTCATTATTTCTCATTATACATGGATTATGATTTTTTCTGGACTGCCTTTGTTAACGTATATATAGTTCACGTGTGTATATATATATATGCTTCTGCCGGATATATATATATATGTTTGTATGGTTGTTTATATATATATATATATATATATATATATATATATATATTACTAGCTTTCTAGCTTCTATATATAGTTTGTACATTTAAGTATATCTTATATTCTGGATATATATAACTTCTACTATTTACAAAGCTAATGAAAAGAAATTATATAAGTTATTTGATAATGAGTTTTCGAATCCATGACCTATAAACTTCAAAAGAAAACATTATTTCACTACACTAATTAGATAAAGATAAATGTATATATTTACGTTAGATAAATGCTATTTAACTTAAATTTTGTTGTTATCATTATTAATATTATTATTTTTATATCTTGTTATTTTATTTAATTATAATATTTTTTTTATTTGCTTGAAGAATATAGATAAAGATATATATGTCTTGCCGATAGTGTAACAACTCATTCTATTCTTAAAAATAAAAAAATATTTCATTGTAATAAAGATGAATGAAACATATTGTAAACAAATTTTCTTTTTCATGTAATTTCATGTAAATTGAAATTACAAAAAATCGGTTACATAAAATTACAATAATTTTTAGGGGGTCCTATTTCTATTGATTCGCTGATTCGATCCGTCGTGAGGTTGAGGGTCTTTTTGGACTTGATATCGATTCGTTGAACAAGTATGAATTTCTTTCGAGGGTTTCTGGACTTTTCTTCAGAGGCCTTAGATTTTCTCGGAATGAATTTTGAACAAGTATGAATTTCTTCCGAGGGTTTCTGGACTTTTCTTCAGAGGCCTTTAATTTTTTCATAATGAATTTTGACAAAGTTTCTGTATAATTCTCTCAACCTTTTCTCATCTTCTTTTCTCTTTTTTCCTCGAGAGAATTTGGACCTTTATTTATAGTTAGAGAGGATGAAAATGAATGACTATTATGATGTCAAATGTCACTAATTTGAGACATAAATCTCTCAATATTCTTAATATATAAATATTTATATATTAAAAAATTTAAATAAAATTTAGTTATATATTTTAAATATATAATTAAATTTAAGTGTCTACACATATGTTACTACAATTTCGGCTACTACAAAAATAATTGAAGACTCAGAAAGAGCCATTATAATGTTACCCAACGAACAAAATTCAATATAAACAATGATTTATTCTCATCTAAGTCTCAAAGGAATTTGTTAAGCTTCAAAGATATTCGTCTTAACGGCTTTCACGTGGAGACTGTAAGTGAAGGAAATGATGAGTTTCTTCATATTACAAGCATTATTACGAGTAAGAAAATTGTATTAGAAAAATTGAATATGTTTTCTTGGGGCTATGACTATACAAAAATAAATGTAATTGAAATACATTCAATAAACTAGAAGTTTATTGATTAAAAAATGTTCACTATTTAGCATGACCGGTTGGGGCATCCCAGTTCAAGTATGGTGTAAAATATCATTGAAAATTCACATAGACACTCATTGAAAAACCTGAAGCTTTTTCAATTGAAATAAATTTTCTTGTGCTACTTGTTCTCGAGGAAAATTATTTATTAAGCCATGACTAGCTAAAGTTGAATTGGATCTCCAACATTTTTAGAAAGAATTCAGGGTGATATATGTGGACCAATTCACCCTTCATGTGGACCATTTCGATAATTTATGGATCTAATAGATGCATCTAGTAGATGGTTTCATGTTAACTTACTATCAACTCGCCACTTGGCGTTTGCGAGATTACTTGCTCAGATTATTAGATTATGAGCACAAATTATAGATTATATAATTAAATCAATACGTCTGGATAACGCTAATGAGTTTTCATCTCAAGCTTTCAATGATTATTGTACGTCTATTGGTATAAACATTAAATATCTTGTAGCTCATGTTCACACACAAAATGGATTAGTTGAATCTTTTATTAAAAGACTTCAACGATAGCTAAACCTATACTTGTGAGAAATAAATTACCCATTTCAGCTTGGGATTATGCAATTTTTCATGCAGCAACACTTGTACGTGTTAGACCAACAAGTTATCATAAATATTCTCCATTACAATCAGTTTATGATCGGGAGCCAAATATTTCTCATTTTAGAATTTTTAGATGTGCGGTATATGTTCCTATTGCTCTATTACAACACACAAAAATGGGTCATCAAAGAAGATTGGGGATATATGTTGGTTTTGATTCTCCTTCTATTATAAGATATATTGAACCTATGACAAGAGATCTTTTTACGGCACGATTTGCCGATTGTCATTTTGATGAATCAATGTTCCCAAGATTGGGGGAGGAAAAGAAAAACAGCTTGATAGAAATATTACATGAAATACTTTACAACATCTTGATACTCGTACAAATCAGTGTGAACTTGAAATTCAAAAGATAATATATAGTAAATCAACTGTCAGATGCATTTAGCGACCTAAAGAGAGTGACTAAGTCACATATACTAGTTGAAAATGCTCCTATACGGATTGGTATCCCAAAAAGACAATCTGTAAATGAAATAGTAAATCAGTCTATAGCACGCCATAAGCGTGGTAGATCAATTGGTTCAAAAGATAAAAATCCCCGTAAAAAGAAGTGAGAAAATGTTAATAATGAACCCGAGCTTAATACTCCAGAAGAGTCAAGAGACATAATAAATGAAATAACTCCATAAGAAGTTCATGTACCTAAAGATATTGAAAATATCAAAAAATAGATAATAATGAGATCTCAATAAATTATGTCTCAACGGAGAAATGATTGTATCGAGAAGAAATAACTATCGATAATGTTTTTGTATATAATATAATATTAGCTATTATAAATGAAAATAATTATAATGAGCCTACATCCGTTGATGAATGTCGACGTATAAGTTATTGGCTGAAATGGAAAGATGCAATTCAAGCAGAATTAAACTCACTTGCAAAATGTGAAGTTTTTGGACCATAGCTCGAACACCTGAAGATGTTATGCATGTAGGGTACACATGAGTATTTGTACAGGAAAAAAACAAGAAAAATAAAATTGTGAGATATAAAACATGTCTTGTTGCACAAGGTTTTTCGCAAAGATAAAAAATTGACTATGAGATCATTTATTCTCCTGTAGTGTATGCAATTACTTTTTGTTATCTTCTTAGTCTGGCAACTAATGAGAAACTTGATATGCGTCTTATGGATGTATTACAACCTATTTATATGGCTCACTTGCTATCTATATGAAAATCCCTGAAGGATTTAAAATGCTTGAAGCATATAAATCAAATTCTCGAGAATTATATTCAATAAAATTACAAAGATCTTTGAATGGTTTAAAACATTCTGGATGAATGTGGTACAATCGTCTTAGTGAATATTTATTGAAAAAGGGTTATCAAAATAACCAAATTTGTCCATATGTATTTATTAAGAAACAAAATTAGGCTTTGCTATAATTGTTGTATATGTTGATGATTTATATATTATTAGAACCCTTGAAGAAATTTTAAAAGCAGTAGATTCTTTGATGAAAGAATTTGAGATGAAAGATCTCGAAAAGACAAAGTTTTGTCTCGGCCTGCAGATTGAGCATTTAAAAGATGAAACTGAAATTTTTGTTCATAAATCAAATTATACTGAAAAGGTCTTTAAAAGATTCTACATGGACAAGGCACGCCCATTGAGTACCACAATGGTTGTTCGATCACTTAATGTGAAATATGACATTTTTCGACCTCGTGTGGATAATGAAGAAGTTCTTGGTCCAAAAGTACCATATCTTAGTACAATATGCGCACTAATGTATCTTGCTAATAATACAAGACTTGATATAACTTTTGTTGTTAATTTGTTAGCAAAGTTTAGTTTATGTCCAACTAGAAGGCATTAGAATGGAATTAAACATCTCTTTCGATACCTTCGAGGTATAATTGATATGAGATTGTTATATCCTCATATTTCTAAATCACAACTTGTTGGTTATGCTGATGCTAGTTACTTGTCTGATCCACATAAAGCCATATCTCAAACAGGTTATATTTTTACATGTGGAGGAACTGCTGTTTCATGACGTTCTACAAAGCAAACATTAGCAGCTACTTCTTCTAATCATGCAGAAGTTATAGCAAATCTATAAAGTTGTGAATATGTTTGGTTAAGATTCATGTCTCAACACATTTGAGAGACACGTGATTTATATTCAGGCAAATAACTTCCAACAATAATTTATGAAGATAACACTGCCTATATAGCTCAATTACAGGAAGAATATATCAAACAAGATTGCACAAAGTATATTTCACAAAAAAATTTCTTTACGCATGATGTTCAGAAAATGGTGATATTTATGTACAACAGATCTGTTCAAGTGATAATTTGGCAGAATTGTTCACAAAAACATTGGCAACTTCAACATTTGAAAGACTAGTCTATAATATTGGAATGCGCCGGTACAATAATATTATGTAATGATTAGGGGGATTGTGCAAAGAACAATGTACTCTTTTTCCATCACTAAGATTTTTTCCCACTAGGTTTTTCTCTAGTAAGATTTTAATGAGGTATATTTCTTATACAATTGACATCCAATAGGGAGTTTTATAAATCTCCATTCACTAAGAATTTTTCCCACTAGGTTTTTTTCTAATAAGATTTTAATGAGGTATATTTCTTGTACAATTGACATCCAATAGGAAGTTTTATAAATCTCCATTGAATTTCTTTCAACTCCCATAACCCTTTTTGTAATAATATCTAATAACACTAGTAACTTCCTATTCATGTTTAATGTTCATGAGTTACATGTTTGTATATATATATATATATATATATATACATGCAATATATATATATATATATATTGTATGTACATATATGCCTCTTAATTCATCCCTATAAATAATGGCTTACATATGTATATTTGTAAATAGATGAATCATATATGAAAAATATAAACAACTCTCTTTTTCTTTTATCTTTATTATATTTCTTAATTATTTGTTTTTATTAATAATATTTTATAGCACTGTTTCATTATATTTTCTTCTCTTTCATTCTTTTTCCTTATATATAAAAAATATCTTTTTATATGAAAATATTTACTAATTATACAAATAATTTATGCTTTTTCTTTTCTATAATTCATAGTTTCACTCAAAAGAAGATGAGATGATTTCCTTTTTGGTATGCTTATTGAAAATGAGTGTTTATGAATAATTAAAATAATTCTAATAAAAATTTTGTTTTCTTAATAATAATAATAATTCAAATACTAGCTGTTTATGAAAGAAAGGTGTAGAAGAGAAATGGGCATTAAGCACAAGTTTGGGAGCTGAAAGAATTATTTGTTTGTTACTTTTTGGGTAAAGGAATGATGGACCAGTCAGTTTGCCATGTCACATGAGCCTTCTTCCTTCCACTAATCACTTATTAACGGTTACTAATTATAATCTTTTTTTAGAAAAAGAAACAAAAATCATGGTATATTATAAAATTATATAAAAACAATAAAACAAGATGAGAAGTAAATAAAAAATGTAGAAAATAGAGAGAATATTATTATATGAGATTTCTTGTTAATCTTGATTGTGTATACAAAATGGTAGAAAGTCCTCTATTTATAGGATGAAAATGGGATAATGATAAGTATTGAGGGTGACACTTGTCACCCGGGATTAAGTATTAAGTGACACTTGTCACCCGAGATGAATAGGGGATAAGGATAAATATTAAGGATGACACTTGTCACCCAGGATTAAGTGATAAGTGACATTTGTCACCCGGGATGGATAGGGGATAAGGATAAACATTAAGGGTGACACTTTTCACCCGAGATTAAGTGGTAATAATGATTGTACGATGAACATCCACTAATTTAATGAATCTTCGGGATGCATAACACTCCCCCTTGGATGTCTATTACATAAAGAATATGCATCGTTAAAACCTTACTAGATAAAAACTCAGTGGGTAAAAACTCTAGTGAACGAAAAAGAGTACACTATTCTTTATGTGTAGATTTCTCCCCCTGATGAGATGATCTCTCGAAATCTTTAAATTTCAAATTCTCGTTTCAAATAAACTCGCAACCTGGCGTTTGCGAGATTACTTGCCCAAATAATTCGCTTAAGAGCGCAGTTTCCTGATTATCATATTAAACGAATCCGTCTAGACAATGCTGGTGAATTTTCTTCGCATGCATTTGATTCTTATTGCATGTCGATTAGAATAATTGTTGAACATCCTGTAGCTCATGTTCACACACAAAAATGGTCTAGCTGAATCATTTATTAAAAGGCTGCAATTAATTGCTAGACCATTATTGATGAAAACAAATCTCCCTACAACAGCAAGGGGACATGCAATTTTACATGTTGCAGCACTTGTGCGTTTAAGGTCGTCGAGTTATCATAAATTCTCTCTCATACAGTTGGTTTTTGGTTCATAGCCAAATATTTCTTATTTGAGAATTTATGGGTGTGCTGTATATGTCCCAATTGAACCACCCCAACAGACAAAAATAGGTCCGCAGAGAAGATTGGGGATATATGTTGAGTATGACTCCCCGTCCATTATAAGGTATCTTGAACCTTTGACAGGGGATGTATTTACAACAAGATTTGATGATTGCCATTTTGATGAAAATTTGTTTCCCAAATTAGGGGGAGAGAATAAATGGCATAAGATTGAACTTGCGTGGATAACTTCTTTGAATCATTTAGATCCACGCACAAATATGAGTGAACTTGAAGTTCAAAAGATTATACATTTGCAACAAATTGCAAATCAACTGCCAGATACTTTTGCTGACTCCAGCAGAGTCACTAAATCGCATATTCCAGCTATAGATACTCCTATACGAACAGAAGTTCCTGAATGACAGAAAATTAATCCTATAGCTATCGAATCAAAAACATGCCAGAAGCGTGGCCGACCCCTTGGTTCCAAAAATAAAAACCCTCGAAAGAAAAGAGGAACAAATGACCCAGAAGATCATATTGATGAAACAGAAAAAGAAAACCAAGGGACAACTGATGAAAAGATTCCAACTACAAATAATGAAGAGAATTATGAAATCTCTATTAATTACACCAGTTCTAGTCAAAGTTGGGATCGAAGAAATGTTGTTATTGATAATGCTTTTGCATACAACGTAGCCCTTGATATTTTCAAGGATAATGAGGATTTAGATCCTTTATCAGTTGAAGAATGTCGGCATAGAATTGATTGGCCTCAATGGAAAGATGCGATTCAATCGGAATTAAATTCGCTTGCAAAGCGAGAAGTTTTTGGACCTGTAATCCAAACGCCAAAGGATATAAAATCTGTTGGCTATAAATGTGTGTTTGTGCGAAAACTAAATGAGAATAATAAAGTCGTAAAATATAAAGCACGACTCGTTGCACAAGGTTTTTTGCAAAAGCCAGGAATTGATTATGATCAAACTTATTCACCTGTTATTGATGCTATTACACTCCGATATCTTATAAGTTTGGCAGTTCATGAAAAGGTGGACATGCGTCTAATTGATGTAATTACAGCTTATCTTTATGGAAGCCTTGAAAATGAGATTTATATGAAAATCCCTGAAGGATTCAAATTACCAAAGGCTTCTAAAGGCCCTCGTGAACATTATTCTACAGAAGTCATTATATGGGCTTAAACAGTCTGGACGCATATGGTACAATCGCCTTAGTGAATTCTTATTGAATTGAGGATATAAGAATGACCAAATCTGTCCATGTATTTTTTTAAGAAAACAGATTTTGGTTTTGTGATTCTTGCTATATATGTTGATGATATCAATCTCATAGGAACTCCAGAAGAGCATCGAGAAGCTATAGATTTATTTGAAACGAGAATTTGAAATTTAAAGATTTCGAGAGATCATTTCATCAGGGGGAGAAATCTATACATAAAGAATAATGTATTCTTTTTCATTCACTAGAGTTTTTTCCCACTGAGTTTTTATCTAGTAAGGTTTTAACGAGACATATTCTTTATGATGGACATCCAAGGGGAAGTGTTATGAATCCCGAAGATTCATTAAATTAATGGATGTCTATCATCCCAGAAAATTACGTAAGACGATAAATATCACATAATATTTTTAATATTGGACATGTGGTTATATATATATATAGTTGTAATAAAAGAAAGGAGAAAGTGGAAGTAGTGTGTAATGCACTTATGGAGCACTTATAGTTATATATATATATGTATATCTATATAGAGATGTATAGATATATATATACACGTGAGTAATGCCTATAAATAGGCACACAACCATTCCATTGAATAGAAGAAAAGAAAAATTTTATTCTCCCGTGAACTCTCTCCTCTCTCCTCTCTCCTCTCTCCTCTCTCCTCTCTCCTCTCTCTCTCCCCTTATATATATTAAAGCTTTTGGTTATTCTTTTATATTTGGTATTTGATGAAAGTTTTATAACAATATATATATAAATTATGATTTTTTTAATCTTATTTAATAATCAATCACTAAAAAAAATTAGAAGTGGGAAATTCTTCAAAAATATTTTTGGGGTTAATCTGGTAAAATTCTCTGCTATTTGGCTTTTGTGAGACGGTTGCATATGAGCGCTCGTAGAGGCTATACACTCCACTCCGACTCAGGTTGTGCTCTATCTCTCCGGCGGTGCTTCTCAGGTCTGTCTCTTTTGAAACTACTCTACATTTTTTTTTCCAATTTTGTACAGATTATATCTTCTTCGCACAAACGAGTACTATAATTAGTTTCGGAACAGGCGTTGGGATGGTTGATGTCAGTTCCAGGTGCTTCTAACACGGTGCTTGATGCGGTGGTTCCGTATTCTAGATGTCTATGATTCAATTGCTCGGCAAGGTTAATTTTGATTATGTATTTCCGCGAATTTTGATGTTGTGTTTAGATTTGTTTTATGCTTTGGTGATCACAAAATGGAAAACGTTTGGAATTTTTGAAGGTTCCTAGTGAATTTTCTAGTCGGAAAACTGTGGAAGACATGGCACTTTTGGCTTATAATAGAGCTTTGACGCTTTCCAAACCAGGTTTGTTTTCGTTCTCTGGTATGTAGTTTTCATCATTTTATTTTATGAAGTTAATAACAAATGTTGCTAGTTTTTTTGTGCTTGCTAAGTCCATAAGCGTCAAGTTGAGAGTGATACTCTTGTTTGTTTTATAATTCTGAAATGGACCGGTATATTGGTTTTTCTAGCTTATCACTGTCGTTTTCTCTTCTATGTTCCTGGTCAATGGATTCATTCCTCTTTGTGAAACTTTGGAATTTTAACATCAGTTAACCGATATAGTGAGAAAACTGAACTTTAGATACAATTTCAATTTGACAATTTTTGTCAATGTGGAACTGAGTTTTCTTGATAAATATGGGGAAGTTAGGGCTGAAGAATGTTAAAGTAGTGATTTCTTGGTTGGATTTAGTTTTCAGTTTCTCACTGCATGCTACATTTTCTTAGTTCAACAGTTTGTTAAACTATTTTGTAGATTCTTCAGTTGTTGGAGTGGGTTTTACTGGATCTCTGGCTAGCACACGCCCAAAACTAGGAGACCACAGGTATATTTGTAATGAATCATCTTCTCCTTGTTTTGTCCTTCAATATGATCATTAGGGGAAACCCTGCTCAATGGTGGTAAAGTATTTTGATGGTTTTTAACGGCCAAATACCATTGGGAATACTAATCAAGATGGAAGCTGATTGGTAGACTTCTGTTATAGCACTCTGGTAAATCATTTTGATATATCTAATCTTATAGATGATGCAAAATCAAGGTAATAGTATACTTTGCAATTGAGATTCTGATGGAGTAATACGGACCATAGACTGCTGGCTTCTTTGCTTCCTCAGACAATTTTTTTTCATGAGTTTATTGAAATTAATGTCACAGGCTCTATTGCAGAAGAAGGTTCATCATTTTTGTTGTTTAGCCTCTAATATTGTGAATATGAAGTTAGATCTTGCCTCACGTGTAGGTTCCACTTGTCAACGAGAACCTCTGATCGACTCTGGGCGTCAACAGTTACACTGACAAAGGTGCTGAGGGATGTCTTTCATTCTTCCAGTAGGAGTTAAATGAGTTATACAATTGAATTGATTAATGATTTCAGTGTTTCAGAACTCGTGAGCAAGAAGATAGGGTCTCAAGCAAATCTCTTATCAAGGTGTGAACTTGTGAATTTTGTGAAGAACTGTGTTAACTTATTCTCTGAAAAATGCGGTCTGTAATGTTTAAACTCATCTGGAAATACTGGATAGTATGAACCAATTTAACAATCTTGTTTATTTGCTATGTGAAAGTTTTATCAATAATATAATGGTAAGAGATGGGGAAGATGATTGGCAAAGACAAGTTTGAAAAATTATTGATTCACATTTCAATTAACTAGTAAAATATGTTAAATATTTGAGAATTTGACAAACTAATGCACCATGATATACGGTTACTGTTATGGTAGGTGACAGCGACCTGAAAAGTTTTATGTCGAGGAAGTTTCTGAAAAAAAATGTCATTCTGAGCCTGCGAGAACTTTATGAATTCCAAACACTAGAACTCAACACTAATGTTTTCCTCATGTATAGCATAAATTTTCTACATGGAAATGCCTGTGCATAACTGGAATTTGCATGAAAATCAAATTTAGTTGCTCAGGTGAAGCACTGAGAGGTATACTGGATTTGGTTAACAGACTTGGTTGTTAATGAAATTCACAGTTACATGAATGAAGGATATATTTACATGTTAATGCACTGGAAGTTGTTGATTCATATTTTTGTGATGTATTAAAACTTAATTATTTGATGTATGATCATAGGCCATTGCAAATGCATGCAAGGTTCAAGTTAATTATGCTTCAGAGTTGACTGAATCTAAAGTTTCTAATGAAGGTGAAAGGGCATTTAATGAAGATGAAGAACTAGAGCAACTTATAAGTGGGCAGATATGCTTCAAGGTCTATTCTTTTTCAAATGGTATGGTTTGAACTGGATGTCATTGTCTAAGCAATGTAGATTTCTATCACTATTATATCGTCTATTATTGGCCTTCAATAAACATTTTGCACTAAAGTTTTGCTATTGGGTTGTGCATTTCATCTATTACAAATGACAAGTATCTCACTATCTTTCTAGCACGAGGTTGGCGGTGGTGAAATTCAGTCTTGCATTTCACAGCAATTCAAGATTATTCTTTGTTCTCAATCTAATTGATATTGTAACGTAGCAATGCAGAACACAGATCGGAAGATTATTCTCTTTGGGTCATTTAATCCATTACATGAAAGTCATTTGAAACTCTTGAAAGTGGCTAATAGGTAAACTTCATATGTACTCTAACTTAATGTAATGCCAAGCATGTGAATTTTGGAAAAACCATTTGCTTGAATTTTGGAAAAATATTTTAGATTTCTAAATCATTTGTAAATTTGAGTTAGGAATTGAAGTGTATAAGTGCTGTGCATGAATTTAGTTAATACTATTTTTTTCCCCTGCCTTCTAGGGCAATGTATATTAACTGAGAGAAAGGCTTATTTTAAGTTAAGAGTGTCCAAGCAACTGTAAAGGTTCTATAGACTAATGGTTAGAGGTTTGATAATTGGTATTGTAAAGTTTCTGCAATGTTGGGACTTGATTGAATTATTTGGAATGATGGGCACTGAATCTCAGTTTTAGTTTTCCATATCCTAATATGCTGCACAACAAGGTAAATTTATTGGATAAAACATTCAGTCCCAATCATTCCAAATAATTCATTCAGGCCCCAACCTTGCAGAAACTTTACCATGACAATTACCAAACATATAACCATTAGTCTATAAAACTCTTACAGCTGTTTGGACACTCTTAACTTACAAAAATGCTAATAATGCAAAAAAACAAGAAAATAATGAGCTTTTCTCTCAGTTAATATACATTGCCATAGAAGGCAGGGGAAAATAATAGTATTAACTAAATTCATGCACAGGACTTATACACTTCCATTCCTAACTCTAATTTACAAATGATTTAGAAATCTAAAAACTTTTTCCAAAATTCAAGCACGTGGTTTTTTCAAAATTCACATGCTCGACATTACATTAAGTTAGAGTGACATATGAAGTTTACCTATTAGCCAGTTTCAAGTGACTTTCATGTAATGGATTAAATGACCCAGAGAGAATAATCTTCCGATCTGTGTTCTGCATTGCTACGTTACAATATCAATCAGATTGATAACAGAGAATAATCTTGAATTGCTGTGAAAGTATGCAAGAATGAATTTCATCACCGCCAACCTCGTGCATATTAGGATTGAATTATTTGGAATGATAAGCATATTAGGATATGGAAATCCTAACTGTTAGGATTTTGAAGTACAGAAAAAACAGTCATAATTTCTAACCAGCCATTATTCTGCAAGAAAGCTGAACTCTTTCCCTGCAGTGCTTTTGTGATTGATGTAGACACTGCAGTGAGACTAGTAAATGTAAGCCTTTCAAACCACGTTTAACTGCTTATTTAAGTTTTCATATGCTTTTTTTTTAATATATAATTTTATTCTTTCTGAGGAATTTTTTTCAGCCAAATAGCTTGGTAAAATGTTCAACTCTTCAATTGTAGTCTCGACTTCTTCCCGCCATAGTGATATGATTTCTTTGACTTTGACTGAATTACATTTTACTCATTTTATAGTTTACTTCATAAACATAATAGGTTTATGTATCTGATGACCTCTACTACCTTCTGTTCCTTTAAATATCAAAATCATTGCCCTTGGAATTTTATAATGATATGATACCACATACTTAATGCCTCATGACATAGCAATCTGTTCTAGCCAACGCGTAATTCAAGCTTCTCCAAACTCTTAGACAAACATGTTGGAGAATATATATATATCTGCATGCTCTATATGAGATTTGTTGGTCTAGAGTCTTGTTTCGTGGAAAGTTTGGAAAACTCTGCTTATCTTAGAATTTCTTATCTTTCAGCCAAAGTACTATGGTGGTGATTATGGGAAAATGTTGGAGACTCTCCTTGGTTACAAGAATACAGGATGTCTCTTCTTGGTGGATGGTAGACATGTAGATGGAGTTTTCAAGGTCTGTATCCCAATTGTATACTTTTAGTAGCCCTTCTAGTATTTCCAGTTACCAATAAGTTTAAAAGTTTTTGGATGCTATTTGGTGATCTCTATAGGTCCTTGAGGATTTTGAAATACCTGAGGAATTGAAAGACGTGTTTATTTCAATACAAGCGGAGAAATCTCGCATGAACATATCATCAACTGAAATAAGGAAAAGTCGAGGTATATGAGATTTCTGAACCACAAATGCGTACTGTCACATTACTTGATATAGTTTGCAACTTTTCAATTTCAAAATTGTTCATCTTATATACCACAGTTTGAAGAAAAAACGACACTTGATATAGTGAACTACAGATTGATTTGAAGAAATGAATACTTGGTCGAGTGCAAATTAATATCCTGCTGTGGTAACTTTGTAAATGACTGGAAAATAGTCAACTTATTTCATTAATAAAGCTTTTTATACTTGGCTTGTTTCGATTATTTTGAATCTCCTGCTTCTTATTGATATTGCACATATACCAACGTGTATCTGCTAAAGCCAAAGAGTGATAAAGATAACTAAAACTGTGCATACTGTGCCTTAGTGAATTTGGAGATTTACAGAGTGATGCTTCCTATGTAGAGAGAGAGAGAAAGAAGGCAAGACTGCTAGCAGCAGCCCACAAAATGAAGACCACATTACTCTCCAATGCCCCACTGCCATTTCCATCCCAGCTTCCAACTGATCACCATCCCTTTGCCATCTTCTCAACTCAATATCACAGAAGGATTACTACTTTCTGCTTTCAACTGATGACTGGTTTTTTAACAAGGAAGAGGACCAGCAGCTTGTTGACAAATACTTGCGGATGAGTTAGGTTGGCAGCTATGGTGATGGGTGGTGGAGGAAGGAGGAAGGAGAACTTGTTTCGTGGCTAATGCATGTGGTTAAGAATCAAAATGTTCTTTTCCTTTCTCTATCTTTTGATCTAGTTGTCTTAACTGTTTCATTAAATTTGGCAAGCAATGCAAAAAAGGTATACATTTTCGTGTACCTTTTGACTATGGGCAATGGAGACAGAAAATAAAGGATTAATACAATGGTCAATGGGTCAGCAAAAGTGGGAAGACTCCATATATTACTTAAAAAGATATTCCTTGGACCCTTTTATACAATGCTTATCAAAATCCCAGTAGGATAGATGGTGGTGGGGGTGGATACATTTGCCCTTCGGCTTATTGACATTTAAATAAAACCAAATCCAAAATGAGGTTTGGCAAAAGGGCTTCCAACTAAGCAACCTAGAAACAATCATAGAACCCTAGAATGGCAAAATTTGTGGGGGTGGGTAAGAAAAGAAACCAGTGAATGTTATGGGGAATATCAAGATTTAGTGTAAACTCTCTCTTTTCTTGTTCAAGTCTCGAAAAAGTTTACTCATTTTGAAAGTTTCAAATTAAGAAATAAAGAATCCCTAAACCAATCAAACCAAACATCCAACCAAAGTCTTCCGGTTTATCCAAATCCGACTCAACCTGCACGATACTAAACGAATCCCTCCCTGTATTTACCTTCATACCCTCATTCACACGCCCATATAACACATATACCCTATTATTTTCTCCAATCGCCACTGCACTTGCCTGACCCTCAGCGTCGAGGGTAGTTTTGTCAAACACCATGCCTTCTTCACAACCATCCATACTCTTCAAGTAATACAGTTTTTCTGTTGACTCACCATCCTTATTTTTCAACATGCAGATATATCAATGAATATTCACATAATAAATATATTGATAACACTCTCCCTTAAAATATTCATTGTATAACAAATATTGTATTAATAATATCATTGCTCTTGACGTTAAGGGATAATAATGACCATTTGATAGACATCCACTAATGTATTTTCGAATTCAATGAATCTTCAGGATTCATAACACTCCCCTTGGATGTTCATAATGTGCTTCATTAAAATTTTACTAAATAAAAACATGTGAAAATAAAAATTCTAGCGAAGGAAAATGAGTACACTATTCTTTATGCGTAAATTTCTGTCCTTGATGAGATGAATTTTCAAGATCTTTGAATCTACGCAAACTAATTTTATATCTCAATTTTTCAAAGGTTACGATTAAAATGGCTTAGTGAATAAATCTGCAAAATTATAGGTAAATTATCCTCAATTTCTCAAAAGTTACGGTTAAAAGGGCTTAGTGAATAAATCTACAAAATTATAGGTAAATTATCATAATAACACTTGAACTTTTCAAAAATCTAACTTTTGCACCTGTATTTATTTTTGCTTTGAACTATAAAATATCACATAATTTGCCCCGTCCAAAATTTCTGTCATACTTTATTTTCGGTCCAATTCTCAGGTGCATTTTCGTCTTTTTACAATTATGAGTATTTTTTAAGTATTAAAGTTTTATTTTCAAAGAAAATTTTATCATTTCACTTTATTATTAAAATTTGAAAAATATCTTTATTTTCCGTCCAATTCCCAAGTGAATTTTCGTCCTTTTACAATTATGAGTATTTTTTAAATATTAAAGTTTTATTTTCAAAGAAAATTTTATCATTTCACTTTATTATTAAAATTTGAAAAATATATTTTTGTAAGGGTTCGATCCTACAACCATGCATTTAATTAAATTATATCTACCCATTGGGACAATTATAATTATATAAATTTATCTGAAATTTATTTTTTATATTGTAATTACAAAAATAATAAATACGTATTTTATATTGCGATTACATTTTATATTTTAAATATAAATTATATTAAATATAAACATTCTCAAAAAAATATTATCAAATGACACAGTTCAAACCACAAGTTTTTGTTGTTGTCACCTTCATCAAACATTGCACTGAAGTTCTTCTTCAACTCTTTTGTTTCGAATTCGTCACATAATATGAATTTCGATGTATTTTTTATACAATGTCATTGCTGATACTAATAATGTAATGATATCATTAAAAAAAATTCAAAATTTGTATTATGCAACGAATTCAAAGTTAAAAAAGAAATTCAAGGTTTGAGGAAGAGAATGACTACGGAGACATATGGTTTAAATTGTGTTATTTGGATAATATTTTTTCAAAATCTTTATATTTAATATAATTTTTAAATAATATAAATTTTTGTATTTGTCCAAATGGTAAATGCCTATTTATTCTTTATATGGTTGTGGTTCATAAATATAATTATGTTAAATTTATTTTGGCATCATCTAGTATGCAATATAAAATATAAGTTTCACACAAATTAACATGTTAATAGTTACTTCAGTGGGTTATTATGATTTTGCCATTTGTGTGGTTGGGGGATCGAATCCCTCCAATTTAAGAAATTTTTCAATTTTTTTAAAATTTTATGAAAAGACAAAATTATCCTAAAAATAAAATTAATAATTTTAAAATATTAATGATTTTAAAATACGAAAATAGCCCTAAGAATTGGATGAAAAATGAAGTTTGAAGGAAATTTTGGGCGGAAGGGCAAAGGAAGAGATATTTTATAGTTCAAGTGTCAAATCAAAGCAAAAATAAATACAGTGCAAAAGCTGAATTTTTGAAAATTTCAAGTGTTAGTAGGATAATTTACCCCAAAATTATCACATGACGTTATTTGAAGCACAATAATTTTACTGTTGTTTTGAAATCTATAAATAAAGAATATGTTTTGTCCTATCACCTTTGATATATCTTTCTTCCAACAAAGCTATACAAGCTACATTATCTTTATATAGAGGAGTTTGAATATCTCTTATAGAGGATAAATCACAACTCCCTCTAATATAATTTTGACCTAATGTCAATAGTTCCTTAGAGGTATGTAAGGACATGTTTAATATCATTCCAATGTCATAATGTTGGTGAAGAACTAAATCGTGCTAGTAAATTTATAAAAATATTATATCTTTCCTGTGTATCATTTACAAGATATATTAGTGCACCAATAACTCTCAAATATGGTACTTCAGGACCAAGTAGTTCTTCATCATTTTCTTGAGGTCTAAAAATATCTTTATTTATTTCTATTAACCTCACAACCATTGGAATACTAGATGAATGTGTTTTGTCCCTGAAAAATATTTTCAGAACTTTAATTGTATATGTTGGCTAATGAACAAAGATTCAATCTTTTATATGTTCAATCTGTAGTCAATAGAAAATTTGATTTTTTAAAAAAATCTCTAACTTTCAATTATCGCTTTAAGCAATCTATAGCTTTTCCTAACTCTTCTGGAGTTCCAATGAAATTAATATTGGCAACATATATAACAAAAATCACAAAATCATATTCTGGTTTCTTTATAAAAATTCAATAAAAATTCACTAAATCACAATTTGGTCATTCTTATATTTCAACTTCAATAAAAATTCACTAAGACAGTACATGCGTCTAGATTTTTTTAGCCCATATAATAATTTCTATAATTTTATAGAATAATTTTCACAAGAGCCATTATAAGCCTTTAATCCTTCAGAGATTTTCATGTAAATTTCATTTTCAAGGCTATATAGATAAGTTGTAACAATATTCATTAAACGCATGTCTACCTTTTCATTAACTACCAAACTTATAACATATCATAGTGTAATAACATCAACAATGAGTGAATAAATATGATAATAACTAATACCTGGCTTTTGCTAAAAGCCTTGAGTACAAGTCGTACTTATCTTATAATTTCATTATTCTCATTTCACTTTTGCACAAACACCCATTTATAACTAACAGATTTTACACCATTTGGTGTTCGAACTATAGGTCAAAAAACTTTTGGTTTTGCAAGCAAATTTAACTCCGATTGAATCGCATCTTTCCATTAAGGCCAATCAATTCTATGTCAATATTCTTCAACTAATGAAAGATCAAAATCCTCATTATCCTTAAAATCATCAAGGACTACATTATATGCAAAAATATTATCAAATATTTCTCTTTAATCCCAACTTTTATCATAAGTGGCAAAATTGATAGAGATTTTCAAATTTTCTTTATCATTTGTAACTATAATCATTTCATTAGTTGTGCCTTGGTTTTTCTTTTTTCAATTTATTCAATATGATCTTCTGGATCATTTAATCTTCTTTTCTTTCAAAGATTTTTATCTTTAGCACCAAGGGCTCGTCCATGCTTTTTGACATATTTTTGATTCAACAACTATATAATTTGGATTTTGTCCATGAGGGACTTCTATTCGTATAGGAGCACATATAGCTCAAATATGCGATTTAGTGACTCTTTTGGAGTCAACAAAAGAATCTGGCAGTTAATTTGCAATTTGCTGCAAATAAATTATCTTTGAACTTTTAGTTCACTCACACTTGTGCGTGGATCTAAATGCTCCAAAACTATTTTCCACAAAAAATTTATTTTATGTCGTTTACTTTCTTCCCCTAATCTGGAAAAAAATTCTCTTCAAAATGACATCAATAAATCTTCCTATAAAAATATCTTATCATTAAATATTCAAGATACCTTATAATAAATAGGATGTCATAAACAATTCAATTATATTATCCGCTTTGACCCACTTTAGATTGGAAGGGAAATACTACTACTTTACTACTTCAGGTGATAAATAACAAATATCTATCAATATAAATAAAATATCAGATAGATAATAAAATATTAAATAGATAATATAGGATAACATATCAAACATAGTATAATTAATATAACAATGTAACTATATCTTCTAATGGTTATTGTCCTTTTCCACCCTAAGTGGTTATTGATATTTTGACACATAACCTTTATTTCAAAAATTGCAATAGAATAACCCAATGCATTATTACCATATAAATATAACTATATCTTTTATCAAGATCATGGACACAAATATTTTCACAAATATAACCACTCTAGAGATCATAAATTTTATTAATATTTACTTTCCAAAATTATAATATAACTTGTCAATTCTTTCTCATTATTTCTCATTATACATGGATTATGATTTTTTCTGGACTGCCTTTGTTAACGTATATATAGTTCACATATATATATTGATACGTCAAAAATTTGGTAAGGATATCTTGAGGGTAAAAAGGTAAAATATGACTCCAGGAATCTTGGAGAATCCCAGAATTGAAGTGACCTGCAAAACAAAAGAAGTTCGGTGGGGACGTGGATCCCCGTGAACTCTCCGACGATCAAGTTAGTTTAGTATATAATTGGTAACTGTTTTTGGTATATCTGGCTTGCCCTTACCTTCGTCTGATCCTTTCCTTTTATAAGGATGTGGTAGAGGGATCGTGTAGATTCAGCTCGTGGGCTGTTAGCGGTTACCGTTGTGGAGAAACGGTCGTTGTTAGTGGGAGAATGGAGATCCACGTTTTGATTGAGTGATTTGTTCGTTCCGTTTTTTATGCTTGATGGGTTTGACTTTGAGTCAAACCGTAGTATACATGGCAGTATGCAGTTTTATTTGTTGTGTGGACATTTTTGCTCTTGGTGGATATATTTTTCCTTTCAGTGGCCCCTCAACGAAGTATAGCACGACTTGGTGCGGACTTCGCTGGAGAGACAGTTGCCGAGTTTTTGGCTTTGGATTATAGGCATCCGATGACCGCTTCCTCGAGATCCCGCTGTGGTTCGGCATGCTTTGGTCAGTGAGTGGACACGCGTGGGTGGGGTCACTTTTAAGGCTAGTGAAGGTGACGGCTGTCGCTTCGTTTTTAATTCTGTTAGTTCCGAGGTGTCCTTTTTGCAGACCCGAGGCGTTGATCTTCGTGAGCAATCATGACGCCTTTGTAATAAAACTTTTCTCATAATCATTTCAAAACCCTTCTTTTTCTTTTCTTCCTCACACACCCTTTGCCTTCGTCCTCTTCTAACTTCTTTCTTTCGAAGAACTCTTTCTGCCATTGCTGTTGTGCAAGCTTTCTGAAGATTCTCCTTTTGCTTTGGTCGTGAGTTCAGTCCTGCACCCAACATTTCAAACGTCTACGATAATTTAAAAGGTATGCTTTGTCCTTTTTCTGTAGGTAGCCTCTGTTTTACCGGCGTTTTCCTTTCGCTCTTGCTTGGTTTTCTATTGGACTGTGGCTCTTTTGTCGTTCTGGGGTGATAGCTATGAGGGTTTATCTTTTTGCTTGATTGTTGGATTGTTGTGTTTATATGGGGTTTTAGGACTGGTGTGAGATTGATGTGGCTTGGTTGGTGTTTTTTCCTGATGCTGTTTTGAATTCTTTTAACCTCTGTTTGTAGTTTGAGAAATGGCTGGCCAACAGAGAGACATTGTTGGAGATGAAGTATCTGCATTGATGGCAGAGGGTTTTGGGGACCCTCAGCCTGCCCGCGAGGTGCTTTCTGAAGAGGTCCCGGCTGCCACTTCGTCTGGGCCCGTGGTGTTAGGGCCACTAGGTACGGATTTTTGCTTTTATAGAACTAAAGTAACCCTGGACCAACTCAACTCTATCTTCCATAAGTATAGTATAGATAGGAATGTGTATAGGTTAGGCTTGCCCTTCTCACTGGGTAGAATGTCCACCCGTAGTATCCCTATCCCTCTAGCTCACTTCGAGGTGGGACTTAGGCTACCTATGGACCCCGCCTTCGTGGATTTCCTCGTGTATGCTCGTATACAACCCCGGCAACTTCACCCAAACGCCGTTCGGGCTCTTCTTTCTTTGATTTGTCTGGGTCGCCGTTTAGGCTTTGAGCTGTCCATGAACATCTTGGGGATGTTCTTTTCCTCGCTTCGCATGTCTGACAACACACTTTCACTCCGTCCGCGTAGAAATAGAGTCCCACTCTTTGACCCCCCTCCCAACAAAGTGGACTTTAGAAGTAGATGGGTGACAGTAGAGTCGAAGAGAGGTTTCCCCTTCCAGCCTTGTGTCAATGAGGGTAGGCCCTTAACTCCTGTCTCCCCTTCTTCTTTGGACCCCTCCGAGAGATCCTTCCTCGAGCTCATCACTCGGGACTTGGGGGTAAGACGAGATGGTCAGTCCCGGGTGTACTCTTCGAAAGACTTGTTGAGTGACCAAAGCCTAGAATGGTGCGGTATAGGGGAGGGGTTGGAGTCTAGGAAAAGGGAATTAGGCTTTACACCCGAGGTGCCCAACGCCGAGTGGACTATACACCCCGGGGGCCTCTTCTCCATCCAGTGTGACATGTGCCTTCCGTCTTCATTTCCGGGTTGCCAACCAAGCCGGGGTAACTCTTACTTCGCCAATTTTCTTTCACTTCGTATCTAGCAGGAACACTTAACCCCCTTCTTTTTGTTTTTTCAGAGCCCGCTACTTTCAAGGCGGCTTGGAGGGAACGTGAGCAAGGGAGAAGTGTGCGCCAATCGCACTTGGATTCTCTTCCTCGCTTTCCACCTCGGCTGATTGATCGAGGTGCCTCTGGGGATACGCCCCTGTCATACCCGTCCTCCGCGAGCCAGTCTACACGCCGGGGTGGGTCTCCCCGTCGTGTAAGGAAGGAAGGGTCGAAGTCTGCACAATCTGCCCCATCAAGAACTCGCCCGCCCCTTATTCGGGACCCCACGGAGGAGGTGGAGGAAGTGGATGAGGAGCAGCTCAGACCACGTCGTCGCCAACACACTTCGTCACCGGCTCGCTCCATGGAGATTATACCAAGTCCTCCTGCTCAAGAGATTATGCCCGGTGTCAATTCGCCTACCGAGGTTCGAGAGGAGGGGGCTGCTACTCCGCCACCCGCAGGTGGAGAAGCTGGAGGGGACCTCGGTCCGTTATGGTTGAGACCGGGGTTCGTGATGCCAACGGAGGAGGGGGCTCTGCGGGAGTTAGCTGCCGAGATCTCCCGCAGGTCTCCACCCCTCAACAATTTGCGCTTCACCAATTGATACTCGGTGTCATTTATCGGTGGGGCCATCTTAGATCGAGCTGTGGACTTGGAGTCCCTGACCGGTATGGGCGAACTGAGTGTTGGTGAGGCTACTAACCGGGCTGGTGCTATCTTAGCTCGGGTAAGGGGTTTAAATCTTTTTTCTATGTTTTTGTTTTTAACCCCTTTCCTTGTCTTCGCAGATTACTGCCTTTCTCATGTACATCTCCCGAGCTTACTTTTCGGCTGAGGAAGGAGGAGCAGCCAATGCTGAGTGGCGGGCTGCCAATGAGCCATGCCTGGCCGTCCTGGAAACTGAGGTCAGCGATCAAGCTGCTAAGGTTGAGTTGGCGGAGTCAGAGAAGCTGCAGCTTGTCAGCGAAGTGGCCGAATGGAAAGAGAAGATGCTGCGGGTCGAGGAGGAGATGGCGAAGTTGCGGGCTACTAATGCTGACTTGAACACAACCCGGGATGAGGCGGTGGCTAGCAAGCTTTCCGTTGAAGAAGAGCTCAGACATTGTAGGTCGGCGAGATTCAAGAAGAATATTATCGACGACTACAAGAGTTCGGCCAAATTTCATGAGGAGATTGGGCGTGAGGCTGGCTCTTACTTGGAGAGGGGCTGTGTTCATATGATCCGGCAACTCCACCATCACTTTGAGGATAAGAATGTTCTGGTGCGGGCATATCAGTCGAACTTCGACAACGAAGCCTGCAGACAAGGGGCAGACTTTGTGCCGTACTCTGACGAGGAGCTTGAGGCACTCCGGGTGATGAAGAGAGAGGGAGGCCACTCTGGGAGGCTCCTCAGCCCTCTGCTCCAACCTTCTGGGAGTTGTTGGACGGCTCTGGCTTGTCTTGACCTTTTGTAGCTATTAGTCTTGTAGGAAATATTGTATCTTCTCTTTTTGACGAAATAAAACTCTTTATTTTATTTAACGTTGTCTTCCGAGAGGTCACCACTTAATATGTTGAGCATGTATTTTAATATTCCGAGCTGACCTATGTAAAATATGCTATATCTTCACTCCGCGACTTTAGCTTTGAAAATACGGCAAGTCCTCAATTCAGTAGTCAAGCCTTGTGGCTTCCTGAGACAAGGCTTGGTACTTCGCCAAACTTTAGACAAGTTAAAAACGTATCTAGATACCCGCATTAAGAAATCTTTTTATGACCGTAGTTGATACTTACGTTAATAGAAATTCTTCCCTAGCCGTAGCCAGGTACTTATAAAATTCAGAAATCTTTCCGAGCCGTAGCTCGGTACTTACATTAATAGAGATTCTTCCCTAGTCGTAGCCCGGTACTTATAAAATTCAGAAATCTTCCCGAGTCGTAGCTTGGTACTTACATTAATAGAAATTCTTCCCTAGCCGTAGCCCGGTACTTATAAAATTCAGAAATCTTCCCGAGCTGTAGCTCGGTACTTACATTAATAGACATTCTTCCCTAGCTGTAGCCCGGTACTTATAAAATTCGGAAATCTTCTCGAGCCGTAGCTCGGTACTTCTAAAGCTTGGGGTCTTCCCGAGCCGTAGCTCAGTACTTTATTAACACTGCGATGAAAGGAAACAAAAGAAAGACTTCTCAATGTCGACTTTACACTGAGTAAGAGTGCATTAAGTGTAATATCTCTTCAAATGATTGGCGTGCCATGGGTTCGGTAAGAGAACGCCATCCTTGTTCATAAGGCGGTATGTGTCGGGGCGTACTTCGCTGTTGACGAGGTACGGGCCCTCCCAATTGGGAGTTAGCTTGTTTTCCTGGATGTGCCTCGCCGTTCCCTCAATCTTCCGAAGTACCCAGTCCCCAATCCTGATTGGCCTCTCGGATACTTTCTTATCGTGGGTCCACTTCATTCTTTCCTTGAAGGATTGAGACTTCAAGCGGCTTGCGATTCGCCTCTCTTCCAGCAAGTCGAGGTCCACGTTTCTTGCTCTCGCGTAGTGGACTTGATCGTACATCGCAACTCTTGTCGTCTGTACAACCACCTCGGCCGGTGCGACGGCCTCCGAGCCGTATACTAGTGCGAATGCAGTCTCGCCTGTGGGGCCCCTTATCGAGGTGCGGACCGTCCATAGTGCGGAGTGTAGCTCGTCAACCCATTTGTTCGATATCCCTTCTAGGTTTCATCGTAGGGCCAGTAATACTAGCTTGTTTGCGGCCTCTGCCTGGCCATTACCTTGTGGGTGCGCGATTGAGGATTTCCAATGCTTGATGTGTAACCGATGGCACTCTGAGGTAAATTTGGCCGAGAATTGAACTCCGTGGTCGGTCACCACTGCTCTGGGAACTCCAAAACGGCATATAACTTGCTCTTTGAGGAAATTTGTGAAGTTTTCCTCTGTGAGGTTTCTCAAGGCCTTAGCCTCTATCTATTTTGAAAAATAGTCTACTGCCACCACTAGGTATTCATACCCGTTACTCGTTTTTGGGAATTTTCCCATTAGGTCCATACCCCACATGTCAAATGGCCATGCTGCCACGACCGGGGTTTGTTCTATGGAGGGTAGCTGTGGTATGTTCCCAAAGATTTGGCAGGTGTTGCAGTTTTTGACATATCGCCTGGCATCCTCCCTTAATGTCGGCCAGTAATATCCTTGATTGATTATTCTTTCCGCCAGGGCTCGGGCCCCTGGGTGTCCTCCGCACTCCCCCTCATGCATCTCGGCGAGTAGGTCGGCCACTTGGGACGGCGGGATGCAACGGAGTAACGGTTTGGAGAAAGATCGACGATATAGGATATTATTGTAGAGGACGTACCTGGTGGACTGTCGCTTTATCTGTCGTGCATGGGTGGCGTCTTCTGGCAGTGTTCTGCTCTGGATGTACTTCTCTATTTCGTCCACCCAGTCTTCCGACGTGCGGAGTATAGGCTGCACCATCCTCGTTTCTCCCGGGCTTGTCCTTATCTCTATTGGGATCCCCTCCTCGTTGGGAGTTTCACCCGAGGCTATCTTTGCCAAGCGGTTCGCTGTTTTATTATCGTTCCGGCTGACCAGGGATAAGTTGAACGAATCGAACTTGTTCCTCCAACTCTGGATGTTCTCCGAGTGTACAGCATATGTGCCTTGCACCTGGTTAACGATGAGTTGTGAGTCGCTGAAGACTTTGAGGGCCGTTATGTTCGCGGCGTGAGCCCATTCTACACCCATGAGCAGGGCTTCGTACTCCGCTTGATTGTTCCATAAATTAGTCTCAAGTCTCGCAGCTCGCATCTCGGTGTACTTTTCGTTTGGTGAGATTAAGGCTACGCCGATGCCCACTCCGTTGGAGTTGACCGCCCCATCTACCCATAACTCCCATGGGTCCATCGTCTACTGGCTGTTTTTTTCCTCTGTGAATGATCCTTCCGCGAGGAAGTCGGCCAGTGTTTGGGCTTTGATGGCTGTCCGGGGTTTGAAAGTGACCTCATGGCCGCACAGTTCTATAGACCACCAGAGCAGTCTCCCCGATTGATCTAGCTTATGAAAGACCTGCTTTAGCGGAGCATCGGTGTAGACGATGATCGGATGAGACTCGAAGTATGGTCTTAGCTTCCGGGATGAGATTACCAGCGCGTACGCCAGCTTTTCTATATTGGAGTATCTGGATTCGGCACCATTCAAGGCCTTGCTGACAAAGTAAACGGGGTATTGCTTCGATCCCTCCTCTTTTATCAGTACGGAGGCTACCACAAAGTCCGAGAATGAGAGGTACAAGAATAGTGTCTTGCCCGTGTTTGGTGGCCGCAGCAGAGGTAATTGTGACAAGTGGGCCCTAAGATCTTCCCATGCTTTGCTGCACTCCGGAGTCCATTCGAAACCGTTCTTTGAGCTCTTTAGTGTTTTGAAAAATGGTAAGCATCTTTCTGCCGACTTTGAGACAAAACGGCTGAGGGCGGCGATGCACCCGTTTAAGCGTTGAACGTCCTTTACGCATCGCGGCTCGGTAAGTCGTGCCACAAACTGCCAATTTCTCCGAGTTGGCCTCGATTCCTCTCTCGGATGTCATGAACCCAAGGAATTTTCCGGACTTGACTCCGAACGCACACTTCGTGGGGTTCAGCTTTAAGTTGTACTCGGCTAGGTTGGAGAAAGTTTCCTCCAGGTCGTCTAGGTGAGATTCCCCACGCTTGGTTTGATCACCATATCGTCTACGTAGGCTTCCACGTTCCTTCCTATTTGCAGCCGAAGGATGTAATTCATCATCCGTTGGTATGTGGCCCCTGCATTCTTGAGGCCGAAGGGCATCACATTGTAGCAGTATACGGCTCTTGCAGCTCGGAACGAAGTGTGGAGTTGGTCGCTCGGCTTCATCCTAATCTGGTGGTATCCCGAGAAAGCGTCCATAAAACTCAAAAGCTCATACCCCGAAGTTGAGTCAACAAGAGCGTCGATTCGGGGTAGCGGGTAACAATCCTTGGGACAGGCTTTGTTGAGATCGATGTAGTCGACGCACATTCTCCACTTTCCGTTGGCTTTCTTGACCATTACCACGTTTGCCAGCCACGTTGGATATTTGACTTCGCGGATAAAGCATGCTTTGAGTAACTTCTATACTTCCTCTTTCATGCCTTGCTCCTTTCCTCTCTGAACTTTCGGGGTTTCTGTCTCACCGGTGGGCATTTGGCGCTTATGCTGAGGGCGTGCTAGGCCACAGACGCGTCGATACCGGGCATGTCCTCCGTGCACCAGGCGAAGCTGTCCTGGTGACTTTTAAGGAAGTCGATGATACTTCGCCGGAGTGTGTCGGATATTTCCCTGCCGACTTTGACGATTTGCTGTGGGTACTTCGGGTTAATGATTTCCTTGTCGAACTCCAGGGTACCCGATGCTTCTATGACCAGATCGTAAATTTGCTTTTCGAGGACTTTCAGTATCCTTTGGTCATTGGGAGCGGCTACCGAGTTAATTGTCGCGGCGCTGTCCAACCCGCCCCTTTTCCTTTTGATTTTCATGATTTGCCCTAAGAGGCTGCGAGGATGGCTTTTAACAAATCCTACGCCTTGCGGAGTATAGAATTTTACTTGTTGGTGCGAGGTGGATATTATGAGGTTGAATGCCGCGTGGCAGGGGGTACCCAGTATCGCATTGTACGGGGAATCTAGGTCCACCACATAACATTTGACCTCTTCGGTCCGTTGCCGCTCTCCCTCCCCGAGAGTCACCTGTATCCGGACAGTTCCTTTTACCGACACCTTGTGGGTAGAGAAGCCCTCGAGGACCATTCCGCTGGCCTTGAGGTCGGTGTCACTTAGGCCCATTTCCTTGAAACACTGGAGGTACATGATGTTCTTGGCAACTCCTGTATCGATTAGAATTCTCCTCACTGTGCATTTGTCGATACCGTCTTTCGTCATTCGTGCCTCGAGGACAATGGGTGTGATTCTTGCTTCCTCGTTGTGTTCTATCTCCTCATTTGAGAAGGAGATAACCTCGCGCTGTTAGAACTCGTATTTAGGAACGAGATACGACTTTGTGAGGTTATAGATTTTCTTTTTGATCTTCTTGACCGAAGATATGTCGGGGTTGATCATGTCAATCACTCTTTCGCCCTTGTCCTTTTGCTGCTGGGCGTTGGCGACGTACTCTTTTAAGCATCCCTCTTTGATGAGGCACTCTATGGCCCTCTTCAGTTGGAAGCAGTCTTCTGTGGCATGCCCATAGTCACGGTGGAACCCGCAAAATTTGGACTTATCCCTTGCGGGGTAAGATTGTTGCCTCATCGGTGCGGGGTCTTGAACCCCGTACTTATCCTTTATGACTGCTACGAGGCTCTCTTTTGAGACGTTCAAGGGTGTAAACATCTCCAACTTTTTGAACCGAACTTTCTCTTTTTTATCCGCGAAGCTTGGGGGACTTTTCCGGAGTTCGGACGGCTTATCCTTTGCTCTGGCGGAGTCGGGCGTGCTGCCCTCAGCCAATGCGACTTTTCGTGCTACGTCAAACATTTCGCCTATGGTCGCTGGTCTCCTTAATTGGAGCTCCGTATAGAGCATTCTGGAGCGGAAGCCTCCCTCAAAGCATGTGATGACCGTGTCCTGGCTAATTCCCTCTATCTCGTCATAAGTCTTCTTAAATCGCTCGAGGAACGACAGTAGAGACTCATCATCTCGCTGTTTGATATTCACCAGGTCTTCTCTTGTTTTCGGAATCGTTCCTGCTGTACTGAATTTGTCCAGAAAGATCTTTTCTAGAGTGTTCCAGGAATCTATCGTGCCCGACTGTAAGGAGGTGAACCACGTGAATGCCTTGCTGGTCAAGGTGCCGGGGAACGCTTTGCACAGGACCGCCTCGTCGCTCGTGACTAGACTCATGAGCGTTTGGTAATGGCATATGTGCTCTTGCGGCCGTGTCTGTCCGGTATACGGGACAAACTTTGGAAGTTGGAGAGAGGGGTCAAGCGTTATGTCCTGAATCCACTTCGTGAACGGGTCTAGTCCGATTGATCTCGTCCTTGGAATTTTCGTTGAACTCTTGGCCTTTTCTGGACTTCGCTCGACACCTCACCTTTTCTCAGCGAGCTTTGAAGTGGGCTTGGAGGTATGGTGGCTTTCTCCTACTTCGCTAACCGCTGGGCGGGATTTTCTGCTCGCCTGTCTACCGTGTCTTTCGGTCCTTTTAGTGGCTGCAGTCTGTTTGCTAATCAGGGTGTGGGATCTTGGGGGTGGAGCTTCCGAGTATACTCTTCCTCCGTTCGGGAGCATCGGAGGGGTTAGGCCCTCTCTAGCATACTCCGCGTGGAGTTGCTTCCACTGTTCCGCGAGGTCCCGTTCTTTTTGGAGCTTCTCAACCCTTCTCTGCAGCTCCTCTATTTCCTTTGCTCGCCCCTCGTCAGTGGCTCGCTTTTCGCTTAGGTGGTCGCGGAGGTCGGCTGTCCAGCTCGGTGACCCGTTGGGTCCCAGTCGCTCCAGGGCGGAGCGGCGATAGGGATCGACGGGCGCCGAGGAATGGGTGGCCCGGTGAATCTCAGGGTGAGATATCGGGAGTGTTGCGTCGGGATGATTTTTGTGATTTCCTGATTGTCGGGACGTCATAGCTTTTTTGAGGACAGGTCAAAGTAAAGAACAAAACTCGTTCCCGGTAACTGAACCAAACTGATACGTCAAAAATTTGGTAAGGATATCTTGAGGGTAAAAAGGTAAAATATGACTCCAGGAATCTTGGAGAATCCCAAAATTGAAGTGACCTGCAAAACAAAAGAAGTTCGGTGGGGAAGTGGATCCCCGTGAACTCTCCGACGATCAAGTTAGTTTAGTATATAATTGGTAACTGTTTTTGGTATATCTGGCTTGCCCTTACCTTCGTCTGATCCTTTCCTTTTATAAGGATGTGGTAGAGGGATCGTGTAGATTCGGCTCGTGGGCTGTTAGCGGTTACCGTTGTGGAGAAACGGTCCTTGTTAGTGGGAGAGTGGAGATCCACGTTTTGATTGAGTGATTTGTTCGTTCCGCTTTTTATGCTTGATGGGTTTGACTTTGAGTCAAACCGTAATATACATGGCAGTATGCGGTTTTATTTGTTGTGTGGACATTTTTGCCCTTGGTGGATATATTTTTCCTTTCAATATATATGCTTCTGCCGGATATATATATTATTAGCTTTCTGCTTATATATATATATATATATATATATATATATATGCTTGTATGGTTGTTTATATATATATATATATATATATGCTTCTGCCAGCTTTCTGCTTATGCTTCTGTCGATATATATATATATATATTACTAGCTTTCTAGCTCCTATATATAGTTTGTACATTTAAGTATATCTTATATTTTGGATATATATAACTTCTATTATTTACAAAGCTAATGAAAAGAAATTATATAAGTTATTTGATATTGAGTTTTCGAATCCATGACCTATAAGCTTCAAAAGAAAACATTATTTCACTACACTAATTAGATAAAGATAAATGTATATATTTACGTTAGATAAATGTTATTTAACTTAAATTTTGTTGTTATCAATATTAATATTATTATTTTTATATCTTGTTATTTTATTTAATTTTAATATTTTTTTATTTGTTTGAAAAATATAGATGAAGATATATATGTCTTGACGATAGTGTAACTACTCATTCATTTCTTAAAAATAAAAAATATTTCATTGCAATAAAGATGATTGAAGCATATCGTAAACAAATTTTTTTTTTCGTGTAATTTCATGTAAATTGAAATTACAAAAAAATCGGTTACATAAAATTACAATAATTTTTACGGGGTCCTATTTCTATTGATCATTTGATTCGATCCGTCGTGGGCTCGAGAGTCTTTTTGGATTTGATATCGATCCGTTGAACAAGTATGAATTTCTTCTGAGGGTTTCTGGACTTTTCTTTAGAGGCCTTAGATTTTCTCGTAATGAATTTTGAACTAAGTATGAATTTCTTCCGAGGGTTTCTAAACTTTTCTTCAGAGACCTTTAATTTTCTCAGAATGAATTTTGACAGAGTTTCTATATAATTCTGTCAACTTTTTCTCATCTTCTTTTCTCTTTTTTATTCGAGAGAATTTGGACCTTTATTTATAGTTAGAGAGGATGACAATGAATGACTATTATGATGTCAAATGTCATTAATTTGAGACATAAATCTCTCAATATTCTTAATATATAAATATTTATATATTAAAAAATTTAAATAAAATTTAATTATATATTTTAAATATATAATTAAATTTAAGTGTCTACACATATGTTACTACAATTTCGACTAGTACAAAAATAATTGAAGGCTCCGGAAGAGCCATTATAATGTTACCCAACGAACAAAATGCAATATAAACAATGCTTTATTCTCATCTAAGTCTCAAAGGAATTTGTCAAGCTTCAAAGATATTCGTCATAACGGCTATCACGTGGAGACTGTAAGTGAAGGAAATGATGAGTTTCTTCATATTACAAGCATTATTACGAGTAAGAAAATTGTATTAGAAAAATTGAATATGTTTTCTTGGGGCTTGTACTATACAAAAATAAATGTAATTGAAATACATTCAATAAACTAGAAGTTTATTGATTAAAAAATGTTCACTATTTAGCATGACCGGTTAGGGCATCCCAGTACAAGTATGGTGCAAAATATCATTGAAAATTCACATAGACACTCATTGAAAAACCTGAAGCTTTTTTTTTTCTTGTGCTACTTGTTCTCAAGGAAAATTATTTACTAAGCCATGACCAGCTAAAGTTGAATTGGATCTCCAACATTTTTAGAAAGAATTTAGGGTGATATATGTGGACCAATTCACCCTTCATGTGGACCACTTCGATAATTTATGGATCTAATAGATGCATCTAGTAGATGGTTTCATGTTAACTTACTATCAACTCGCAACCTGGCGTTTGCGATATTACTTACTTAGATTATTAGATTATGAGCACAATTTCCAGATTATATAATTAAATCAATACGTCTGGATAACGCTAGTGAGTTTTCATCTCAAGCTTTCAATGATTATTGTAAGTCTATTGGTATAAACATTAAACATCTTGTAGCTCATGTTCATACACAAAATGGATTAGTTGAATCTTTTGTAGCTCATGTTCAAATATTCTCCATTGCAATTAGTTTATGATCGGGAGCCAAATATTTCTCATTTTAAAATTTTTGGATGTGCGGTATATGTTCCTATTGCTCTACTACAACACACAAAAATGAGTCCTCAAAGAAGATTGGGGATATATGTTGGTTTTGATTCTCCTTCTATTATAAGATATATTGTAAAGTATACATTTGTAAAGTATAGTAAATCAACTGGCAGATGCATTTACCAACCTAAAGAGAGTGACTAAGTCACATATACTAGTTGAAAATGCTCTTATACGGATTGGTATCCCAAAAAGACAATATGTAAATGAAATAGTAAATCAGTCTATAGCACGCCATAAGCGTGGTAGATCAATTGGTTCAAAAGATAAAAATTCCCGTAAAAAGAAGGGAGAAAATGTTAATAATGAACCCGAGCTTAATACTCCAGAAGAGTCAAGAGACATAATAAATGAAATAAGTCCATAAGAAGTTCAGGTACCTAAAGATATTGAAATATCGAAAAATAGATAATAATGATATCTCAATAAATTATGTCTCAACGGGGAAATGATTGTATCGAGAAGAAATAACTATCGATAGTGTTTTTATATATAATATAACATTAGCTATTATAAATGAAAATGATCATAATGAGCCTACATCCGTTGATGAATGTCGACGTAGAAGTTATTGGCTGAAATAGAAAGATGTAATTCAAGCAGAATTAAACTCACTTGCAAAATGTGAAGTTTTTGAACCATAGCTCGAACACCTGAAGATGTTATGCCTGTAAGGTACTCATGAGTATTTGTACGGAAAAGAAACAAGAAAATAAAATTGTGAGATATAAAGCATCTCTTATTGCACAAGGTTTTTCTCAAAGATAAAAAATTGACTATGAGATCATTTATTCTCCTGTAGTGTATGCAATTATTTTTTGTTATCTTCTTAGTCCGACAACTAATGAGAAACTTGATATGCATCTTATGGATGTAATTACAGCCTATTTATATGGCTCATTTGCTATCTATATGAAAATCCCTAAAGGATTTAAAATGCTTGAAGCATATAAATCAAATTCTCGAGAATTATATTCAATAAAATTACAAAGATCTTTGTATGGTTTAAAACAGTCCGGATGAATGTGGTACAATCGTCTTAGTGAATATTTATTGAAAAAGGGTTATCAAAATAACCAAATTTGTCCATGTGTATTTATTAAGAAACAAAATCTTGCTTTGCTATAATTGTTGTATATGTTGATGATTTATATATTATTGGAACCCTTGAAGAAATTTTAAAAGCAGTAGATTCTTTGATGAAAGAATTTGAGATGAAATATCTCGAAAAGACAAAGTTTTGTCTCGACCTGCAGATCGAGCATTTAAAAGATGAAACTGAAATTTTTGTTCATCAATCAAATTATATTGAAAAGGTCTTTAAAAGATTCTACATGGACAAGACACACCCATTGAGTACCACAATGGTTGTTCGATCACTTAATGTGAAATATGACATTTTTCGACCTCGTGTGGATAATGAACAAGTTCTTGGTCCAAAAGTACCATATCTTAGTATAATATGCGCACTAATGTATCTTGCTAATAATACAAGACTTGATATAGCTTTTGTTGTTAATTTGTTAGCAAAATTTAGTTTATGTCCAACTAGAAGACATTAGAATGGAATTAAACATCTCTTTCGATACCTTCGAGGTATAATTGATATGAGATTGTTATATCCTCATATTTCTAAATCACAACTTGTTGGTTATGCTGATGCTGGTTACTTGTCTGATCCACAAAAATCCATATCTCAAACAGGTTATATTTTTACATGTGGAGGAACTGTCGTTTCATGACGTTCTACAAAGCAAACATTAGCAGCTACTTCTTCGAATCATGCAAAAGTTATAGCAAATCTATAAAGTTGTGAATATGTTTGGTTAAGATTCATGTCTCAACACATTCGAGAGACACGTGATTTATTTTCAAGCAAAGAACTTCCAACAATAATTTATGAAGATAACATTGCATATATAGCTCAATTACAGGAATGATATATCAAACAAGATCGCACAAAACATATTTCACCAAAATTTTTTCTTTACGCATGATGTTAAAAAAAATGGTGATATTTATGTATAACAGATCTGTTCAAGTGATAATTTGGCAGAATTGTTCACAAAAGCATTGGCAACTTCAACATTTGAAAGACTAGTCTAGAATAGTGGAATGCGCCGGTACAATAATATTATGTAATGATTAGGGGGAGTGTGCAAAGAACGATGTACTATTTTTCCTTCACTAAGATTTTTTCCCACTAGGTTTTTCTCTAGTAAGATTTTAATGAGGTATATTTCTTATACAATTGACATCCAATAGGGAGTTTTATAAATCTCCATTGAATTTCTTTCAACTCCCATAACCCTTTTTGTAATAATATCTAATAACACTAGTAACCTCCTATTCATGTTGAATGTTCAGGAGTTACATGTTTATATATATTGTATGTATATATATGCCTCTTAATTCATCCCTATAAATAAAGGCTTACATATATATATATATTTGTAAATAGATGAATCATATATGAAAAATATAAACAACTCTCTTTTTCTTTTATCTTTATTATATTTCTTAATTATTTGTTTTTATTAATTATATTTTATAACACTGTTTCATTATATTTTCTTCTCTTTCATTCTTTTTCCTTATATATATAAAATATCTTTTTATATGAAAATATTTACTAATTATAGAAATAATTTATGTTTTTTCTTTCCTATAATTCATAGTTTCACTCAAAAGAAGATGAGATGATTTCCTTTTTTGTATGCTTAGTGAAAATGAGTGTTTATGAATAATTAAAATAATTCTAATAAAAATTTAGTTTTCTTAATAATAATAATAATAATAATTCAAATACTACCGTTTATGAAAGAAAGGTGAAGAAGAGAAATGGGCATTAAGCACAAGTTTGGGAGCTGAAAGAATTATTTGTTTCTTACTTTTGATGGACCAGTCAGTCTGCCATGTCACAGGAGCCTTCTTCCTTCCACTAATCACTTATTAACGGTTACTAATTATAATCTTTTTTAGAAAAATAAACAAAAATCATGGTATAGATATTTATAAAAAATATATATATATATAAATTATGATTTTTTTAATCTTATTTAATAATCAATCAAATAATCAATCACTAATAAAAAAATTAGAAGTGGGGAATTCTTCAAAAATATTTTTGGGGTTAATCTGGTAAAATTCTCTGCTATTTGGCTTTTGTGAGACGGTTGCATTCGAGCGCTCGTAGAAGCTATACACTCCTCTCCGACTCAGGTTGTGCTCTATCTCTCCGGCGGTGCTTCTCAGGTCTGTCTCTTTTGAAACTACTCTACATTTTTTTTTCCAATTTTGTACAAATTATATCTTCTTCGCACAAACGAGTACTATAATTAGTTTCGGAACAGGCGTTGGGATGGTTGATGTCAGTTCCAGGTGCTTCTAACACGGTGCTTGATGCGGTGGTTCCGTATTCTAGATGTCTATGATTCAATTGCTCGGCAAGGTTAATTTTGATTATCTATTTCCGCAAATTTTGATGTTGTGTTTAGGTATGTTTTATGCTTTGGTGATCACAGAATGGAAAACGTTTGGAATTTTTGAAGGTTCCTAGTGAATTTTCTAGTCGGAAAACTGTGGAAGACATGGCACTTTTGGCTTATAATAGAGCTTTGACGCTTTCCAAACCAGGTTTGTTTTCGTTCTCTGGTATGTAGTTTTCATCATTTTATTTTATGAAGTTAATAACAAATGTTGCTAGTTTTTTTGTGCTTGCTAAGTCCATAAGCGTCAAGTTGAGAGTGATACTCTTGTTTGTTTTATAATTCTGAAATGGACCAGTATATTGGTTTTTCTAGCTTATCACTGCCGTTTTATCTTCTGTGTTCCTGGTCAATGGATTCATTCCTCTTTGTGAAACTTTGGAATTTTAACATCAGTTAACCGATATAGTAGAGTGAGAAAACTGAACTTTAGATACAATTTCAATTTGACAATTTTTGTCAATGTGGAACTGAGTTTTCTTGATAAATATGGGGCAGTTAGGGCTGAAGAATGTTAAATTTTGCATGTGGCTATGGAGTAGTGATTTCTTGGTTGGATTTAGTTTTCAGTTTCTCACTGCATGCTACATTTTCTTAGTTCAACAGTTTGTTAAACTATTTTGTAGATTCTTCAGTTTTTGGAGTGGGTTTTACTGGATCTCTGGCTAGCACACGCCCAAAACTAGGAGACCACAGGTATATTTGTAATGAATCATCTTCTCCTTGTTTTGTCCTTCAATATGATCATTAGGGGAAACCCTGCTCAATGGTGGTAAAGTATTTTGATGGTTTTTAACGGCCAAATACCATTGGGAATACTAATCAAGATGGAAGCTGATTGGTAGACTTCTGTTATAGCACTCTGGTAAATCATCTTGATATATCTAATCTTATAGATGATGTAAAATCAAGGTAATAGTATACTTTGCAATTGAGATTCTGATGGAGTAATACGGACCATAGACTGCTGGCTTCTTTGCTTCCTCAGACATTTTTTTTTCATGAGTTTATTGAAATTAATGTCACAGGCTCTATTGCAGAAGAAGGTTCATCATTTTTGTTGTTTAGCCTCTAATATTGTGAATATGAAGTTAGATCTTGCCTCACGTGTAGGTTCCACTTGTCAACGAGAACCTCTGATCGACTCTGGGCGTCAACAGTTACACTGACAAAGGTGCTGAGGGATGTCTTTCATTCTTCCAGTAGGAGTTAAAGGAGTTATACAATTGAATTGATTAATGATTTCAGGGTTTCAGAACTCGTGAGCAAGAAGAGAGGGTCTCAAGCAAATCTCTTATCAAGGTGTGAACTTGTGAATTTTGTGAAGAACTGTGTTAACTTATTCTCTGAAAAATGTGGTCTGTAATGTTTAAACTCATCTGGAATTACTGGATAGTATGAACCAATTTAACAATCTTGTTTATTTGCTATGTGAAAGTTTTATCAATAATATAATGGTAAGAGATGGGGAAGATGATTGGCAAAGACAAGTTTGAAAAATTATTGATTCACATTTCAATTAACTAGTAAAATATGTTAAATATTTGAGAATTTGACAAACTAATGCACCATGATATACGGTTACTGTTATGGTAGGTGACAGCGACCTGAAAAGTTTTATGTCGAGGAAGTTTCTGAAAAAAAATGTCATTCTGAGCCTGCGAGAACTTTATGAATTCCAAACACTAGAACTCAACACTAATGTTTTCCTCATGTATAGCATAAATTTTCTACATGGAAATGCCTGTGCATAACTGGAATTTGCATGAAAATCATATTTAGTTGCTCAGGTGAAGCACTGAGAGGTATACTGGATTTGGTTAACAGACTTGGTTGTTAATGAAATTCACAGTTACATGAATGAAGGATATATTTACATGTTAATGCACTAGAAGTTGTTGATTCATATTTTTGTGATGTATTAAAACATAATGATTTGATGTATGATCTTAGGCCATTGCAAATGCATGCAAGGTTCAAGTTAATTATGCTTCAAAGTTGACTGAATCTAAAGTTTCTGATGAAGGTGAAAGGGCATTTAATGAAGATGAAGAACTAGAGCAACTTATAAGTGGGCAGATATGCTTCAAGGTCTATCCTTTTTCAAATGGTATGGTTTGAACTGGATGTCATTGTCTGAGCAATGTAGATTTCTATCACTATTATATCGTCTATTATTGGCCTCAGTAAACATTTTGCACTAAAGTTTTGCTATTGGGTTGTGCATTTCATCTATTACAAATGACAAGTATCTCACTATCCTTCTAGCACGAGGTTGGCGGTGGTGAAATTCAGTCTTGCATTTCACAGCAATTCAAGATTATTTTATGTTCTCAATCTGATTTATATTGTAACGTAGCAATGCAGAACACAGATCGGAAGATTATTCTCTCTGGGTCATTTTATCCATTACATGAAAGTCACTTGAAACTCTTGAAAGTGGCTACTAGGTAAACTTCATATGTCACTCTAATTTAATGTAATGCCAAGCATGTGAATTTTGGAAAAAGTTTTTAGATTTCTACATCATTTGTAAATTAGAGTTAGGAATGGAAGTGTATAAGTGCTGTGAATGAATTTAGTTAATACTATTCTTTTCCCCTACCTTTTAGGGCAACGCATATTAATGAGAGAAAGGCTTATTATTTTTTTGTATTTTTGTAAGTTAAGAGTGTCCAAGCAGCTCTAAAGGTTCTATAGACTAATGGTTAGATGTTTGATAATTGGCATTGTAAAGTTTCTGCAATGTTGGGGCCTGATTGAATTATTTGGAATGATGGGCACTGAATCTCAGTTTTCGTTTTCCATATCCTAATATACTGCACAACAAGGTAAATTTATTGGATAAAACATTTAGTCCCAATCATTCCAAATAATTCATTCAGGCCCAACCTTGCAGAAACTTTATTATGCCAATTACCAAACATATAACCATTAGTTTATATAACCCTTACAGCTTCTTGGACACTCTTAACTTATAAAAATGCTAATAATACAAAAAAAAAAAAATAATGAGTTTTTCTCTCAGTTAATTTGCATTGCCCTAGAAGGCAAGGGAAAAGAATAGTATTAACTAAATTCATGCACAGGAGTTATACACTTCCATTCCTAACTCAAATTTACAAATGATTTAGAAATCTAAAAACTTTTTCCAAAATTCAAACACATGGTTTTTCCAAAATTCACATGCTCGCCATTAAATTAAGTTAGAGTGGTGACATATGAAGTTTATCTAGTAGCCACTTTCAAGAGTTTTAAGTAACCTTTATGTAATGAATTAAATGACCTAGAGAGAATAATCTTCCGATCTGTGTTCTGCATTGCTACGTTACAATATCAATTAGATTGAGAACAAAGAATAATCTTGAATTGCTGGGAAATGCAAGACTGAATTTCATCACCGCCAACCTCGTGCTAGAAGGATAGTGAGATACTTGTCATTTGTAATAGATGAAATGCACAACCCAATAGCAAAACTTTAGTGCAAAATGTTTACTGAAGGCCAATAATAGACGATATAATATTGATAGAAATCTACATTGCTCAGACACTGACATACAGTTGAAACCATACCATTTAAAAAACGATAGACCTTCAAGCATATCTGCCCACTTATAAGTTGCTTTAGTTCTTCATCTTCATTAAATGCCCTTTCACCTTCATCAGAAACTTTAGATTCAGTCAACTCTGAAGCATAATTAATTTGAAGCTTGCATGCATTTGCAATGGCCTATGATCATACATCAAATCATTAAGTTTTAATACATCACAAAAATATGAATCAACAACTTCTAGTGCTGTGAAAGTACAGAACAGAGAATAATCTTGAATTGATGTGAAAGTATGAAAGATTGAATTTCACCACCGCCAACCTCGTGCATATTAGGATTGAATTATTTGTAATGATAAACATATTAGGATATGGAATTCCTAACTGTTAGGATTTTGAAGTACAGAAAAACAGTCATAATTTCTAACCAGCCATTATTCTGCAAGAAAGCTGAACTCTTTCCCTGCAGTGCTTTTGTGATTGGTGTAGACACTGCGGTGAGACTAGTAAATGTAAGCCTTTCAAACCACGTTTAACTGCTTATTTAAGTTTTCATATGCGTTTTTTTAATATATAATTTTTTTCTTTTCAGCCAAATAGCTTGGTAAAATGTTCAACTCTTCAAATGTAGTCTCGACTTCTTCCCACCATAGTGATATGATTTCTTTGACTTTGACTGAATTACATTTTACTCATTTTATAGTTTACTTCATAAACATAATAGGTTTATGTATCTGATGACCTCTACTACCTTCTGTTCCTTTAAATCTCAAAATCATTGGCCCTTGGAATTTTATAATGATATGATACCACATACTTAATGCCTCATGACATAGCAATCTGTTCTAGCCAACGCGTAATTCAAGCTTCTCCAAACTCTTAGACAAACATGTTGGAGAATATATATATATCTGCATGCTCTATATGAGATTTGTTGGTCTAGAGTCTTGTTTGGTGGAAAGTTTGGAAAACTCTGCTTATCTTAGAATTTCTTATCTTTCAGCCAAAATACTATGGTGGTGATTATGGGAAAATGTTGGAGACTCTCCTTGGTTACAAGAATACAGGATGTCTCTTCTTGGTGGATGGTAGACATGTAGATGGCGTTTTCAAGGTCTGTATCCCAATTGTATACTTTTAGTAGCCCTTCTAGAATTTCCAGTTACCAATAAGTTTAAAAGTTTTTGGATGCTATTTTGTGATCTCTATAGGTCCTTGAGGATTTTGAAATACCTGAGGAATTGAAAGACATGTTTATTTCAATACAAGCGGAGAAATCTCGCATGAACATATCATCAACTGAAATAAGGAAAAGTCGAGGTATATGAGATTTCTGAACCACAAATACATACTGTCACATTACTTGATATAGTTTGCAACTTTTCAATTTCAAAATTGTTCATCTTATATACCACAGTTTGAAGAAAAAAAGACACTTGATATAGTGAACTACAGATTGATTTGAAGAAATGAATACTTGGTCGAGTGCAAATTAATATCCTGCTGTGGTAACTTTGTAAATGACTGGAAAATAGTCAACTTATTACATTAATAAAGCTTTTTATACTTGGCTTGTTTCGATTATTTTGAATCTCCTGCTTCTTATTGATATTGCACATATACCAACGTATATCTGTTAAAGCCAAAGAGTGATAAAGATAACTAAAACTGTGCATACTGTGCCTTAGTGAATTTGGAGATTTACAGAGTGAAGTTTCCTATGTAGAGAGAGAGAGAAAGAAGCCAAGACTGCTAGCAGGAGACACAAGCTCAATAAAGCAGCCCACAAAATGAAGACCACATTACTCTCCAATGTCCCACTGCCATTTCCATCCCAGCTTCCAACTGATCTCCATCCCTTTGCCATCTTCTCAACTCAATATCACAGAAGGATTACTACTTTCTGCTTTCAACTGATGACTGGTTTTTTAACAAGGAAGAGGACCAACAGCTTGTTGACAAATACTTGCGGATGAGTTAGGTTGGCAGCTATGGTGATGGGTGGTGGAGGTGGAGGAAGGAGAACTTGTTTCGTGGCTAATGCATGTGGTTAAGAATCAAAATGTTCTTTTCCTTTCTCTATCTTTTGATGTAGTTGTCTTAACTGTTTCATTAAATTTGGCAAGCAATGCAAAAAAGGTATACATTTTCGTGTACCTTTTGACTATGGGCAATGGAGACAGAAAATAAAGGATTAATACAATGGTCAATGGGTCAAGCAAAAGTGGGAAGACTCCATATATTACTTAAAAAGATATTCCTTGGACCCTTTTATACAATGCTTATCAAAATCCCAGTAGGATAGATGGTGGTGGGGGTGGATACATTTGCCGTTCGGCTTATTGACATTTAATAAAAACCAAATCCAAAATGAGGTTTTACAATCATAGAACCCTAGAATGGCAAAATTTGTGGGGGTGGGTAAGAAAAGAAACCAGTGGATGCTATGGGGAATATCAAGATTTAGTGTAAACTCTCTCTCTTTTCTTGTTCAAGTCTAGAAAAAGTTTACTCATTTTGAAAGTTTAAAATTAAGAAATAAAGAATCCCTAAACCAATCAAACCAAACATCCAACCAAAGTCTTCCGGTTTATCCAAATCCGACTCAACCTGCACGATACTAAACGAATCCCTCCCTGTATTTACCTTCATACCCTCATTCACACGCCCATATAACACATATACCCTATTATTTTCTCCATTCGCCACTGCACTTGCCTGACCCTCAGCGTCGAGGGTAGTTTTGTCAAACACCATGCCTTCTTCCCAACCATCCGTACTCTTCAAGTAATACAGTTTTTCTGTTGACTCACCATCCTTATTTTTCAACATGGAGATATATCAATGAATATTCACATAATAAATATATTGATAACATTTTCCCTTAAATATTTATTCTATAACAAATATTGTATTAATAATATCATTGCTCTTGACATTAAGGGATAATAATGACCATTTGATGGACATCCACTAATGTATTTTCGAATTCAATGAATCTTCAGGATTCATAATACCCCCTTGGATGTCCATTGCATAAAGAATATGCATCATTAAAATTTTACTAAATAAAAACATGTGAAAATAAAAATTCTAGCTAAAGAAAATGAGTACACTATTCTTTATGCATAAATTTCTCTCCTGGATGAGATGGATTTTCAAGATTTTTGAATCTACCCAAACTAATTTTATATCTCAATTTCTCAAAGGTTACGGTTAAAAGGGCTTAGTGGATAAATCTACAAAATTATAGGTAAATTATCCTACTAACACTTAAACTTTTCAAAAATCTAGCTTTTGTACCTGTATTTATTTTTGCTTTGAACTATAAAATATTACATAATTTGCCCTTCCGTCCAAAATTTCTTTATGTTATACTTTATTTTCCGTCCAATTCCCAGCATTTTAGTCTTTTTACAATTATGAGTATTTTTTAATTATTATGGTTTTATTTCCAAGGGTAATTTTGTTATTTCACTTTATTATTAAAATTTGAAAAATATATTTTTGTGAGGGTTCAATCCTACAACCACACGTTTAATTAAATCGTATCTACCCATTGGGACAATTATAATTATATAAATTTATCTGAAATTTATTTTTTATATTGTAATTACAAAAATAATAAATACGCATTGCGATTACATTTTATATTTTAAATATAAATTATATTAAATATAAACATTCTAAAAAAAAATATTATCAAATGACACAATTCAAACCACAAGTTTTTGTTGTTGTCACCTTCCTCAAATATTGCACTGAAATTCTTCTTCAACTCTTTTGTTTCGAATTCGTGGCAGAATATGAATTTCGAGGTATTTTTTTTATACAATGTCATTGCTGATACTAATAATGTAATGATATCATTAAAAAAATTTAAAATTTGTATTCTGCAACGAATTCAAAGTTAAAAAAGAAATTCAAGGTTTGAGGAAGAGAATGACTACAAAGACATATGGTTTAAATTGTGTTATTTGAATAATATTATTTCAGAATCTTTATATTTAATATAATTTTCAAATAATATAAATTTTTGTATTTGTCGAAATAGTAAATGCTTATTTATTGTTTATATGGTTGTGGTTCACAAATATAATTATGTTAAATTTATTTTGGCATCATCTAGTATGCAATATAAAATATAAGTTTCACACAAATTAACATGTTAATAGTTATTTCAGTGGGTTATTATGATTTTGCAATTGTGTGGTTGGGGGATCTAATCCCTCCAATTTTTAAAATTTTATGAAAAGAAAAAATTATCCTAAAAATAAAATTAATAATTTTAAAATATTAATAATTTTTAAAGATGAAAATACCCCTAAGAATTGGATGAAAAATAAAGTCTGAAGGAAATTTTGGACGGAAGGGCAAAGGAGGTTATATTTTATAGTTCAAGTGTCAAATTAAAGCAAAAATAAATACAAGTGCAAAAGTTGGATTTTAAAAAAGTTCAAGTGTTAGTAGGATAATTTACCCAAAATTATCACATGACCTTATTTGAAACACATCAATTTTACTGTTGTTTTGAAATCTATAAATAAAGAATATGTTTTGTCCTATCACCTTTGATATATCTTTCTTCCAACAAAGCTATAGAAGCTACATTATCTTTATATAGAGGAGTTTGAATATCTCTTCTAGATGATAAATCACAACTCCCTCTAATATAATTTTGACCTAATGTCAATAGTTCCTTAGAGGTATGTAATGACATGTTTAATATCATTCCAATGTCATAATGTTGGTGAAGAACTAAATCGTGCTAGTAAATTTTAAAAAAATATTATATCTTTTCTGTGTGTCATTTACAAGATATATCTTTTCTAGTTTCTTCTTATATTTGAACTTCAATAAAAATTCACTAAGATAGTACATGCGTCTAGATTTTTTTAGCCCATATAATAATTTCTATAATTTTATAGAATAATTTTCACAGGAGCCATTATAAGCCTTTAATCCTTCAGAGATTTTCATGTAAATTTCATTTTCAAGGCTATATAGATAAATTGTAACAATATTCATTAAACGCATGTCTACCTTTTCATGAACTACCAAATTTATAATATATGATAGTGTAATAGCATCAATAATGGGTGAATAATATATGATAATAACTAATACCTGGCTTTTGCTAAAAGCCTTGTGTACAAGTCGTACTTATCTTATAATTTCATTATTCTCATTTCGCTTTTACACACACACCCATTTATAACCAACAGATTTTACACCATTTGGTGTTCGAACTATAGGTCAAAAAACTTCTGGCTTTGCAAGAAAATTTAACTCCGATTGTATCGCATCTTTCCATTAAGGCCAATCAATTCTATGTCGATATTCTTCAACTAATGAAAGATCAAAATCCTCATTATCCTTAAAATCATCAAGGACTACATTATATGCAAAAGTATTATCAAATATATCTCTTTAATCCCAACTTTTATCATAAGTGGCAAAATTGATAGAGATTTTCAAATTTTCTTTATCATTTGTAACTCTAATCATTTCATTAGTTGTGCTTTGTTTTTTCTTTTTTCAATTTATTCAATATGATCTTCTGGATCATTTAATCCTCTTTTCTTTCAAAGTTTTTTATCTTTAGCACCAAGGGCTCGTCCATGCTTTTTGACATATTTTTGATTCAATAACTATATAATTTGGATTTTGTCCATCATGGACTTCTATTCGTATAGGAGCACATATAGCTCAAATATGCGATTTAGTGACTCTTTTGGAGTCAACAAAAGAATCTGACAATTAATTTGTAATTTGCTGCAAATAAATTAATTTTGAACTTTCAGTTCACTCACACTTGTGTGCGTGGATCTAAATGCCTCAAAAATATTTTCCACAAAAATTTTATTTTATGTCGTTTACTTTCTTCCCCTAATATAGGAAAAAAAATCTCTTCAAAATGACATCAATAAATCTTCCTGTAAAAATATCTTATCATTAAATATTCAAGATACCTTATAATAAATAGGATGTCATAAACAATTCAATTATATTATCCACTTTGACCCACTTTAGATCGGAAGGGAAATACTACTACTTTACTACTTCAGGTGATAAATAACAAATATCTATCAATATAAATAAAATATCAGATAGATAATAAAATATTAAATAGATAATATAGGATAACATATCAAACATATTATAATTAATATAACCATGTAACTATATCTTCCAATGGTTAATGTCCTTTTCCACCCTAAGTGATTATTAATATTTTGACACATAACCTTTATTTAAAAAATCGCAATATAATAACCCAATGCATTATTATCATATAAATATAACTATATCTATTATCAAGATCATGGACACAAATATTTTCACAAATATGACTACTCCAGAGATCATAAATTTTATTAAGATTTACTTTTTAGAATTATAATATAACTTGTCAACTCTTCCTGATTATTTCTCATTATACATGGATTATGATTTTTTCTGGACTGCCTTTGTTAACGTATATATAGTTCACGTGTGTATATATATATATATATATGCTTCTGCCGGATATATATATATATATATATATATTACTAGCTTTCTAGCTCCTATATATAGTTTGTACATTTAGGTATATCTTATATTCTGGATATATATAACTTCTACTATATACAAAGCTAATGAAAAGAAATTATATAAGTTATTTGATAATGAGTTTTCGAATCCATGACCTATAAACTTCAAAAGAAAATATTATTTCACTACACTAATTAGATAAAGATAAATGTATATATTTACGTTAGATAAATGCTATTTAACTTAAATTTTGTTGTTATCATTATTAATATTATTATTTTTATTTCTTGTTATTTTATTTAATTATAATATTTTTTTTTTGCTTGAAGAATATAGATGAAGATATATATGTCTTGCGGATAGTGTAACTACTCATTCTATTCTTAAAAATAAAAAAATATTTCATTGTAATAAAGATGAATGAAGCATATTGTAAACAAATTTTCTTTTTTGTGTAATTTCATGTAAATTGAAATTACAAAAAAATCGGTTACATAAAATTACAATATTTTTTACGGGGTCCTATTTTTATTAATTAGCCGATTTGATCCGTCGTGAGGTCGAGGGTCTTTTTGGACTTCATATCGATCCATTGAACAAGTATGAATTTCTTCCAAGGGTTTTTGGACTTTTCTTCAGAGACCTTTAATTTTTTCGAAATGAATTTTGACAGAGTTTTTGTATAATTCTCTCAATATTTTCTTATATTCTTTTCACTTTTTTCCTCGAGAGAATTTGGACCTTTATTTATAGTTAGAGAGGATGACAATGAATGACTATGATGTCAAATGTCACTAATTTGAGACATAAATCTCTCAATATTCTTAATATATAAATATTTATATATTAAAAAAATTAAATAAAATTTAATTATATATTTTAAATATATAACTAAATTTAAGTGTCTACACATATGTTACTACAATTTCGGCTAGTACAAAAATAATTGAAGGCTCAGAAAGAGCCATTATAATGTTACCCAACGAACAAAATTCAATATAAACAATGATTTATTCTCATCTAAGTCTCAAAGGAATTTGTTACGCTTCAAAGATATTTGTCTTAACGGCTATCACGTGGAGACTGTAAGTGAAGGAAATGATGAGTTTCTTCATATTACAAGCATTATTACGAGTAAGAAAATTGTATTAGAAAAATTGAATATGTTTTCTTGGGGCTTGTACTATACAAAAATAAATGTAATTGAAATACATTCAATAAAATAGAACTTTATTGATTAAAAAATGTTCACTATTTGGTATGACTGGTTGGGGCATCCCGGTTCAAGTATGGTGCGAAATATCATTGAAAATTCACATAGACACTCATTGAAAAACCTGAAGCTTTTTCAATTGAAATAAATTTTCTTGTGCTACTTGTTCTCGAGGAAAATTATTTATTAAGCCATGACCAGCTAAAGTTGAATTGGATCTCCAACATTTTTAGAAAGAATTCAGGGTGATATGTGTGGACCAATTCACCCTTCATGTGGACCATTTCAATAATTTATGGATCTAATAGATGCATCTAGTAAATGGTTTCATGTTAACTTACTATCAACTCGCAACCTGGCATTTGCGAGATTACTTGCTCAGATTATTATATTACGAGCACAATTTCTAGATTATATAATTAAATCAATACGTTTGGATAACGCTAGTGAGTTTTCATCTCAAGCTTTCAATGATTATTGTACGTCTATTGGTATAAACATTAAACATCTTGTAGCTTATGTTCATACACAAAAAGGATTTGTTGAATCTTTTATTAAAAGACTTCAACGATAGCTAAACCTATACTTGTGAGATATAAATTACCCATTTCAGCTTGGGATTATGCAATTTTGCATGCAGCAGCACTTGTACGTGTTAGATCAATAAGTTATCATAAATATTCTCCATTACAATTAGTTTATGATCGAGAGCCAAATATTTCTCATTTTAGAATTTTTAGATGTGCGATATATGTTCCTATTGCTCTATTACAACACACAAAAATGGGTCATCAAAGAAGATTGGGGATATATGTTGGTTTTGATTCTCCTTCTATTATAAGATATATTGAACCTATGACAGAAGATCTTTTACGGCACGATTTTCCGATTGTCATTTTGATGAATCAATGTTCCCAAGATTGGGGGAGAAAAAGAAAAACAACTTGATAGAAATATTACATGAAATACTTTACAACATCTTGATACTCGTACAAATCAGTGTGAACTTGAAATTCAAAAGATAATATATAGTAAATCAACTGCCAGATGCATTTAGCGACCTAAAGAGAGTGACTAAGTCACATATACTAGTTGAAAATGCTCCTATACGGATTGGTATCCCAAAAAGACAATCTGTAAATGAAATTGTAAATCAGTCTATAGCACGCCATAAGCGTGGTAGATCAATTGGTTCAAAAGATAAAAATCCCCGTAAAAAGAAGTGAGAAAATGTTAATAATGAACCCGAGCTTAATACTCCAGAAGAGTCAAGAGACATAATAAATGAAATAACTCCATAAGAAGTTCAGGTATTTAAAGATATTGAAAATATCAAAAAATAGATAATAATGAGATCTCAATAAATTATGTCTCAACGGAGAAATGATTGTATCTAGAAGAAATAACTATCGATAGTGTTTTTGTATATAATATAACATTAGCTATTATAAATGAAAATAATTATAATGAGTCTACATCCGTTGATGAATGTCGACGTAGAAGTTATTGGCTGAAATGGAAAGATGCAATTCAAGCAGAATTAAACTCATTTGCAAAATGTGAAGTTTTTGGACCATAGGTCGAACACCTGAAGATGTTATGCATGTAGGGTACACATGAGTATTTGTACGGAAAAGAAACAAGAAAAATAAAATTGTGAGATATAAAACATGTTTTGTTGCACAAGGTTTTTCGCAAAGATAAAAAATTGACTATGAGATCATTTATTCTCCTGTAGTATGTGCAATTACTTTTTGTTATCTTCTTAGTTTGGCAACTAATGAGAAACTTGATATGCGTCTTATGGATGTAATTAAAGCCTATTTATATGGCTCACTTGCTATCTATATGAAAATCCCTGAAGGATTTAAAATGCTTGAAGCAGATAAATCAAATTCTCGAGAATTATATTCAATAAAATTACAAAAATCTTTGTATGGTTTAAAACAGTCTAGATGAATGTGGTGCAATCGTCTTAGTGAATATTTATTGAAAAAGGGTTATCAAAATAACCAAATTTGTCCATATGTATTTTATTAAGAAACAAAATCAGGCTTTGCTATAATTGTTGTATATGTTGATGATTTATATATTATTAGAACCCTTGAAGAAATTTTAAAAGCAGTAGATTCTTTGATGAAAGAATTTGAGATGAAAGATCTCGAAAAGACAAAGTTTTGTCTCGACCTGCAGATTGAGCATTTAAAAGATGAAACTGAAATTTTTGTTCATCAATCAAATTATACTGAAAAGGTCTTTAAAAGATTCTACATGGACAAGGCACACCCATTGAGTACCACAATGGTTGTTCGATCACTTAATGTGAAATATGACATTTTTCGACCTCGTGTGGATAATGAAGAAGTTCTTGGTACAAAAGTACCATATCTTAGTACAATATGCGCACTAATGTATCTTGCTAATAATACAAGACTTGATATAACTTTTGTTGTTAATTTGTTAGCAAAGTTTAGTTTATGTCCAACTAGAAGACATTAGAATGGAATTAAACATCTCTTTCGATACCTTCGAGGTATAATTGATATGAGATTGTTATATCCTCATATTTCTAAAGTACAACTTGTTGGTTATGCTGATGCTGATTACTTGTCTGATCCACATAAAGTCATTTCTCAAACAGGTTATATTTTTACATGTGGAGGAACTGCTGTTTCATGACGTTCTACAAAGCAAACATTAGCAGCTACTTCTTCTAATCATGCAGAAGTTATAGCAAATCTATAAAGTTGTGAATATGTTTGGTTAAGATTCATGTCTCAACACATTCGAGAGACACGTGATTTATTTTCAGGCAAATAACTTTCAACAATAATTTATGAAGATAACACTGCATATATAGCTCAATTACCGGAAGGATATATCAAACAAGATCGCACAAAACATATTTCACCAAAAATTTTCTTTACGCATGATGTTCAGAAAATGGTGATATTTATGTACAACAGATCTGTTCAAGTGATAATTTGGCAGAATTGTTCACAAAAGCATTGACAACTTCAACATTTGAATGACTAGTCTATAATATTGGAATGTGCCGGTACAATAATATTATATAATGATTAGGGGGAGTGTGCAAAGAACGATATACTTTTTTTCCTTCACTAAAAGTTTTTCCCACTAGGTTTTTCTCTAGTAAGATTTAAATGAGGTATATTTCTTATACAATTGACATCCAATAGGGAGTTTTATAAATCTCCATTCACTAAGATTTTTTTCCCACTAGGTTTTTTTCTAATAAGATTTTAATGATGTATATTTCTTGTACAATTGACATCCAATAGGGAGTTTTATAAATCTCCATTGAATTTCTTTCAACTCCCATAACCCTTTTTGTAATAATATCTAATAACACTAGTAACTTCCTATTCATGTTTAATGTTCATGAGTTACATGCTTGTATATATATATATATATATTGTATGTATATATATGCCTCTTAATTCATCCCTATAAATAATGGCTTACATATGTATATTTGTAAATAGATAAATCATATATGAAAAATATAAACAACTCTCTTTTTCTTTTATCTTTATTATATTTCTTAATTATTTGTTTTTATTAATTATATTTTATAGCACTGTTTCATTATATTTTCTTCTCTTTCATTCTTTTTCCTTATATATATAAAAATATCTTTTTATATGAAAATATTTACTAATTATAGAAATAATTTATGTTTTTTCTTTTCTATAATTCATAGTTTCACTCAAAAGAAGATGAGATGATTTCCTTTTGTGTATGCTTAGTGAAAATGAGTGTTTATGAATAATTAAAATAATTCTAATAAAAATTTAGTTTTCTTAATAATAATAATAATAATAATTCAAATACTAGCCGTTTATGAAAGAAAGGGTGACACTTGTCACTCGGGATTAAGTGATAATAACGATTGTACGATGGACATCCACTAATTTAATGAATCTTCGGGATTCATAACACTCCTCTTGGATGTCCATTACATAAAGAATATGCATCGTTAAAACCTTACTAGATAAAAACTCAGTGGGTAAAAACTCTAGTGAAGAAAAAAGAGTACACTATTCTTTATGTGTAGATTTCTACCCCTGATGAGATGATCTCTCGAAATCTTAAAACCGACGCAAACCAATTTTATATCTTAATTTCTCAAATGTTGCAGTCGGGAGAGCTTTAGTAAATATATCTGCAAGATTATCACATGATCGAATTTGAAGCACAACAATTTCACAATTCTTTTGAAGTTCATGAGTAAAGAAGAATTTAGGTGAAATGTGTTTCGTCTTATCTCCCTTGATATATCCTCCTTTTAATTGAGCTATACAAGCTGCATTATCTTCATATAGATGAGTTGGAATCTCTCTTCCGGAGGATAAACTACAACTCTCTCTAATATAATGTATTATTGACCTCAACCATACACATTCTCGACTTGCTTCATGAATGGCTATTATCTCAGCATGATTAGAAGAAGTTGCTGCTATTGTTTGCTTCCTGGAGCACCATGATATAACAGTATTACCATATGTAAATAAATAGCCATTTTGAGAACGTGCCTTATGCGAATCCGAAAGATAACCCGCATCTGCATACTCAATCAGTTTTTGGTCATTTACATTTGAATAAAATAATCCGAGGTCAATTGTCCCTTGGAGGTATCTAAGGACGTGTTTAATACCATTCCAATGTCGTCGTGTTGGTGAAGAACTAAATCTTGCTAATAGATTTATAGCAAATGCTTTGGAACATGCAGCACATGAAAGTTTATCAGAAGTAAAAATCCTTTGATTTTTCAAAGGATGACCGTGCGTTGTTTCGATAATTTTTTACATCATAATTAATCTCGGATGACTCAGACGATCATGCCAAACTTTAAAAGTGACGGGATTAGTAAACTTTTGGTTTACTAAATGATGTGCCTCAATAGCATTTATTTTCGCATAATATAGGCCAGAGGATAGAGATGGTAGTTTTTCCAACAAAAACTTATTACCAGAGGTCACTTTTGTGATACCCAAATATTCATGACCATTATCCTCCATAGTCTCAACATGATATCCATTACGTCGGATATCTTTAAAAATCAATAAATTTCTTTGAGACTTTGAGGAATATAATGCTTTATCAATAACAAATATAGTTCCTCTCGGTAATATTATATTAGCTCTTTCGGAGCCTTCAATAAGTTTTGCACTACTATTTATTGTGGTAACACTTGTTTCTCCCACATTCAACTAAGAAAAATATTTCTCATATTTCAGTATGATGTGCGTAGTTCTACTGTCAATAAGATAGATACTTTCGATACCGTTATTTATACCAGGAAATTGAACAACAGCCATATGTTTCATTAACAAAATATTTACAGAAATAAAAATTAAACATATTATATCACAACAAAAGTAATATAAACATATAACATATAATATTAATATTCTAATTATTTTGGACACTTCCATCTCTAATTGAGTGATCAATTCTTCCTTCTGGATGTTCGAAAAAATCAGCAACATCCAGGTGAGCCACACCAACATCAACATTTTTAAGATCATCATCATTTCTTTCATGAGATAAATTTGAGAAGTAAAATTTGCCTCAACATCTTTGCCTTTTTTTTCAATAGATGCTTGATATAAATCAACAAGATGTTTTGTCGTGCGACAAATACGAGACCAATGACCTTTCAAGCCACAACGATAACATTTGTCTTCATAATTTTTCGGAACAATATTTCCTTTCTCATTATGCTTTGTCCACTTCAGGTAGTCATTAACATTTTTGGCACCTAAAGTATTATTACGACTGTAAGGGCCAAATTTATCACGGCGTCCATGATCATATTTCGACCATGACCACAGTAACGACCACGACCACGATCACGATCTCTTATGGGATCATGATTTCTAACAGCATTCACTTCAGGGAATGGAGTAGAACCAGTAAGTCGAGTCTCGTGATTTTTCATCAGTAGTTCATTATTCTATTCTGCAACAAGAAGACAAAAAATCAATTCAGAGTATTTCTTAAAACGTTTTTCACGATATTGTTGCTGCAGGACAATATTCGTGGCATGAAAAGTGGAGTATGTTTTCTCTACCATATCATCATCCGTTACATCAATTTCACATAATTTCAACTTTGAAACTATTTTAAACATTACTCACTCACGGATTTGAAATCTTGCAACCTCAGGTACAACCAGTCATACCATGCTTTTGGAAGAACGACAATCTTCATAGTGATCGAATCTTTCTTTCAATTTTCCCACAAAATAAGAGGATCTTTGACGGTAAGATATTTATTTTTCAGAGCTTCATGAAGATGATGACGGAGAAATATTATAGCTTTGACACGATCTTGTGTTGATGATACATTATTTTGCACAACGGTGTCTGCTAGACCCATCGCAACAAGATGCATTTCAGCATCTAGTGTCCATGACAAGTAGTTCTTTCCGGTGACATCAAGAGCCACAAATTCGAGTTTAGTAAGATTTGTCATAATAATAACAGAAATACCTATTTGATAAACTTCAAAAATACTTTACTCGGTGGTAGAGATTCGTGCTGATAGCGTAATATAAAATTATATAAAAATAATAAAACAAGATGAGAAGTAAACGAGAAATGTAGAAAATAGAGAAAATATTATTATATGAGATTTCTTGTTGATCTTGATTGTGTAAACAAAAGAGTAGAAAGTCGTCTATTTATAGAGGCGAATTTGAAATAAAGATAAGTATTGAGGGTGACATTTATCACCCGGAATTAATTATTAAGTGACACTTGTCACCCGGGATGAATATGAGATAAAGATAAATATTAAGGGTGACACTTGTCACCTGTGATTAACTGATAAGTGACATTTCTCACCTGGGATGGATAGAGGATAAGGATAAACATTAAGGGTGACACTTGTCACGCGGGATTCAGTGATAATAACGATTGTACGTACGATGGACATCCACTAATTTAATGAATCTTGGGGATTCATAACATAGTATAGATATTTATAAAATATATATATATATATATATATATATATATATATATATATATATATAAATTATGATTTTTTTAATCTTATTTAATAATGAATCACTAATAAAAAAATTAGAAGTGGGAAATTCTTCAAAAATATTTTTGGGGTTAATCTGGTAAAATTCTCTGCTATTTGGCTTTTGTGAGACGGTTGCATATGAGCGCTGGTAGAAGCTATACACTCCTCTCCGACTCAGGTTGTGCTCTATCTCTCCGGCGGTGCTTCTCAGGTCTGTCTCTTTTGAAACTACTCTACATTTTTTTTTTTCCAATTTTGTACAGATTATATCTTCTTCGCACAAACGAGTACTATAATTAGTTTCGGAACAGGCGTTGGGATGGTTGACTAAAAAAAGAAAAATGTGATGGTGAAATTAGGCTAATGGAGCATCGTCTACGAAGTTGAGCTTTTTATTGTCTATTTCTTGCATAACTTCCCGTGTAATCTCGGCACTCTGGTTGTTCTTTTCGTTGTCAAATGAATATTCAAAGAATCCATTGCAAGAAAAAGAAGTATAAATACTTGCTCATTTACATTTTAGAGTATGCAATATTCTTAGTACTGAATACATAAGATCACATTATTATATACATATATAATGGGTTCAGCATTCAAATTCAATCGGAATGTTGTTTTTGCTGTGTTATTTTTATGTATTCAGCTGTTGTGGGCTTCTCAAGCCACTGCTCGCAACCTGAATGATGCCTTTTTGGCTGAAAGGCACCAGCAATGGATGGCTCAGTACGGACGAGTCTACAACGACGAAGCCGAGAAGGCAAAGAGATTTGAAATATTCAAGGAGAATGTTGAATTCATCGAGTCTTTCAACAAGGCTGGAACTCGTTCTTACAAATTAGCCGTCAATAAATTTGCTGATTTGACAAACGAGGAGTTCAAAAATGGTCGAAATGGTTACAAGCCGTCTCACTTTTGTAGAACGACATCTTCTCAGTCGTTTAGGTATGAGAATGTTTCTGCAGTTCCAGCTTCCATGGATTGGAGAAAGAAGGGCGCTGTTACAGGAATTAAGGATCAAGGCCAATGCGGTACGTTCTTCGTTTTACCATTTCTATACCTAATTTGCCTGTAATATAACTAATTAATTATCAATTATAACTCAAAATTGTACTTGGGGAAATTCAGGATGCTGCTGGGCATTTTCAGCCGTAGCAGCCATGGAAGGAATCAACCAAATCACAACTAAAAACCTCGTATCTTTATCCGAACAAGAGTTGGTAGACTGCGACACCAGTGAAGACCAAGGCTGCAATGGAGGTCTAATGGACGACGCATTCCAATTCATAATTAAAAACAAAGGTCTAACCACCGAATCCAATTACCCATACCAAGGCGTTGACGGAACTTGCAACCCTAAAAAGGAATCCAGCGACGCTGCAAAAATTACCGGATACGAAGACGTACCGGAAAACAGCGAATCGGCTCTTTTGAACGCCGTGGCTAATCAACCGGTTTCTGTCGCAATTGACGCCAGCGGTTCCGCATTCCAGTTCTACTCCAGTGGAGTATTTACCGGAGAATGCGGCACTGAGTTAGACCACGGTGTCACGGCAATCGGTTACGGTAAGACCGGAGATGGGACTAAGTATTGGTTGGTGAAGAATTCGTGGGGAAATAATTGGGGGGAAAATGGATATATAAGAATGCAGAGAGATATTGATGCTAAAGAAGGTCTTTGTGGCATTGCTATGCAAGCTTCCTATCCTACTGCATAAATTAATTAATGTCCGTGATATATATATATATATATATATATATATGCTTCTCTTGATTATTATCACGGATTTGTATGTATGTATGTTCTGTAATTGAATCATATGCCCTGCTTAATTTACTCCTCTGTTCAAAATATTCTTCTTGATCATTATTACAATTGGCCTGATACATATAGGGAAACTGCTCTTCTCAAGGCTGGGTGGATCCTGGAATGATGATCACAGCATTTCTATCCGCAGGAATGTCTTTGCACCATATTTGTGATAAGGTGCTATTACACTTATAGTTACCTTAAACTTAAAATGTAATGTGAATAAGAGGAGGAAGTCAAAGTGATCTAACCTTTAGTATTATCAACAAATAGATATATATATATATATATATATATATATATATATATATATATATATATATGGAGAAAACCTTTTAAAACTACAATACAAAATAAGTTGGTTTGGTATAACAAAAAAAAAAAAAACACAATAAAATTTATCATTTTTTGCTTGTATAACTTATAAAGATGTGGATTCCTCGGGATTTTGAGTTAGCCGGACATCGCCGGCTACACGAATCTGACTATAGAGGGTGGCATATTGAATTAAGAAGCTAAGTTCCAAGAAAGACGAAAGCTTTGACATTATACGCCTCAAATCCGCTTTGTGATATGCTTCATAATTTTTCGAAATAATATTTTCTTTTTCATTATGTTTTGTCCACTTCAGGTGGTCATTAACATTTTTGGCACATAAAATATTATTACTATTGTAAGGTCCAAATTTATCACGGCGTCCATGATCATATTTCGACCATGACCACAGTAACGACCACGACCACAATCTCTTATGGGATCATGATTTCTAACAGCATTCACTTCAGGGAATGGAGTAGAACTAGTAGGTCGAGTGTCGTGATTTTTCATCAGTAGTTCATTATTCTGTTATCCAACAAGAAGACAAAAAATCAATTCATAATATTTTTTAAAACTTTTTTCACGATATTATTCCTGCATGACAATATTCGTGGCATGAAAAGTGAAGTATGTTTTCTCCACCATATCATCATCCGTTACATCAACTTTACATAATTTCAACTGTGAAACTATTTTAAACATTATTCACTCATGAATTTGAAATCTTGCAACATCAGGTGCAACCAGTCATACCATGCTTTTGAAAGAACGACCATCTTCTGGTGATCCAATCTTTCTTTCAAATTTTCCCACAAAATAAGAGGATCTTTCACGGTAAGATATTCATTTTTCAGAGCTTTATGAAGATGATGACGAAGAAATATTATAGCTTTGGCACGATCTTGTGTTGATGATACATTATTTTGCACAACGGTGTCTGTCAAACCCATCGCAGCAAGATGCATTTGGGCATCTAGTGTCCATGACAAGTAGTTCTTTCCGGTGACATCAAGAGCCACAAATTCGAGTTTAGTAAGATTTGTCATAATAATAACAGCAAGATGCATTTGGGCATCTAGTGTCCATGACAAGTAGTTCTTTCCGGTGACATCAAGAGCCACAAATTCGAGTTTAATAAGATTTGCCATAATAATAACAGAAAACGTACATGTTTGATAAACTTCAAAAATACTTTACTCGGTGGTAGAGATTCGTGTTGATAGCTTAATATAAAATTATATAAAAATAATAAAACAAGATGAGAAGTAATGTAGAAAATAGAGAGAATATTATTATATGAGATTTCTTGTTGATCTTGATCGTGTATACAAAAAAGTAGAAATACCTCTATTTATAAGGGCGAATATGAGATAAAGATAAGTATTGAGGGTGACATTTGTCAGTCAGATTAAGTATTAAGTGACACTTGTCACTCGGCATGAATATGAGATAAAAATAAATATTAAGGGTGACACTTGTCACCTGGGATTAAGTGATAAGTGACATTTGTCACCCGGGATGGATGAGGGATAAGGATAAACATTAATGGTGACACTTGTCACCCGGGATTCAATGATAATAACGATTGTACAATGTTTATCCACTAATTTAATAATGAATCTTCGCGATTCATAACATGGTATAGATATTTATAAAAAAAAAAAAAAAGAATATATATATATATATATATATATATATATGATTTTTTAATCTTATTTAATAATCAATCACTAATAAAAAAATTAGAAGTGGGAAATTCTTCAAAAATATTTTTGGGGTTAATCTGGTAAAATTCTCTGCTATTTGGCTTTTGTGAGACGGTTGCATATGAGCGCTCGTAGAAGCTATACACTCCTCTCCGACTCAGGTTGTGCTCTATCTCTCCGGCGGTGCTTCTCAGGTCTGTCTCTTTTGAAACTACTCTACATTTTTTTTTTCCAATTTTGTACAGATTATATCTTCTTCGCACAAACGAGTACTATAATTAGTTTCGGAACAGGCGTTGGGATGGTTGATGTCAGTTCCAGGTGCTTCTAACACGGTGCTTGATGCGGTGGTTCCGTATTCTAGATGTCTATGATTCAATTGCTCGGCAAGGTTAATTTTGATTATGTATTTCCGCGAATTTTGATGTTGGTGTTTAGATATGTTTTATGCTTTGGTGATCACAAAATGGAAAACGTTTGGAATTTTTGAAGGTTCCTAGTGAAGTTTCTAGTCGGAAAACTGTGGAAGACATGGCACTTTTGGCTTATAATAGAGCTTTGACGCTTTCCAAACCAGGTTTGTTTTCGTTCTCTGGTATGTAGTTTTCATCATTTTATTTTATGAAGTTAATAACAAATGTTGCTAGTTTTTTTGTGCTTGCTAAGTCCATAAGCGTCAAGTTGAGAGTGATACTCTTGTTTGTTTTATAATTCTGAAATGGACCAGTATATTGGTTTTTCTAGCTTATCACTGCTGTTTTCTCTTCTATGTTCCTGGTCAATGGATTCATTCCTCTTTGTGAAACTTTGGAATTTTAACATCAGTTAACCGATATAGTAGAGTGAGAAAACTGAACTTTAGATACAATTTCAATTTGACAATTTTTGTCAATGTGGAACTGAGTTTTCTTGATAAATATGGGGAAGTTAGGGCTGAAGAATGTTAAATTTTGCATGTGGCTATGGAGTAGTGATTTCTTGGTTGGTTTTAGTTTTCAGTTTCTCACTGCATGCTGCATTTTCTTAGTTCAACAGTATGTTAAACCATTTTGTAGGTTCTTCAGTTGTTGGAGTGGGTTTTACTGGATCTCTGGCTAGCACACACCCAAAACTAGGAGACCACAGGTATATTTGTAATGAATCATCTTCTCCTTGTTGTGTCCCTCAATATGATCATAGGGAAAACCCTGCTCAATGGTGGTAAAGTATTTTGATGGTTTTTAATGGCCAAATACCATTGGGAATACTAATCAAGATGGAAGCTGATTGGTAGACTTCTGTTATAGCACTCTGGTAAATCATTTTGATATATCTAATCTTATAGATGATGTAAAATCAAGGTAATAGTATACTTTGCAATTGAGATTCTGATGGAGTAATACGGACCATAGACTGCTGGCTTCATTGCTTCCTCAGACATTTTTTTTTTCATAAGTTTATTGAAATTAATGTCACAGGCTCTATTGCAGAAGAAGGTTCATCATTTTTGTTGTTTGGCCTCTAATATTGTGAATATGAAGTTAGATCTTGCCTCACGTGTAGGCTCCACTTGTCAACGAGAACCTCTGATCGACTCTGGGTGTCAACAGTTACACTGACAAAGGTGCTGAGGGATGTCTTTCATTCTTCCAGTAGGAGTTAAATGAGTTATACAATTGAATTGATCAATGATTTCAGGGTTTCAGAACTCGTGAGCAAGAAGATAGGGTCTCAAGCAAATCTCTTATCAAGGTGTGAACTTGTGAATTTTGTGAAGAGCTGTGTTAACTTATTCTCTGAATACTGGATAGTATGAACCAATTTAACAATATTGTTTATTTGCTATGTGAAAGTTTTATCAATAATATAATGGTAAGAGATGGGGAAGATGATTGGCAAAGACAAGTTTGAAAAATTATTGATTCACATTTCAATTAACTAGTAAAATATGTTAAATATTTGAGAATTTGACAAACTAATGCACCATGATATATGGTTACTGTTATGGAAGGTGACAGCGACCTGAAAAGTTTTATGTCGAGGAAGTTTCTTATAAAAAATGTCATTCTGAGCCTGCAAGAACTTTATGAATTCCAAACACTAGAACTCAACACTAATGTTTTCCTCATGTATAGCATAAATTTTCTACATGGCAATGCCTGTGCATAACTGGAATTTGCATGAAAATCAAATTTAGTTGCTCAGGTGAAGCACTGAGAGATATACTGGATTTGGTTAACAGACTTGGTTGTTAATGAAATTCACAGTTACATGAATGAAGGATATATTTACATGTTAATGCACTAGAAGTTGTTGATTCATATTTTTGTGATGTATTAAAACATAATGATTTGATATATGATCGTAGGCCATTGCAAATGCATGCAAGGTTCAAGCTAATTATGCTTCAGAGTTGACTGAATCTGAAGTTCCTGATGAACGTGAAAGGACATTTAATGAAGATGAAGAACTAGAGCAACTTATAAGTGGGCAGATATGCTTCAAGGTCTATCCTTTTTCAAATGGTATGGTTTGAATTGGATGCCATTGTCTGAGTAGTGTAGATTTCTATCACAATTATATCGTGTATTATTGGCCTTCAGGGAACATTTTGCACTAAAGTTTTGCTATTGGGTTGTGCATTTCATCTATTGCAAAATATCTCAGTATCCTTTTAGCACAAGGTTGGCGGTGGTGAAATTTAGTCTTGCATACTTTAACAATTCAAGATTATTCTTTTTTCTCAATTTGAGTGATATTGTAATGTAGCAATGCATAACACAGATGGGAAGATTATTCTCTCTGGGTCATTTAATCCATTACATGAAGGTCACTTGACACTCTTGGGAGTGGCTACTAGATAAACTTCATATGTCACTATAACTTAATTTAATGCCGAGAATGTGAATTTTGGAAAAACCACGTGTTTGAATTTTGGAAAAAGTTTTTAGATTTTTACATCATTTGTAAATTAGAGTTAGGAATGGAAGTGTATAAGTCCTGTGCATGAATTTAGTTAATACTATTTTTTTTCCTTGCCTTTTAGGGCAATGCATATTAACTAAGAGAAAGGCTTATTATTTGCTTGTCTTTTTGCATTATTAGCATTTTTGTAAGTTAAGAGTGTTCAAGCAGCTGTAAGGCTTCTATAGACTAATGTTTAGATGTTTGGTAATTGACATTGTAATGTTTCTGCAAAGTTGGGGCTTGATTGAATTATTTGAAATGATGGGAACTGAATCTTAGTTTTCGTTTTCCATATCCTAATATGCTGCATAACAAGGCAAATTTATTAGATAAAACATTCAGTGCCCATCATTCCAAATAATTCAATCAAGCCCTAACCTTGCAGAAACTTTACTATTCCAATTACCAAACAGCTAAGCATTAGTCTATAGAACCCTTACAGCTGCTTGGACACTCTTAACTTACAAAAATGTTAATAATGCAAAAAGACAAGCAAATAATAAGCCTTTCTCTCAGTTAATATGCATTGCACTAAAAGACAGGGGAAACAAATAATATTAACTAAATTCATGCACAGGACTGATACACTTACATTACTAACTCTAATTTACAAATGATGTAGAAATCTAAAAACTTTTTCCAAAATTCAAGCACGTGGTTTTTCCAAAATTCACATGCTCGGCATTATATAAAGTTAGAGTGACATATGAAGTTTACCTAGTAGCCACTTCCAAGAGTTTCATGTGACCTTTATGTAATGGATTAAATGACAAGAGAGAATAATCTTTCGATCTGTGTTCTGCATTGCTACGTTACAATATTAATCAGATTGAGAACAGAGAATAATCTTGAATTGCTGTGAAAGTATGCAAGACTGAATTTCACCACCGCCAACCTCGTGAATATTAGGATTGAATTATTTGGAATGATAAGCATATTAGGATATGGAAATCCTAACTGTTAGGATTTTGAAGTACAGAAAAAACAGTCATAATTTCTAACCAGCCACTATTCTGCAAGAAAGCTGAACTCTTTCCCTGCAGTGCTTTTGTCATTGGTGTAGACACTACGGTGAGACTAGTAAATGTAAGCCTTTCAAACCACGTTTAACTGCTTATTTAAGTTTTCATATGCTTTTTTTTTAATATATAATTTTATTCTTTATGAGGAATTTTTTTCAGCCAAATAGCTTGGTAAAATGTTCAACTCTTCAAATGTAGTCTCGACTTCTTCCCGCCATAGTGATATGATTTCTTTGACTTTGACTGAATTACATTTTACTCATTTTATAGTTTACTTCAAAAACATAATAGGTTTATGTATCTGATGACCTCTACTACCTTCTGTTCCTTTAAATCTCAAAATCATTGCCCTTGGAATTTTATAATGATATGATTCCACATACTTAATGCCTAATGACATAGCAATCTGTTCTAGCCAACGCGTAATTCAAGCTTCTCCAAACTCTTAGACAAACATGTTGGAGAATATATATATATCTGCATGCTCTATATGAGATTTGTTGGTCTAGAGTCTTGTTTCGTGGAAAGTTTGGAAAACTCTGCTTATCTTAGAATTTCTTATCTTTCAGCCAAAGTACTATGGTGGTGATTATGGGAAAATGTTGGAGACTCTCCTTGGTTACAAGAATACAGGATGTCTCTTCTCGGTGGATGGTAGACATGTAGATGGCGTTTTCAAGGTCTGTATCCCAATTGTATACTTTTAGTAGCCCTTCTAGTATTTCCAGTTACCAATAAGTTTAAAAGTTTTTGGATGCTATTCTGTAATCTCTATAGGTCCTTGAGGATTTTGAAATACCTGAGGAATTGAAAGACATGTTTATTTCAATACAAGCGGAGAAATCTCGCATGAACATATCATCAACTGAAATAAGGAAAAGTCGAGGTATATGAGATTTCTGAACCACAAATGCATACTGTCACATTACTTGATATAGTTTGCAACTTTTCAATTTCAAAATTGTTCATCTTATATACCACAATTTGAAGAAAAAAAGACACTTGATATAGTGAACTACAGATTGATTTGAAGAAATGAATACTTGGTCGAGTGCAAATTAATATCCTGCTGTGGTAACTTTGTAAATGACTGGAAAATAGTCAACTTATTACATTAATAAAGCTTTTTATTGGCTGGTTTCGATTAATTTGAATCTCCTGCTTCTTATTGATATTGCACATATACCAACGTGTATCTGCTAAAGCCAAAGAGTGATAAAGATAACTAAAACTGTGCATACTGTGCCTTAGTGAATTTGGAGATTTACAGAGTGAAGCTTCCTATGTAGAGAGATAGAGAAAGAAGCCAAGACTGCTAGCAGGAGACACAAGCTCAATATAGCAGCCCACAAAATGAAGACCACATTACTCTCCAATGCCCCACTGCCATTTCCATCCCAGCTTCCAACTGATCTCCATCCCTTTGCCATCTTCTCAACTCAATATCACAGAAGGATTACTACTTTCTGCTTTCAACTGATGACTGGTTTTTTAAAAAGGAAGAGGACCAACAGCTTGTTGACAAATACTTGCGGATGAGTTAGGTTGGCAGCTATGGTGATGGGTGGTGGAGGTGGAGGAAGGAGAACTTGTTTCGTGGCTAATGCATGTGGTTAAGAATCGAAATGTTCTTTTCCTTTCTCTATCTTTTGATGTAGTTGTCTTAACTGTTTCATTAAATTTGGCAAGCAATGCAAAAAAGGTAGACATTTTCGTGTACCTTTTGACTATGGGCAATGGAGACAGAAAATAAAGGATTAATACAATGGTCAATGGGTCAGCAAAAGTGGGAAGACTCCATATATTACTTAAAAAGATATTCCTTGGACCCATTTATACAATGCTTATCAAAATCCCAGTAGGATAGATGGTGGTGGGGGTGGATACATTTACCCTTCGGCTTATTGACATTTAATAAAAACCAAATCCAAAATGAGGTTTGACAAAAGGGCTTCCAACTAAGCAGCCTAGAAACAATCATAGAACCCTAGAATGGCAAAATTTGTGGGGGTGGGTAAGAAAAGAAACCAGTGGATGCTATGGGGAATATCAAGATTTAGTGTAAACTCTCTCTCTTTTCTTGTTCAAGTCTCGAAAAAGTTTACTCATTTGAAAGTTACAAATTAAGAAATAAAGAATCCCTAAACCAATCAAACCAAACATCCAACCAAAGTCTTCCGGTTTATCCAAATCCAACTCAACCTGCACGATACTAAACGAATCCCTCTCTGTATATACCTTCATACCCTCATTCACACGCCCATATAACAAATATACCCTATTATTTTCTCGAATCGCCACTGCACTTGCCTGACCCTCAGCCTCGAGGATAGTTTTGTCAAACACCATGCCTTCTTCCCAACCATCCGTACTCTTCAAGTAATACAGTTTTTCTGTTGACTCACCATCCTTATTTTTCAACGTGTAGATATATAAATGAATATTCACATAATAAATATATTCATAACACTCTCCTTTAAATATTCATTGTATAACAAATATTGTATTAATAATATCATTGCTCTTGACGTTAAGGAAAAATAATGACCATTTGATGGACATCCACTAATGTATTTTCGAATTCAATGAATCTTCAGGATTCATAACACTCCCCTTGGATGTCTATTGCATAAAGAATATGTCTCATTAAAATTTTACTAAATAAAAACATGTGAAAATAAAAATTTTAGCGAAGGAAAATAAGTATACTATTTTTTATGCGTAAATTTCTCTCCTAGATGAGATGAATTTTCAAGATATTTGAATCTACGCAAACTAATTTTATATATCAATTTGTCAAAGGTTACGGTTAAAAGGGCTTAGTGAATAAATTTACAAAATTATAGGTAAATTATCCTACTAACACTTGAATTTTTCAAAAAATCCAGGTTAAAAGGGCTTAGTGAATAAATCTACAAAATTATAGGTAAATTATCCTACTAACACTTGAACTTTTCAAAAAATCCAACTTTTGCACCTGTATTTATTTTTGCTTTGAACTATAAAATATCACATAATTTGTCTGTCCAAAATTTATGTCATACTTTATTTTCCGTCCAATTCCCAGGTGCATTTTCGTCTTTTTACAATTATGAGTATTTTTAATTATTAAGGTTTTATTTTCAAGGGTAATTGCGTAAATTTCTGTCCAAGATGAGATGAATTTTCAAGATCTTTGAATATATGCAAACTAATTTTATATCTCAATTTTTCAAAGGTTACGGTTAAAAGGGCTTAGTGAATAAATCTACAAAATTATAGGTAAATTATCCTACTAATACTTGAACTTTTCAAAAATCCAGCTTTTGCACATGTATTTATTTTTGCTTTGAACTATAAAATAAGGTAAATTATCACAATAGCACTTGAACTTTTCAAAAATCCAGCTTTTGCACCTCTATTTATTTTTACTTTGAATTGACACTCGAACTACCAAATATCACCTGTTTTGCACTTCCGTTCAAAATTTCCGTCAACCTTTATTTTCTGTCTATTTATCAAGGGCATTTTCGTCTTTTTAATTTAAAAATAAATTATATAAAAAAACTTTTTCCACCCATCACTCACTTTCCCAATTTCTTCAGGGATTGTTTCTGTCAAATTGTTCTATTTATCACGCACATTGACTGGGTTGAAGAGTTTGCACTTGGAAGCAAATCTGTTCAACAATACATTTCCTGCTGAAATTGGAAATTTATCCAAACTCAAAAATTTAAGGATGTCTTATAACGAATTCTCACCGGCTGCTTTACCAGCCAAGTCCAGAAATCTGAGGAATTTGAAGTTTCTTTGGTTGGCCAGAGCAAATCTGATCGGAGAAATACCGGAAACTTTTGCCAGTCTTTCGAATCTTGAGCATTTGGATTTATCTTTGAACTCAATTTCGGGGAAAATCCCAAATGAGATTTTCTTGTTGAAGAATCTCATAGTTTTTCTACTGTACCATAATCAATTATCATGTTCAATTCCTTCTTCAATACAGTCATTAAACATGACTAATATCGATTTTTTCATGAACAATTTGACAGGAACAATCCCTGAAGAAATTAGGAAAGTGAGTGAGTGAGTGATGGGTGGAAAAAGTTTTTTTTATAATTTATTTTTAAATTAAATAAAGGTTATTTCTGCAACGACGGCGAAGAAGAAGAAGAAGAAATAGACGTAGCCCTATCCAATTTCTTCCCAGAATTGGAAACGTAAGTCAAAGGCCTACTGGCCCCTGAACTCCTACAAGCTCCGATTAGAATCTCATAAGCAGTTTCCCGGAGCTCCGACTCCGTTAGATAAATACCCAATTCACCAAACGGATAGCGCAGACCCTCAACTTCCGCAGGAAAAGCCTTGATTCTGTTGTTGTTTACCATTTCGACCATGTTCTGGCTGTCCTCGATTGTTCTGCTTCGTGCTAAAGCTGTTGTGTCTCTGTAAGCATAAGACAGCACATCCATCTCCCTCTCCGTCTCCCTTTCTTCAGGAACAATCCCTGAAGAAATTTGGAAAGTGAGTGATGGGTGGAAAAAGTTTTTTTTTATAATTTATTTTTAAATTAAAAAGATGAAAATGCCATTGATAAATAGACAGAAAATAAAGGTTGACGGAAATTTTGAACGGAAGTGCAAACCAGGTGATATTTGGTAGTTCGAGTGTCAATTCAAAGCAGAAATAAATAGAGGTGCAAAAACTGGATTTTTGAAAAGTTCAAGTGCTATTGGGATAATTTACCCCTATAAAATATCACATAATATGCCCTTCCGTCCAAAAGTTCTGTCATACTTTATTTTCCGTCCAATTCCCAGGTGCATTTTCGTCTTTTTACAATTATAAGTATTTTTTAATTATTAAAGTTTTATTTCCAAGGGTAATTTTATCATTTCACTTTATTATTAAAATATTTTCAAGGGTAATTTTGTCATTTCACTTTATTATTAAAATTTGAAAAATATATTTTTGTAAGGGTTCGATCTTATAACCACCCGTTTAATTAAATTATATCTACCCATTGGGACAATTATAATTATATAAATTTATTTGAAATTTATTTTTTATATTGTAATTACAAAAATAATAAATACGCATTTTATATTGCGATTACATTTTCTATTTTAAATATAAACATTCTCAAAAAAATATTATCAAATGACACAATTCAAACCACAAGTTTTTGTTGTTGTCACATTCCTCAAACATTGCACTGAAGTTCTTCTTCAACTCTTTTGTTTTGAATTCGTCGCATAATATGAATTTCGAGGTTTTTTTATACAATATCATTACTGATACTAATAATGTAATGATATCATTAAAAAAAAATTAAAAATTTGTATTCTGCAACGAATTCAAAGTTAAAAAAGAAATTCAAGGTTTGATGAAGAGAATGACTACGAAGACATATGGTTTACATTGTGTTATTTGGATAATATTTTTTCAGAATCTTTATATTTGATATAATTTTCAAATAATATAAATTTTTGTATTTGTCCAAATGGTAAATGCTTATTTATTGTTTATATGGTTGTGGTTCACAAATATAATTATGGTAAATTTATTTTGACATCATCTAGTTTGCAATATAAAATATAAGTTTCACATAAATTAATATGTTAATAGTTGCTTCAGTGGGCTATTATGATTTTTCCATTTGTGTGGTTGGGGGATTGAATCCCTCCAATTTAAGAAATTTTTTAAATTTTTTAAAATTTTATGAAAAGATAAAATTATCTTAAAAATAAAATTAATAATTTTAAAATATTAATGATTTTAAAAGACGAAAAAACCCCTAAGAATTGGATGAAAAATGAAGTTTGAAGGAAATTTTGGACAGAAGGGCAAATGAGGTGATATTTTATAGTTCATGTGTCAAATCAAAGCAAAAATAAATACAGGTACAAAAGTTGGATTTTTAAAAAGTTCAAGTGTTAGTAGGATAATGTACCCCAAAATTATCACATGACCTTATTTGAAGCACATCAATTTTAATGTTGTTTTGAAATCTATAAATAAAGAATATGTTTTGTCCTATCACCTTTGATATATCTTTCTTCCAACAAAGCTATACAAGCTACATTATCTTTATATAGAGGAGTTTGAATATCTCTTTTAGATGATAAATCACAACTCCCTCTAATATAATTTTGACCTAATGTCAATAGTTCCTTAGAGGTAGGATATGTTTAATATCATTCCAATGTCATAATGTTGGTGAAGAACTAAATCGTGCTAGTAAATTTTAAAAAAATATTATATCTTTTCGGTGTGTCAATTACAAGATATATTAGTGCACCAATAACTCTCAAATATGGTACTTCAGGACCAAGTAGTTCTTCATTATTTTCTTGAGGTCTAAAAATATCTTTATTTATTTCTATTAACCTCACAACCATTGGAATACTAGATGAATGTGTTTTGTCCCTGAAAAATCTTTTCAGAACTTTAATTGTATATGTTGGTTAATGAACAAAGATTCTATCTTTTATATGTTCAATCTGTAACCAACAGAAAACTTGATTTTTTTTCAAAATCTCTAACTTTCAATTCTCGCTTTAAGCAATCTATAGCTTTTCCTAACTCTTCTGGAGTTCCAATAAAATTAATATTGGCAACATATATAACAAAAATCACAAAATCATATTCTGGTTTCTTTATAAAAATTCAATAAAAATTCACTAAATCACAATTTGGTCATTCTTATATTTCAACTTCAATAAAAATTCACTAAGATAGTACATGCGTCTAATTTTTTTAGCCCATATAATAATTTCTATAATTTTATAGAATAATTTTCACAAGAGCCATTATAAGCCTTTAATCCTTCAGAGATTTTCATTTAATTTCATTTTCAAGGCTATATAGATAAGTTGTAACAATATTCATTAAACGCATGTCTACCTTTTCATGAACTACCAAACTTATAACATATCATAGTGTAATAGCATCAATAATGGGTGAATAAATATGATAATAACTAATACCTGGCTTTTGCTAAAAGCCTTGTGTACAAGCCGTACTTATCTTATAATTTCATTATTCTCATTTCGCTTTTGCACACACACCCATTTATAACCAACAGATTTTACACCATTTGGTGTTCGAACTATAGGTCAAAAAACTTCTGGCTTTACAAACAAATTTAACTCCGATTGTATCGCATCTTTCTATTAAGGCCAATCAATTCTATGTCGATATTCTTCAACTAATGAAAGATCAAAATCCTCATTATCCTTAAAATCATCAAGGACTACATTATATGCAAAAGTATTATCAAATATTTCTCTTTAATCCCAACTTTTATCATAAGTGGCAAAATTGATAGAGATTTTCAATTTTTTTTATCATTTGTAACTATAGTCATTTTATTAGTTGTGCCTTGGTTTTTCTTTTTTCAATTTATTCAATATGATCTTCTGGATCATTTAATCCTCTTTTCTTTCAAAGATTTTTATCTTTAGCACCAAGGGCTCGTCCATGCTTTTTGACATATTTTTGATTCAACAACTATATAATTTGGATTTTGTCCATCAGTGACTTCTATTCGTATAGGAGCACATATAGCTCAAATATGCGATTTAGTGACTCTTTTGGAGTCAACAAAAGAATCTGACAGTTAATTTGTAATTTGCTGCAAATAAATTATCTTTGAACTTTCAATTCACTCACACTTGTGCGTGAATCTAAATGCCTCAAAAATATTTTCCACAAAAGTTTTATTTTATGTTGTTTACTTTCTTCCCCTAATCTAGGAAAAAAAAATCTCTTCAAAATGACATCAATAAATCTTCCTGTAATAATATCTTATCATTAAATATTCAAGATACCTTATAATAAATAGGATGTCATAAACAATTCAATTATATTATCCGCTTTGACCCACTTTAGATCGGAAGGGAAATACTACTACTTTAGTACTTTAGGTGATAAATAACAAATATCTATCAATATAAATAAAATATCAGATAGATAATAAAATATTAAATAGATAATATAGGATAAAATATCAAACATAGTATAATTAATATAACCATATAACTATATCTTCCAATGGTTAATGTCCTTTTCCACCCTAAGTGGTTATTGATATTTTGACACATAACCTTTATTTCAAAAATTGCAATATAATAACCCAATGCATTATTACCATATAAATATAACTATATCTATTATCAAGATCATGGACACAAATATTTTCACGAATATGACCACTCCAGAGATCATAAATTTTATTAACATTTACTTTTTTGAATTATAATATAACTTGTCAACTCTTCTTCATTATTTATCATTATACATGGATTATGATTTTTTCTGGACTGCCTTTGTTAACGTATATATAGTTCACGTGTGTGTATATATATATATATATATATATATGCTTCTGTCGATATATATATATATATATATTACTAGCTTTCTAGCTCCTCTATATAGTTTGTACATTTAAGTATATCTTATATTCTGGATATATATAACTTCTACTATTTACAAAGCTAATGAAAAGAAATTATATAAGTTATTTGATAATGAGTTTTCGAATCCATAACCTATAAACTTCAAAAGAAAACATTATTTCACTACACTAATTAGATAAAAATAAATGTATATATTTAGGTTAGATAAATGCTATTTAACTTAAATTTTGTTGTTATCATTATTAATATTATTATTTTTATATCTTGTTATTTTATTTAATTATAATATTTTTTTTATTTGGTTGAAGAATATAGATGAAGATATATATGTCTTGCCGATAGTGTAACTACTCATTCTATTCTTAAAAATAAAAAAATTTTCATTGTAATAAAGATCAATGAAGCATATTGTAAACAAATTTTCTTTTTCGTGTAATTTCATGTAAATTGAAATTACAAAAAAAAATTGGTTACATAAAATTACAATAATTTTTACGGGGTCGTATTTCTATTGATCCGCTGATTCGATCCGTCGTGAGGTCGATGGTCTTTTTGAACTTGATATCGATCTGTGGAACAAGTATGAATTTCTTCCGAGGGTTTCTGGACTTTTCTTCAGAGGCCTTAGATTTTCTCGGAATGAATTTTGGCAGAGTTTCTGTATAATTCTCTCAACTTTTTCTCATCTTCTTTTCTCTTTTTTCCTCGAGAGAATTTGGACCTTTATTTATAGTTAGAGATGATAACAATAAATGATTATTATGATGTCAAATATCACTAATTTGAGACATAAATCTCTCAATATTCTTAATATATAAATATTTATATATTAAAAAATTTAAATAAAATTTAATTATATATTTTAAATATATAATTAAATTTAAGTGTCTACACATATGTTACTACAATTTCGCCTAGTACAAAAATAATTGAAGGCTCCGAAAGAGCCATTATAATGTTACCCAACGAACAAAATTCAATATAAACAATGATTTATTCTCATCTAAGTCTCAAAGGAATTTGTTAAGCTTCAAAGATATTCGTCTTAACGGCTATCACGTGGAGACTTTAAGCGAAGGAAATGATGAGTTTCTTCATATTACAGTAAGAAAATTGTATTAGAAAATTTGAATATGTTTTCTTGGGGCTTGTACTATACCAAAATAAATGTAATTGAAATACATTCAATAAAACAGAAGTTTATTGATTAAAAAATGTTCACTATTTGGCATGACCGGTTGGGGCATCCCGGTTCAAGTATGGTGCGAAATATCATTGAAAATTCACATAGACACTCATTGAAAAACCTGAAGCTTTTTCAATTGAAATTTTTTTTCTTGTGCTACTTGTTCTCGAGGAAAATTATTTATTAAGCCATGACCAGCTCAAGTTGAATTGGATCTCCAACATTTTTAGAAAGAATTCAGGGTGAAATATGTGGACCAATTCACCCTTCATGTGGACCATTTCGATAATTTATTGATCTAATAGATGCATCTAGTAGATGGTTTCATGTTAACTTACTATCAACTCGCAACCTAGCGTTTGCGAGATTACTTGCTCAGATTATTAGATTACGAGCACAATTTATAGATTATATAATTAAATCAATACGTCTGGATAACGCTAGTGAGTTTTCATCTCAAGCTTTCAATGATTATTGTACGTCTATTGGTATAAACATTAAACATCTTGTAGCTCATGTTCATACACAAAATGAATTAGTTGAATCTTTTATTAAAAGACTTCAACGATAGCTAAACCTATACTTGTGAGAAATAAATTACCCATTTTAGCTTGGGATTATGCAATTTTACATGCAGCAACACTTGTACGTGTTAGACCAACAAGTTATCATAAATATTCTCCATTACAATTAGTTTATGATCAGGAGCCAAATATTTCTCATTTTAGAATTTTTGGATGTGCGGTATATGTTTCTATTGCTCTATTACAACACACAAAAATGGGTCATCAAAGAAGATTGGGGATATATGTTAGTTTTGATTCTCCTTCTATTATAAGATATATTGAACCTATGACAGGAGATCTTTTTACGGCACGATTTGCCGATTGTCATTTTGATGAATCAATGTTCCCAAGATTGGGGGAGAAAAAGAAAAACAGATTGATAGAAATATTACATGAAATACTTTACAACATCTTGATACTCGTACAAATCAGTGTGAACTTGAAATTCAAAAGATAATATATAGTAAATCAACTGCCAGATGCATTTAGCGACCTAAAGAGAGTGACTAAGTCACATATACTAGTTGAAAATGCTCATATACGGATTGGTATCCCAAAAAGACAATCTGTAAATGAAATAGTAAATCAGTCTATAGCACGCCATAAGCGTGGTAGATCAATTGGTTCAAAAGATAAAAATCCCCGTAAAAAGAAGTGAGAAAATGTTAATAATGAACCCGAGCTTAATACTCCAGAAGAGTCAAGAGACATAATAAATGAAATAATTTCATAAGAAGTTCAGTTACCTAAAGATATTGAAAATATCAAAAAATAGATAATAATGAGATCTCAATAAATTATGTCTCAACGGAGAAATGATTGTATCGAGAAGAAATAACTATCGATAGTGTTTTTGTATATAATATAACATTAGCTATTATAAATGAAAATAATTATAATGAGCCTACATCCGTTGATCAATGTCGATGTAGAAGTTATTGGCTGAAATGGAAAGATGCAATTCAAGCAGAATTAAACTCACTTGCAAAATGTGAAGTTTTTGGACCATAGCTCGAACACCTTAAGATGTTATGCATGTAGGGTACACATGAGTATTTGTACGGAAAAGAAACAAGAAAAATAAAATTGTGAGATATAAAACATGTCTTGTTGCACAAGGTTTTTCGCAAAGATTAAAAATTGACTATGGGATCATTTATTATCCTGTAGTGTATGCAATTACCTTTTGTTATCTTCTTACTCTGGCAACTAATGAGAAACTTGATATGCGTCTTATGGATGTAATTACAGCCTATTTATATGGCTCACTTGCTATCTATATGAAAATCTCTGAAGGATTTAAAATGCTTGAAGCATATAAATCAAATTCTCGAGAATTATATTCAATAAAATTACAAAGATCTTTGTATGGTTTAAAACAGTCTGGATGAATGTGGTACAATCGTCTCAGTGAATATTTATTGAAAAAGGGTTATCAAAATAACCAAATTTGTCCATATGTATTTATTAAGAAACAAAATCAGGCTTTGCTATAATTGTTGTATATGTTGATGATTTATATATTATTAGAACCCTTGAAGTAATTTTAAAAGTTGTAGATTCTTTGATGAAAGAATTTGAAAGGAAAGAATTTGAGATGAAAGATCTCGAAAAGACAAAGTTTTGTTTCGACCTGCAGATCGAGCATTTAAAAGATGAAACTGAAATTTTTGTTCATCAATCAAATTATGCTGAAAAGGTCTTTAAAAGATTTTACATGGACAAGGCACACCCATTGAGTACCACAATGGTTGTTCGATCACTTAATGTGAAATATGACATTTTTCGACCTTGTGTGGACAATGAAAAAGTTCTTGGTCCAAAAGTACCATATCTTAGGACAATATGCGCACTAATGTATCTTGCTAATAATACAAGGCTTGATATAACTTTTGTTGTTAATTTGTTAGCAAAGTTTAGTTTATGTCCAACTAGAAGACATTAGAATGGAATTAAACAAATCTTTCGATACCTTCGAGGTATAATTGATATGAGATTGTTATATCCTCATATTTCTTAATCACAACTTGTTGGTTATGCTGATGCTGGTTACTTGTCTGATCCACATAAAGCCATATCTCAAACAGGTTATATTTTTACATGTGGAGGAACTGTTGTTTCATGACGTTCTACAAAGCAAACATTAGGAGTTACTTCTTCTAATCATGCAGAAGTTATAACAAATCTATAAAGTTGTGAATATGTTTGGTTAAGATTCATGTCTCAACACATTCGAGAGACACGTGATTTATTTTCCAGCAAAGAACTTCCAACAATAATTTATGAAGATAACACTGCATATATAGCTCAATTACAAAAAGAATATATCAAACAAGATCGCACAAAGCATATTTTACCCAAAATTTTCTTTACGCATGATGTTCAGAAAATGGTGATATTTATGTACAATAGATCTGTTAAAGTGATAATTTGGCAGAATTGTTCACAAAAGCATTGACAACTTCAACATTTGAAAGATTAGTCTATAATATTGGACTGCACGGGTACAATAATATTATGTAATGATTAGGGGGAGTGTGCAAAGAACGATATACTTTTTTTCCTTCACTAAGATTTTTTCCCACTAGGTTTTTCTCTAGTAAGATTTTAATGAGGTACATTTCTTATACAATTGACATCCAATAGGGAGTTTTATAAATCTCCATTCACTAAGATTTTTTTCCCACTAGGTTTTTTTCTAATAAGATTTTAATGAGGTATATTTCTTATACAATTGACATCCAATAGGGAGTTTTATAAATCTCCATTGAATTTCTTTCAACTCCCATAACCCTTTTTGTAATAATATCAAATAACACTAGTAACTTCCTATTCATGTTTAATGTTCATGAGCTACAGTTTATATATATATATATATATATATATATATTATATATATATATATATATATATATATATATATTGTATGTATATATATGCCTCTTAATTCATTCCTATAAATAAGGGCTTACATATGTATATTTGTAAATAGATGAATGATATATGAAAAATATAAACAACTCTCTTTTTCTTTTATCTTTATTATATTTCTTAATTATTTGTTTTTATTAATAATATTTTATAACACTGTTTCATTATATTTTCTTCTCTTTCATTCTTTTTCCTTATATATATAAAATATCTTTTTATATGAAAATATTTACTAATTATAGAAATAATTTAAGTTTTTTCTTTCCTATAATTCATAGTTTCACTCAAAAGAAGATGAGATGATTTCCTTTTTTATATGCTTAGTGAAAATGAGTGTTTATGAATAATTAAAATAATTCTAATAAAAATTTAGTTTTCTTAATAATAATAATAATAATAATAATAATTAATATACTAGCCGTTTATGAAAGAAAGGTGTAGAAGAGAAATGGGCATTAAGCACAAGTTTGGGAGCTGAAAGAATTATTTGTTTGTTACTTTTGATGGACCAGTCAGTCTGCCATGTCACAGGAGCCTTCTTCCTTCCACTAATCACTTATTAACGGTTACTAATTATAATCTTTTTTAGAAAAATAAACAAAAATCATGGTATAGATATTTATAAAAAATATATATATATATCAATTATGATTTTTTTAATCTTATTTAATAATCAATCACTAATAAAAAAAATTAGAAGTGGGAAATTCTTCAAAAATATTTTTGGGGTTAATGTGGTAAAATTCTCTGCTATTTGGCTTTTGTGAGACGGTTGCATTCGAGCGCTCGTAGAAGCTATACACTCCTCTCCGACTCAGGTTGTGCTCTATCTCTCCGGCGGTGCTTCTCAGGTCTGTCTCTTTTGAAACTACTCTACATTTTTTTTTTCCAATTTTGTACAGATTATATCTTCTTCGCACAAACGAGTACTATAATTAGTTTCGGAACAGGCGTTGGGATGGTTGATGTCAGTTCCAGGTGCTTCTAACACGGTGCTTGATGCGGTGGTTCCGTATTCTAGATGTCTATGATTCAATTGCTCGGCAAGGTTAATTTTGATTATGTATTTCCGCGAATTTTGATGTTGGTGTTTAGATATGTTTTATGCTTTGGTCATCACAAAATGGAAAACGTTTGGAATTTTTGAAGGTTCCTAGTGAAGTTTCTAGTCGGAAAACTGTGGAAGACATGGCACTTTTGGCTTATAATAGAGCTTTGACGCTTTCCAAACCAGGTTTGTTTTCGTTCTCTGGTATGTAGTTTTCATCATTTTATTTTATGAAGTTAATAACAAATGTGCTAGTTTTTTTGTGCTTGCTAAGTCCATAAGCGTCAAGTTGAGAGTGACTCTTGTTTGTTTTATAATTCTGAAATGGACCAGTATATTGGTTTTTCTAGCTTATCACTGCTGTTTTCTCTTCTATGTTCCTGGTCAATGGATTCATTCCTCTTTGTGAAACTTTGGAATTTTAACATCAGTTAACCGATATAGTAGAGTGAGAAAACTGAACTTTAGATACAATTTCAATTTGACAATTTTTGTCAATGTGGAACTGAGTTTTCTTGATAAATATGGGGAAGTTAGGCTGAAGAATGTTAAATTTTGCATGTGGCTATGGAGTAGTGATTTCTTGGTTGGTTTTAGTTTTCAGTTTCTCACTGCATGCTGCATTTTCTTAGTTCAACAGTATGTTAAACCATTTTGTAGGTTCTTCAGTTGTTGGAGTGGGTTTTACTGGATCTCTGGCTAGCACACACCCAAAACTAGGAGACCACAGGTATATTTGTAATGAATCATCTTCTCCTTGTTGTGTCCCTCAATATGATCATAGGGAAAACCCTGCTCAATGGTGGTAAAGTATTTTGATGGTTTTTAATGGCCAAATACCATTGGGAATACTAATCAAGATGGAAGCTGATTGGTAGACTTCTGTTATAGCACTCTGGTAAATCATTTTGATATATCTAATCTTATAGATGATGTAAATCAAGGTAATAGTACTTTGCAATTGAGATTCTGATGGAGTAATACGGACCATAGACTGCTGCTTCATTGCTTCCTCAGACATTTTTTTTTTCATAAGTTTATTGAAATTAATGTCACAGGCTCCATTGCAGAAGAAGGTTCATCATTTTTGTTGTTTGGCCTCTAATATTGTGAATATGAAGTTAGATCTTGCCTCACGTGTAGGCTCCACTTGTCAACGAGAACCTCTGATCGACTCTGGGTGTCAACAGTTACACTGACAAAGGTGCTGAGGGATGTCTTTCATTCTTCCAGTAGGAGTTAAATGAGTTATACAATTGAATTGATCAATGATTTCAGGGTTTCAGAACTCGTGAGCAAGAAGATAGGGTCTCAAGCAAATCTCTTATCAAGGTGTGAACTTGTGAATTTTGTGAAGAGCTGTGTTAACTTATTCTCTGAATACTGGATAGTATGAACCAATTTAACAATATTGTTTATTTGCTATGTGAAAGTTTTATCAATAATATAATGGTAAGAGATGGGGAAGATGATTGGCAAAGACAAGTTTGAAAAATTATTGATTCACATTTCAATTAACTAGTAAAATATGTTAAATATTTGAGAATTTGACAAACTAATGCACCATGATATATGGTTACTGTTATGGAAGGTGACAGCGACCTGAAAAGTTTTATGTCGAGGAAGTTTCTGAAAAAAAATGTCATTCTGAGCCTGCGAGAACTTTATGAATTCCAAACACTAGAACTCAACACTAATGTTTTCCTCATGTATAGCATAAATTTTCTACATGGAAATGCCTGTGCATAACTGGAATTTGCATGAAAATCAAATTTAGTTGCTCAGGTGAAGCACTGAGAGGTATACTGGATTTGGTTAACAGACTTGGTTGTTAATGAAATTCACAGTTACATGAATGAAGGATATATTTACATGTTAATGCACTAGAAGTTGTTGATTCATATTTTTGTGATGTATTAAAACTTAATGATTTGATGTATGATCATAGGCCATTGCAAATGCATGCAAGGTTCAAGTTAATTATGCTTCAGAGTTGACTGAATCTGAAGTTTCTGATGAAGGTGAAAGGACATTTAATGAAGATGAAGAACTAGAGCAACTTATAAGTGGGCAGATATGCTTCAAGGTCTATCCTTTTTCAAATGGTATAGTTTGAACTGGATGTCATTGTCTGAGTAATGTAGATTTCTATCACTATTATATCGTCTATTATTGGCCTTAAGTAAACATTTTGTACTAAAGTTTTGCTATTGAGTTATGCATTTCATCTATTACAAATGACAAGTATCTCACTATCCTTCTAGCACGAGGTTGGCGGTGGTGAAATTTAGTCTTGCATTTCACAGCAATTCAAGATTATTCTTTGTTCTCAATCTAATTGATATTGTAATGTAGCAATGCAGAACACATATTGGAAGATTATTCTCTTTGGGTCATTTAATCCATTACATGAAGGTCACTTGAAACTCTTGAAAGTGGCTAATAGGTAAACTTTATATGTCACTCTAACTTAATTTAATGCTGAGCATGTGAATTTTGGAAAAACCATGTGCTTATTTTGGAAAAAAAATTTAGATTTCTACATCATTTGTAAATTAGAGTTAGGAATGGAAGTGTATAAGTCCTGTGCATGAATTTAGTTAATACTATTCTTTTCCCCTTCCTTTTAGGGCAATGCATATTAATTGAGAGAAAGACTTATTATTTTTTTGTATTTTTGTAAGTTAAGAGTGTCCAAGCAGCTGTAAAGGTTCTATAGACTAATGGTTAGATGTTTGATAATTGGCATTGTAAAGTTTTTGCAATGTTGGGGCATGATTGAATTATTTGGAATGATGGGCACTGAATCTCAGTTTTCGTTTTCCATATCCTAATATGCTGCACAACAAGGTAAATTTATTAGATAAAACATTCAGTCCCAATCATTCCAAATAATTCATTAGGCCCCAACATTGCTAAAACTTTACTATGCCAATTACCAAACATATAACCATTAGTCTATAGAACCCTTATAGCTGCTTGGACACTCTTAAATTACAAAAATGCTAATAATGCAAAAAAACAAGAAAATAATGATCTTTTTTCTCAGTCAATATGCATTGCCCTAGAAGGAAGGGGAAAAGAATAGTATTAACTAAATTCATGCACATGACTTATACACTTCCATTCCTAACTCTAATTTACAAATGATGTAGAAATCTAAAAACTTTTTCCAAAATTCAAGCACATGGTTTTTCCAAAATTCACATGCTCGGCATTAAATTAAGTTAGAGTGACATATGAAGTTTACCTAGTAGCCACTTTCAAGAGTTTCAAAAGACATTCATGTAATGGATTAAATGACCCAGAGAGAATAATCTTCCGATCTGTGTTCTGCATTGTTACGTTACAATATCAATTAAATTGAGAACAAAGAATAATCTTGAATTGTTGTGAAATGGAAGACTGAATTTCACCACCGCCACCTCGTGCTAGAAGGATAGTGAGATACTTGTCATTTGTAATAGATGAAATGCACAACCCAATAGCAAAACTTTAGTGCAAAGTGTTTACTGAAAGCCTATAATAGTGATAGAAATCTACATTGCTCAGACACTGACATCCAGTTCAAACCATACCATTTAAAAAAGGATAGAACTTGAAGCATATCTGCCCACTTATAAGTTGCTCTAGTTCTTCATCTTCATTAAATGCCCTTTCACCTTCATCAGAAACTTCAGATTCAGTCAACTCTGAAGCATAATTAATTTGAACCTTGCATGCATTTGCAATGGCCTATGAGATCATACATCAAATCATTACGTTTTAATACATCACAAAAATATGAATCAACAACTTCTAGTGCTGTGAAAGTATGAAAGACTGTGAAAGTACAGAACAGAGAATAATCTTGAATTGCTGTGAAAGTATGAAAGACTGAATTTCACCACCGCCAACCTCGTGCATATTAAGATTGAATTATTTGTAATGATAAACATATTAGGATATGGAATTCCTAACTGTTAGGATTTTGAAGTACAGAAAAAACAGTCATAATTTCTAACCAGCCATTATTCTGCAAGAAAGCTGAACTCTTTCCCTGCAGTGCTTTTGTGATTGGTGTAGACACTGCGGTGAGACTAGTAAATGTAAGCCTTTCAAACCACGTTTAACTGCTTATTTAAGTTTTCATATGCTTTTTTTTTAATATATAATTTTATTCTTTCTGAGGAATTTTTTTCAGCCAAATAGCTTGGTAAAATGTTCAACTCTTCAAATGTAGTCTCGACTTCTTCCAGCCATAGTGATATGGTTTCTTTGACTTTGACTGAATTACATTTTACTCATTTTATAGTTTCCTTCATAAACATAATAGGTTTATGTATCTGATGACCTCTACTACCTTCTGTTCCTTTAAATCTCAAAATCATTGCCCTTGGAATTTTATAATGATATGATACCACATACTTAATGCCTCATGACATAGCAATCTGTTCTAGCCAACGCGTAATTCAAGCTTCTCCAAACTCTTAGACAAACATGTTGGAGAATATATATATATCTGCATGCTCTATATGAGATTTGTTGGTCTAGAGTCTTATTTCGTGGAAAGTTTGGAAAACTCTGCTTATCTTAGAATTTCTTATCTTTCAGCCAAAGTACTATGGTGGTGATTATGGGAAAATGTTGGAGACTCTCCTTGGTTACAAGAATACAGGATGTCTCTTCTTGGTGGATGGTAGACATGTAGATGGCATTTTCAAGGTCTGTATCCTAATTGTATACTTTTAGTAGCCCTTCTAGTATTTCCAGTTACCAATAAGTTTAAAAGTTTTTGGATGCTATTTTGTGATCTCTATAGGTCCTTGAGGATTTTGAAATACCTGAGGAATTGAAAGACATGTTTATTTCAATACAAGCGGAGAAATCTCGCATGAACATATCATCAACTGAAATAAGGAAAAGTCGAGGTATATGAGATTTATGAACCACAAATGCATACTGTCACATTACTTGATATAGTTTGCAACTTTTCAATTTCAAAATTGTTCATCTTATATACCACAGTTTGAAGAAAAAAAGACACTTGATATAGTGAACTACAGATTGATTTGAAGAAATGAATACTTGGTCGAGTGCAAATTAATATCCTGCTGTGGTAACTTTGTAAATGACTGGAAAATAGTCAACTTATTACATTAATAAAGCTTTTTATACTTGGCTTGTTTCGATTATTTTGAATCTCCTGCTGCTTATTGATATTGCACATATACCAACGTGTATCTGCTAAAGCGAAAGAGTGATAAAGATAACTAACACTGTGCATACTGTGCCTTAGTGAATTTGGAGATTTACAGAGTGATGCTTCCTATGTAGAGAGAGAGAGAGAAAGAAGGCAAGACTGCTAGCAGGAGACACAAGCTCAATAAAGCAGCCCACAAAATGAAGACCACATTACTCTCCAATGCCCCACTGCCATTTCCATCCCAGCTTCCAACTGATCTCCATCCCTTTGCCATCTTCTCAACTCAATATCACAAAAGGATTACTACTTTCTGCTTTCAACTGATGACTGGTTTTTTAACAAGGAAGAGGACCAACAGCTTGTTGACAAATACTTGCGGATGAGTTAGGTTGGCAGCTATGGTGATGGGTGGTGGAGGTGGAGGAAGGAGAACTTGTTTCGTGGCTAATGCATGTGGTTAAGAATCAAAATGTTCTTTTCCTTTCTCAATCTTTTGATGTAGTTGTCTTAACTGTTTCATTAAATTTGGCAAGCAATGCAAAAAAGGTATACATTTTCGTGTACCTTTTGACTATGGGCAATGGAGACAAAAAAAGGATTAATACAATGGTCAATGGGTCAAGCAAAAGTGGGAAGACTCCATATATTAAAAAGATATTCCTTGGACCCTTTTATACAATGCTTATCAAATCCCAGTAGGATAGATGGTGGTGGGGTGGATACATTTGCCCTTCGGCTTATTGACATTTATAAAACCAAATCCAAAATGAGGTTTTACAATCATAGAACCCTAGAATGGCAAAATTTGTGGGGGTGGGTAAGAAAAGAAACCAGTGGATGCTATGGGGAATATCAAGATTTAGTGTAAACTCTCTCTTTTCTTGTTCAAGTCTAGAAAAAGTTTACTCATTTTGAAAGTTTAAAATTAAGAAATAAAGAATCCCTAAACCAATAAAACCAAACATCCAACCAAGTCTTCCGGTTTATCCAAATCCGACTCAACCTGCACGATACTAAACAATCCCTCCCTGTATTTACCTTCATACCCTCATTCACACGCCCATATAACACATATACCCTATTATTTCTTCGCCACTGCACTTGCATTGCCCCTCAGCGTCGAGGGTAGTTTTGTCAACACCATGCCTCTTCCCAACCATCCGTACTCTTCAAGTAATACAGTTTTTCTGTTGACTCACCATCCTTATTTTTCAACATGGAGATATCAATGAATATTCACATAATAAATATATTGATAACATTCTCCCTTAAATATTTATTGTATAACAAATATTGTATTAATAATATCATTGCTCTTGACATTAAGGGATAATAATGACCATTTGATGGACATCCACTAATGTATTTTTGAATTCAATGAATCTTTAGAATTCATAACACTCTCATTGGATGTCCATTGCATAAAGAATATACATCATTAAAATTTTACTAAATAAAAACATGTGAAAATAAAAATTCTAGCTAAAGAAAATGAGTACACTACTTTATGCATAAATTTCTCTCCTCGATGAGATGGATTTTCAAGATTTTTGAATCTACCCAAACTAATTTTATATCTCAAATTTTCAAAGGTTACGGTTAAAAGGGCTTAGTGGATAAATCTACAAAATTATAGGTAAATTATCCTACTAACACTTAAACTTTTCAAAAATCCAGCTTTTGTACCTGTATATATTTTTGCTTTGAACTATAAAATATCACATAATTTGCCCTAATTTGCCTTGCCCTTCCGTCCAAAATTTCTTTCTGTTATACTTTATTTTCCGTCCAATTCCCAGCATTTTAGTCTTTTTACAATTATGAGTATTTTTTAATTATTATGGTTTTATTTCCAAGGGTAATTTTGTCATTTCACTTTATTATTAAAATTTGAAAAATATATTTTTGTGAGGGTTCAATCCTACAACCACACGTTTAATTAAATCGTATCTACCCATTGGGACAATTATAATTATATAAATTTATCTGAAATTTATTTTTTATATTGTAATTACAAAAATAATAAATACGTGTTTTATATTGCGATTACATTTTATATTTTAAATATAAATTATATTAAATATAAACATTCTCAAAAAAATATTATCAAATGACACAATTCAAACCACAAGTTTTTGTTGTTGTCACCTTCCTCAAATATTGCACTGAAATTCTTCTTCAACTCTTTTGTTTCGAATTCGTTGCAGAATATGAATTTCGAGGTATTTTTTTATACAATGTCATTGCTGATACTAATAATGTAATGATATCATTAAAAAAATTTAAAATTTGTATTCTGCAACGAATTCAAAGTTAAAAAAGAAATTCAAGGTTTGAGGAAGAGAATGACTACGAAGACATATGATTTAAATTGTGTTATTTGAATAATATTTTTTCAGAATCTTTATATTTAATATAATTTTCAAATAATATAAATTTTTGTATTTGCCGAAATGGTAAATGCTTATTTATTGTTTATATGGTTGTGGTTCACAAATATAATTATGTTAAATTTATTTTGGCATCATCTAGTATGCAATATAAAATATAAGTTTCACACAAATTAACATGTTAATAGTTATTTCAGTGGGTTATTATGATTTTGCAATTGTGTGGTTGGGGGATCGAATCCCTCCAATTTTTAAAATTTTATGAAAAAACAAAATTATCCTAAAAATAAAATTAATAATTTTAAAATATTAATGATTTTTAAAGATGAAAATACCCCTAAGAATTGGATGAAAAATGAAGTCTGAAGGAAATTTTGGACGGAAGGGCAAAGGAGGTCATATTTTATAGTTCAAGTGTCTAATTAAAGCAAAAATAAATACAAGTGCAAAAGTTGGATTTTAAAAAAGTTCAAGTGTTAGTAGAATAATTTACCCCAAAATTATCACATGACCTTATTTGAAGCACATCAATTTTACTGTTGTTTTGAAATCTATAAATAAAGAATATGTTTTGTCCTATCACCTTTGATATATCTTTCTTCCAACAAAGCTATACAATATACATTATCTTTATAGAGGAGTTTGAATATCTCTTCTAGAGATAATCACAACTCCCTCTAATATAATTTGACCTAATGTCAATAGTTCCTTAGAGGTATGTAATGACATGTTAATATCATTCCAATGTCATATGTTGGTGAAGAACTAAATCGTGCTAGTAAATTTTAAAAAAATATTATATCTTTCTGTGTGTCATTACAAGATATATTAGTGCACCAATAAACTCTCAAACTATGTATTTAGGACCAAGTAGTTCTTCATCTTTTTGAGGTCTAAAAATATCTATTTAGTTCTATTAACCTCACAACCATTGGAATACTAGATGAATGTGTTTTGTCCCTGAAAAATCTTTTCAGAACTTTATTTGTATGTTGGCTAATGAACAAAGATTCTATCTTTTAATGTTCAATCTATAACCAACAGAAAACTTGATTTTTTTTCAAAATCTCTAACTTCATTCTCGCTTTAAGCAATCTATACCTTTCCTAACTATTCTCGAGTTCCAATGAATAATATTGACAACAATAGAACAAAAATCCAAAATCATATTCTAGTTTCTTTATAAAAATTCATAAAAAAATTCACTAAATCACAATTGGTCATTCTTATATTTCAACTTCAATAAAAATTCACTAAGATAGTACATGCGTCTAGATTTTTTTAGCCCATATAATAATTCTATAATTTATAGAATAATTTTCACAGGAGCCATATAAGCCTTTAATACTCAGAGTTTCATGTAAATTTCATTTTCAAGGCTATATAGATAAGTTGTAACAATATTCATTAAATGCATGTCTACCTTTTCATGAACTACCAAACTTATAACATATGATAGTGTAATAGCATCAATAATGGGTGAATAAATATGATAATAACTAATACTTGGCTTTTGCTAAAAGCCTTGTGTACAAGTCGTACTTATCTTATAATTTCATTATTCTCATTTCGCTTTTGCACACACACCCATTTATAACCAACAGATTTTACACCATTTGGTGTTCGAACTATAGGTCAAAAAACTTCTGGCTTTGCAAGAAAATTTAACTCCGATTGTATCGCATCTTTCCATTAAGGCCAATCAATTCTATGTCGATATTCTTCAACTAATGAAAGATCAAAATCTTCATTATCCTTAAAATCATCAAGGACTACATTATATGCAAAAGTATTATCAAATATTTCTCTTTAATCCCAACTTTTATTATAAGTGGCAAAATTGATAGAGATTTTCAAATTTTCTTTATCATTTGTAACTATAATCATTTCATTAGTTGTGCCTTGGTTTTTCTTTTTTCAATTTATTCAATATGATCTTCTGGATCATTTAATCCTCTTTTCTTTCAAAGTTTTTTATCTTTAGCACCAAGGGCTCGTCCATGCTTTTTGACATATTTTTGATTCAATAACTATATAATTTGGATTTTGTCCATCATGGACTTCTATTCGTATAGGAGCACATATAGCTCAAATATGCGATTTAGTGACTCTTTTGGAGTCAACAAAAGAATCTGACAATTAATTTGTAATTTGCTGCAAATAAATTAATTTTGAACTTTCAGTTCACTCACACTTGTGTGCGTGGATCTAAATGCCTCAAAAATATTTTCCACAAAAATTTTATTTTATGTCGTTTACTTTCTTCCCCTAATTTGGGAAAAAAATCTCTTCAAAATGACATCAATAAATCTTCCTGTAAAAATATCTTATCATTAAATATTCAAGATATCTTATAATAAATAGGATGTCATAAATAATTCAATTATATTATCCACTTTGACCCACTTTAGATGGAAGGGAAATACTACTACTTTACTACTTCAGGTGATAAATAACAAATATCTATCAATATAAATAAAATATCAGATAGATAATAAAATATTAAATAGATAATATAGGATAAGATATCAAACATTTTATAATTAATATAACCGTGTAACTATATCTTCCAATGGTTAATGTCCTTTTCCACCCTAAGTGGTTATTGATATTTTGACACAACCTTTATTTCAAAAATCGCAATATAATAACCCAATGCATTATTATCATATAAATATAACTATATCTATTATCAAGATCATGGACACAAATATTTTCACGAATATGTCCACTCCAGAGATCATAAATTTTATTAACATTTACTTTTTAGAATTATAATATAACTTGTCAACTCTTCCTGATTATTTTTCATTATACATGGATTATGATTTTTTCTGGACTGCCTTTGTTAACGTATATATGCTTCTGCCGGATATATATATATATATATATATATATATATATATATATATATTACTAGCTTTCTAGCTCCTATATAGTTTGTACATTTAAGTATATCTTATATTTTGGATATATATAACTTCTACTATTTACAAAGCTAATGAAAAGAAATTATATAAGTTATTTGAAAATGAGTTTTCGAATCCATGACCTATAAACTTCAAAAGAAAATATTATTTCACTACACTAATTAGATAAAGATAAATGTATATATTTACGTTAGATAAATGCTATTTAACTTAAATTTCGTTGTTATCATTATTAATATTATTATTTTTATTTCTTGTTATTTTATTTAATTATAATATATTTTTTTATTTGCTTGAAGAATATAGATGAAGATATATATGTCTTGCTGATAGTGTAACTACTCATTCTATTCTTAAAAATAAAAAAATATTTCATTGTAATAAAGATGAATGAAGCCTATTGTAAACAAATTTTCTTTTTTGTGTAATTTCATGTAAATTGAAATTACAAAAAAATCAGTTACATAAAATTACAATAATTTTTACGGGGTCCTATTTCTATTAATTAGCTGATTTGATCCGTCCTGAGGTCGAGGGTCTTTTTGGACTTCATATCGATCCGTTGAACAAGTATGAATTTCTTCCAAGGGTTTTTGGACTTTTCTTCAGAGGCCTTTAATTTTTTCGAAATGATTTTTGACAGAGTGTCTGTATAATTCTCTCAATTGTTTCTTATCTTCTTTTCTCTTTTTTTCCTCGAGAGAATTTGGACCTTTATTTATAGTTAGAGAGGATGACAATGACTATTATGATGTCAAATGTCACTAATTTGAGACATAAATCTCTCAATATTCTTAATATATAAGTATTTATATATTAAAACATTTAAATAAAATTTAATTATATTTTAAATATATACTAATTTAGTGTCTACACATATGTTACTACAATTTCGGCTAGTACAAAAAATAATTGAAGGCTCAGAAAGAGCCATTATAATGTTACCCAACGAACAAAATTCAATATAAACAATGATTTATTCTCATCTAAGTCTCAAAGGAATTTGTTAAACTTCAAAGATATTTGTCTTAACGGCTATCACGTGGAGACTGTAAGTGAAGGAAATGATGAGTTTCTTCATATTACAAGCATTATTACGAGTAAGAAAATTGTATTAGAAAAATTGAATATGTTTTCTTGGGGCTTGTACTATACAAAAATAAATGTAATTGAAATACATTCAATAAAGCAGAAGTTTATTGATTAAAAAATGTTCACTATTTGGTATGACTGGTTGGGGCATCCCGGTTCAAGTATGGTGCGAAATATCATTGAAAATTCACATAGACACTCATTGAAAAACCTGAAGCTTTTTCAATTGAAATAAATTTTCTTGTGCTACTTGTTCTCGAGGAAAATTATTTATTAAGCCATGACCAGCTAAAGTTGAATTGGATCTCCAACATTTTTAGAAAGAATTCAGGGTGATATATGTGGACCAATTCACCCTTCATGTGGACCATTTCGATAATTTATGGATCTAATAGATGCATCTAGTAGATGGTTTCATGTTAACTTACTATCAACTCGCAACCTGGCGTTTGCGAGATTACTTGCTCAGATTATTAGATTACGAGCACAATTTCTATATATGTCTTGAAGAATATAGATGAAGATATATATGTCTTGCCGATAGTGTAACTACTCATTCTATTCTTAAAAATAAAAAAATATTTCATTGTAATAAAGATGAATGAAGCCTATTGTAAACAAATTTTCTTTTTTGTGTAATTTCATGTAAATTGAAATTACAAAAAAATCGGTTACATAAAATTACAATAATTTTTACGGGGTCCTATTTCTATTAATTAGCTGATTTGATCCGTCCTGAGGTCGAGGGTCTTTTTGGACTTCATATCGATCCGTTGAACAAGTATGAATTTCTTCCAAGGGTTTTTGGACTTTTCTTCAGAGGCCTTTAATTTTTTCGAAATGATTTTTGACAGAGTGTCTGTATAATTCTCTCAATTGTTTCTTATCTTCTTTTCTCTTTTTTTCCTCGAGAGAATTTGGACCTTTATTTATAGTTAGAGAGGATGACAATGAATGACTATTATGATGTCAAATGTCACTAATTTGAGACATAAATCTCTCAATATTCTTAATATATAAGTATTTATATATTAAAACATTTAAATAAAATTTAATTATATATTTTAAATATATAACTAAATTTAAGTGTCTACACATATGTTACTACAATTTCGGCTAGTACAAAAATAATTGAAGGCTCAGAAAGAGCCATTATAATGTTACCCAACGAACAAAATTCAATATAAACAATGATTTATTCTCATCTAAGTCTCAAAGGAATTTGTTAAACTTCAAAGATATTTGTCTTAACGGCTATCACGTGGAGACTGTAAGTGAAGGAAATGATGAGTTTCTTCATATTACAAGCATTATTACGAGTAAGAAAATTGTATTAGAAAAATTGAATATGTTTTCTTGGGGCTTGTACTATACAAAAATAAATGTAATTGAAATACATTCAATAAAGCAGAAGTTTATTGATTAAAAAATGTTCACTATTTGGTATGACTGGTTGGGGCATCCCGGTTCAAGTATGGTGCGAAATATCATTGAAAATTCACATAGACACTCATTGAAAAACCTGAAGCTTTTTCAATTGAAATAAATTTTCTTGTGCTACTTGTTCTCGAGGAAAATTATTTATTAAGCCATGACCAGCTAAAGTTGAATTGGATCTCCAACATTTTTAGAAAGAATTCAGGGTGATATATGTGGACCAATTCACCCTTCATGTGGACCATTTCGATAATTTATGGATCTAATAGATGCATCTAGTAGATGGTTTCATGTTAACTTACTATCAACTCGCAACCTGGCGTTTGCGAGATTACTTGCTCAGATTATTAGATTACGAGCACAATTTCTATATATGTCTTGAAGAATATAGATGAAGATATATATGTCTTGCCGATAGTGTAACTACTCATTCTATTCTTAAAATAAAAAATATTTCATTGTAATAAAGATGAATGAAGCCTATTGTAAACAAATTTTCTTTTTGTGTAATTTCATGTAAATTGAAATTACAAAAAATCGGTTACATAAAATTACAATAATTTTTACGGGGTCCTATTCTATTAATTAGCTGATTTGATCCGTCCTGAGGTCGAGGGTCTTTTTGGACTTCATATCGATCCGTTGAACAAGTATGAATTTCTTCCAAGGGTTTTTGGACTTTTCTTCAGAGGCCTTTAATTTTTTCGAAATGATTTTTGACAGAGTGTCTGTATAATTCTCTCAATTGTTTCTTATCTTCTTTTCTCTTTTTTTCCTCGAGAGAATTTGGACCTTTATTTATAGTTAGAGAGGATGACAATGAATGACTATTATGATGTCAAATGTCACTAATTTGAGACATAAATCTCTCAATATTCTTATATATAAGTATTTATATATTAAAACATTTAAATAAAATTTAATTATATATTTTAAATATATAACTAAATTTAAGTGTCTACACATATGTTACTACAATTTCGGCTAGTACAAAAATAATTGAAGGCTCAGAAAGAGCCATTATAATGTTACCCAACGAACAAAATTCATTATAAACAATGATTTATTCTCATCTAAGTCTCAAAGGAATTTGTTAAACTTCAAAGATATTTGTCTTAACGGCTATCACGTGGAGACTGTAAGTGAAGGAATGATGAGTTTCTTCATATACAAGCATTATTACGAGTAAGAAAATTGTATTAGAAAAATTGAATATGTTTTCTTGGGGCTTGTACTATACAAAAATAAATGTAATTGAAATACATTCAATAAAGCAGAAGTTTATTGATTAAAAAATGTTCACTATTTGGTATGACTGGTTGGGGCATCCCGGTTCAAGTATGGTGCGAAATATCATGAAAATTCACATAGACACTCATTGAAAAACCTGAAGCTTTTTCAATTGAAATAAATTTTCTTGTGCTACTTGTTCTCGAGGAAAATTATTTATTAAGCCATGACCAGCTAAAGTTGAATTGGATCTCCAACATTTTAGAAAAATTCAGGGTGCGATGTGGACCAATTCACCCTTCATGTGGACCATTTCGATAATTTATGGATCTAATAGATGCATCTAGTAGATGGTTTCATGTTAACTTACTATCAACTCGCAACCTGGCGTTTGCGAGATTACTTGCTCAGATTATTAGATTACGAGCACAATTTCTATATATGTCTTGAAGAATAGATGAAGATATATATGTCTTGCCGATAGTGTAACTACTCATTCTATTCTTAAAAATAAAAAATATTCATTGTAATAAAGATGAATGAAGCCTATTGTAAACAAATTTTCTTTTTTGTGTAATTTCATGTAAATTGAAATTACAAAAAAATCGGTTACATAAAATTACAATAATTTTTACGGGGTCCTATTTCTATTAATTAGCTGATTTGATCCGTCCTGAGGTCGAGGGTCTTTTTGGACTTCATATCGATCCGTTGAACAAGTATGAATTTCTTCCAAGGGTTTTTGGACTTTTCTCAGAGGCCTTTAATTTTTTCGAAATGATTTTTGACAGAGTGTCTGTATAATTCTCTCAATTGTTTCTTATCTTCTTTTCTCTTTTTTTCCTCGAGAGAATTTGGACCTTTATTTATAGTTAGAGAGGATGACAATGAATGACTATTATGATGTCAAATGTCACTAATTTGAGACATAAATCTCTCAATATTCTTATATAAGTATTTATATATTAAAACATTTAAATAAAATTTAATTATATATTTTAAATATATAACTAAATTTAAGTGTCTACACATATGTTACTACAATTTCGGCTAGTACAAAAATAATTGAAGGCTCAGAAAGAGCCATTATAATGTTACCCAACGAACAAAATTCAATAATAAACAATGATTTATTCTCATCTAAGTCTCAAAGGAATTTGTTAAACTTCAAAGATATTTGTCTTAACGGCTATCACGTGGAGACTGTAAGTGAAGGAAATGATGAGTTTCTTCATATTACAAGCATTATTACGAGTAAGAAAATTGTTTTAGAAAAATTGAATATGTTTTCTTGGGGCTTGTACTACAAAAATAAATGTAATTGAAATACATTCAATAAAGCAGAAGTTTATTGATTAAAAAATGTTCACTATTTGGTATGACTGGTTGGGGCATCCCGGTTCAAGTATGGTGCGAAATATCATTGAAAATTCACATAGACACTCATTGAAAAACCTGAAGCTTTTTCAATTGAAATAAATTTTCTTGTGCTACTTGTTCTCGAGGAAAATTATTTATTAAGCCATGACCTCTAAAGTTGAATTGGATCTCCAACATTTTTAGAAAGAATTCAGGGTGATATATGTGGACCAATTCACCCTTCATGTGGACCATTTCGATAATTTATGGATCTAATAGATGCATCTAGTAGATGGTTTCATGTTAACTTACTATCAACTCGCAACCTGGCGTTTGCGAGATTACTTGCTCAGATTATTAGATTACGAGCACAATTTCTATATATGTCTTGAAGAATATAGATGAAGATATATGTCTTGCCGATAGTGTAACTACTCATTCTATTCTTAAAAATAAAAAAATATTTCATTGTAATAAAGATGAATGAAGCCTATTGTAAACAAATTTTCTTTTTTGTGTAATTTCATGTAAATTGAAATTACAAAAAAATCGGTTACATAAAATTACAATAATTTTTACGGGGTCCTATTTCTATAATTAGCTGATTTGATCCGTCCTGAGGTCGAGGGTCTTTTTGGACTTCATATCGATCCGTTGAACAAGTATGAATTTCTTCCAAGGGTTTTTGGACTTTTCTTCAGAGGCCTTTATTTTTTTCGAAATGATTTTTGACAGAGTGTCTGTATAATTCTCTCAATTGTTTTTATCTTCTTTTCTCTTTTTTCCTCGAGAGAATTTGGACCTTTATTTATAGTTAGAGGGATGACAATGAATGACTATTATGATGTCAAATGTCACTAATTTGAGACATAAATCTCTCAATATTCTTAATATATAAGTATTTATATATTAAAACATTTAAATAAAATTTAATTATATATTTTAAATATATAACTAAATTTAAGTGTCTACACATATGTTACTACAATTTCGGCTAGTACAAAAATAATTGAAGGCTCAGAAAGAGCCATTATAATGTTACCCAACGAACAAAATTCAATATAAACAATGATTTATTCTCATCTAAGTCTCAAAGGAATTTGTTAAACTTCAAAGATATTTGTCTTAACGGCTATCACGTGGAGACTGTAAGTGAAGGAAATGATGAGTTTCTTCATATTACAAGCATTATTACGAGTAAGAAAATTGTATTAGAAAAATTGAATATGTTTTCTTGGGGCTTGTACTATACAAAAATAAATGTAATTGAAATACATTCAATAAAGTAGAAGTTTATTGATTAAAAAATGTTCACTATTTGGTATGACTGGTTGGGGCATCCCGGTTCAAGTATGGTGCGAAATATCATTGAAAATTCACATAGACACTCATTGAAAACCTGAAGCTTTTTCAATTGAAATAAATTTTCTTGTGCTACTTGTTCTCGAGGAAAATTATTTATTAAGCCATGACCAGCTAAAGTTGAATTGGATCTCCAACATTTTTAGAAAGAATTCAGGGTGATATATGTGGACCAATTCACCCTTCATGTGGACCATTTCGATAATTTATGGATCTAATAGATGCATCTAGTAGATGGTTTCATGTTAACTTACTATCAACTCGAACCTGGCGTTTGCGAGATTACTTGCTCAGATTATTAGATTACGAGCACAATTTCTATATATGTCTTGAAGAATATAGATGAGATATATATGTCTTGCCGATAGTGTAACTACTCATTCTATTCTTAAAAATAAAAAAATATTTCATTGTAATAAAGATGAATGAAGCCTATTGTAAACAAATTTTTTTTTGTGTAATTTCATGTAAATTGAAATTACAAAAAAATCGGTTACATAAAATTACAATAATTTTTACGGGGTCTATTTCTATTAATTAGCTGATTTGATCCGTCCTGAGGTCGAGGGTCTTTTTGGACTTCATATCGATCCGTTTGAACAAGTATGAATTTCTTCCAAGGGTTTTTGGACTTTTCTTCAGAGGCCTTTAATTTTTTCGAAATGATTTTTGACAGAGTGTCTGTATAATTCTCTCAATTGTTTCTTATCTTCTTTTTCTTTTTTTCCTCGAGAGAATTTGGACCTTTATTTATAGTTAGAGAGGATGACAATGAATGACTATTATGATGTCAAATGTCACTAATTTGAGACAAAATCTCAATATTCTTAATATATAAGTATTTATATATTAAAACATTTAAATAAAATTTAATTAATATTTTAAATATATAACTAAATTTAAGTGTCTACACATATGTTACTACAATTTCGGCTAGTACAAAAATAATTGAAGGCTCAGAAAGAGCCATTATAATGTTACCCAACGAACAAAATTCAATATAAACAATGATTTATTCTCATCTAAGTCTCAAAGGAATTGTTAAACTTCAAAGATATTTGTCTTAACGGCTATCACGTGGAGACTGTAAGTGAAGGAAATGATGAGTTTCTTCATATACAAGCATTATTACGAGTAAGAAAATTGTATTAGAAAAATTGAATATGTTTTCTTGGGGCTTGTACTATACAAAAATAAATGTAATTGAAATACATTCAATAAAGCAGAAGTTTATTGATTAAAAATGTTCACTATTTGGTATGACTGGTTGGGGCATCCCGGTTCAAGTATGGTGCGAAATATCATTGAAAATTCACATAGACACTCATTGAAAAACCTGAAGCTTTTTCAATTGAAATAAATTTTCTTGTGCTACTTGTTCTCGAGGAAAATATTTATTAAGCCATGACCAGCTAAAGTTGAATTGGATCTCCAACATTTTAGAAAGAATTCAGGGTGATATATGTGGACCAATTCACCCTTCATGTGGACCATTTCGATAATTTATGGATCTAATAGATGCATCTAGTAGATGGTTTCATGTTAACTTACTATCAACTCGCAACCTGGCGTTTGCGAGATTACTTGCTCAGATTATTAGATTACGAGCACAATTTCTATATGTCTTGAAGAATATAGATGAAGATTATATGTCTTGCCGATAGTGTAACTACTCATTCTATTCTTAAAAATAAAAAAATATCATTCATTGTAATAAAGATGAATGAAGCCTATTGTAAACAAATTTCTTTTTTGTGTAATTTCATGTAAATTGAAATTACAAAAAAATCGGTTACATAAAATTACAATAATTTTTACGGGGTCCTCATTTCTATTAATTAGCTGATTTGATCCGTCCTGAGGTCGAGGGTCTTTTTGGACTTCATATCGATCCGTTGAACAAGTATGAATTTCTTCCAAGGGTTTTTGGACTTTTCTTCAGAGGCCTTTATTTTTCGAAATGATTTTTGACAGAGTGTCTGTATAATTCTCTCAATTGTTCTTATCTTCTTTCTCTTTTTTCCTCGAGAGAATTTGGACCTTTATTTATAGTTAGAGAGGATGACAATGAATGACTATTATGATGTCAAATGTCACTAATTTGAGACATAAATCTCTCAATATTCTTAATATATAAGTATTTATATATTAAAACATTTAAATAAAATTTAATTATATATTTTAAATATATAACTAAATTTAAGTGTCTACACATATGTTACTACAATTTCGGCTAGTACAAAAATAATTGAAGGCTCAGAAAGAGCCATTATAATGTTACCCAACGAACAAAATTCATTATAAACAATGATTTATTCTCATCTAGTCTCAAAGGAATTTGTTAAACTTCAAAGATATTTGTCTTAACGGCTATCACGTGGAGACTAAGTGAAGGAAATGATGAGTTCTTCATATTACAAGCATTATTACGAGTAAGAAAATTGTATTAGAAAAATTGAATATGTTTTCTTGGGGCTTGTACTATACAAAAATAAATGTAATTGAAATACATTCAATAAAGCAGAAGTTTATTGATTAAAAATGTTCACTATTTGGTATGACTGGTTGGGGCATCCCGGTTCAAGTATGGTGCGAAATATCATTGAAAATTCACATAGACACTCATTGAAAAACCTGAAGCTTTTTCAATGAAATAAATTCTTGTGCTACTTGTTCTCGAGGAGGAAATTATTTATTAAGGCATGACAAGCTAAAGTTGAATTGGATCTCCAACATTTTTAGAAAGAATTCAGGGTGATAATGGGACCAATTCACCTTCATGTGGACCATTTCGATAATTATGGATCTAATAGATGCATCTAGTAGATGGTTTCATGTTAATTACTATCAACTCGCAACCTGGCGTTTGCGAGATACTTGCTCAGATTATTAGATACGAGCACAATTTCTATATATGTCTGAAGAATATAGATGAAAGATATATATGTCTTGCCGATAGTGTAACTACTCATTCTATTCTTAAAAAATAAAAAATATTTCATTGTAATAAAGATGAATGAAGCCTATTGTAAACAAATTTTCTTTTTTGTGTAATTTCATGTAAATTGAAATTACAAAAAAATCGGTTACATAAAATTACAATAATTTTACGGGGTCCTTATTTCTATTAATTAGCTGATTTGATCCGTCCTGAGGTCGAGGGTCTTTTTGGACTTCATATCGATCCGTTGAACAAGTATGAATTTCTTCCAAGGGTTTTTGGACTTTCTTCAGAGGCCTTTAATTTTTTCGAAATGATTTTTGACAGAGTGTCTGTATAATTCTCTCAATTGTTTCTTATCTTCTTTTCTCTTTTTTCCTCGAGAGAATTTGGACCTTTATTTATAGTTAGAGAGGATGACAATGAATGACTATTATGATGTCAAATGTCACTAATTTTGAGACATAAATCTCTCAATCTTCTTAATATATAAGTATATTTATAGATTAAAACATTTAAATAAAATTTAATTATATATTTTAAATTATATAACTAAATTTAAGTGTCTACACATATGTTACTACAATTTCGGCTAGTACAAAAATAATTGAAGGCTCAGAAAGAGCCATTATAATGTTACCCAACGAAAAAATTCATATAAACAATGATTTATTCTCACTAAGTCTCAAAGGAATTTGTTAAACTTCAAAGATATTTGTCTTAACGGCTATCACGTGGAGACTGTAAGTGAAGGAAATGATGAGTTTCTTCATATTACAAGCATTATTACGAGTAAGAAAATTGTATTAGAAAAATTGAATATGTTTTCTTGGGGCTTGTACTATACAAATAAATGTAATTGAAATACATTCAATAAAGCAGAAGTTTATTGATTAAAAAATGTTCACTATTTGGTATGACTGGTTGGGGCATCCCGGTTCAAGTATGGTGCGAAATATCATTGAAAATTCACATAGACACTCATTGAAAAACCTGAAGCTTTTTCAATTGAAATAAATTTTCTTGTGCTACTTGTTCTCGAGGAAAATTATTTATTAGCCATGACCAGCTAAAGTTGAATTGGATCTCCAACATTTTAGAAAGAATTCAGGGTGATATATGTGGACCAATTCACCCTTCATGTGGACCATTTCGATAATTTATGGATCTAATAGATGCATCTAGTAGATGGTTTCATGTTAACTTACTATCAACTCGCAACCTGGCGTTTGCGAGATTACTTGCTCAGATTATTAGATTACGAGCACAATTTCTATATATGTCTTGAAGAATATAGATGAAGATATATGTCTTGCCGATAGTGTAACTACTCATTCTATTCTTAAAAATAAAAAAATTTCATTGTAATAAAGATGAATGAAGCCTATTGTAAACAAATTTCTTTTTTGTGTAATTTCATGTAAATTGAAATTACAAAAAATCGGTTACATAAAATTACAATAATTTTTACGGGGTCCTATTTCTATTAATTAGCTGATTTGATCCGTCCTGAGGTCGAGGGTCTTTTTGGACTTCATATCGATCCGTTGAACAAGTATGAATTTCTTCCAAGGGTTTTTGGACTTTTCTTCAGAGGCCTTTAATTTTTTCGAAATGATTTTTGACAGAGTGTCTGTATAATTCTCTCAATTGTTTCTTATCTTCTTTCTCTTTTTTTCCTCGAGAGAATTTGGACCTTTATTTATAGTTAGAGAGGATGACAATGAATGACTATTATGATGTCAAATGTCACTAATTTGAGACATAAATCTCTCAATATTCTTAATATATAAGTATTTATATATTAAAACATTTAAATAAAATTTAATTATATATTTTAAATATATAACTAAATTTAAGTGTCTACACATATGTTACTACAATTTCGGCTAGTACAAAAATAATTGAAGGCTCAGAAAGAGCCATTATAATGTTACCCAACGAACAAAATTCAATATAAACAATGATTTATTCTCATCTAAGTCTCAAAGGAATTTGTTAAACTTCAAAGATATTGTCTTAACGGCTATCACGTGGAGACTGTAAGTGAAGGAAATGATGAGTTTTTCTTCATAGCATTATTACGAGTAAGAAATTGTATTAGAAAATTGAATATGTTTCTTGGGGCTTGTACTATACAAAATAAATGTAATTGAAATACATTCAATAAACAGAAGTTTATTGATTAAAAAATGTTCACTATTTGGTATGACTGGTTGGGGCATCCCGGTTCAAGTATGGTGCGAAATATCATTGAAAATTCACATAGACACTCATTGAAAAACCTGAAGCTTTTTCAATTGAAATAAATTTTCTTGTGCTACTTGTTCTCGAGGAAAATTATTTATTAAGCCATGACCAGCTAAAGTTGAATTGGATCTCCAACATTTTTAGAAAGAATTCAGGGTGATATATGTGGACCAATTCACCCTTCATGTGGACCATTTCGATAATTTATGGATCTAATAGATGCATCTAGTAGATGGTTTCATGTTAACTTACTATCAACTCGCAACCTGGCGTTTGCGAGATTACTTGCTCAGATTATTAGATTACGAGCACAATTTCTATATATGTCTTGAAGAATATAGATGAAGATATATATGTCTTGCCGATAGTGTAACTACTCATTCTATTCTTAAAAATAAAAAAATATTTCATTGTAATAAAGATGAATGAAGCCTATTGTAAACAAATTTTCTTTTTTGTGTAATTTCATGTAAATTGAAATTACAAAAAAATCGGTTACATAAAATTACAATAATTTTTACGGGGTCCTATATTAATTAGCTGATTTGATCCGTCCTGAGGTCGAGGGTCTTTTTGGACTTCATATCGATCCGTTGAACAAGTATGAATTTCTTCCAAGGGTTTTTGGACTTTTCTTCAGAGGCCTTTAATTTTTCGAAATGATTTTGACAGAGTGTCTGTATAATTCTCTCAATTGTTTCTTATCTTCTTTTCTCTTTTTTCCTCGAGAGAATTTGGACCTTATTTATAGTTAGAGAGGATGACAATGAATGACTATTATGATGTCAAATGTCACTAATTTGAGACATAAATCTCTCAATATTCTTAAATATAAGTATTTATATATTAAAACATTTAAATAAAATTTAATTATATATTTTAAATATATAACTAAATTAAGTGTCTACACATATGTTACTACAATTTCGGCTAGTACAAAAATAATTGAAGGCTCAGAAAGAGCCATTATAATGTTACCCAACGAACAAAATTCATTATAAACAATGATTTATTCTCATCTAAGTCTCAAAGGAATTTGTTAAACTTCAAAGATATTTGTCTTAACGGCTATCACGTGGAGACTGTAAGTGAAGGAAATGATGAGTTTCTTCATATTACAAGCATTATTACGAGTAAGAAAATTGTATTAGAAAAATTGAATATGTTTTCTTGGGGCTTGTACTATACAAAAATAAATGTAATTGAAATACATTCAATAAAGCAGAAGTTTATTGATAAAAAATGTTCACTATTGGTATGACTGGTTGGGGCATCCCGGTTCAAGTATGGTGCGAAATATCATTGAAAATTCACATAGACACTCATTGAAAAACCTGAAGCTTTTTCAATTGAAATAAATTTTCTTGTGCTTGTTCTCGAGGAAAATTATTTATTAAGCCATGACCAGCTAAAGTTGAATTGGATCTCCAACATTTTTAGAAAGAATTCAGGGTGAGATATGTGGACCAATTCACCCTTCATGTGGACCATTTCGATAATTTATGGATCTAATAGATGCATCTAGTAGATGGTTTCATGTTAACTTACTATCAACTCGCAACCTGGCGTTTGCGAGATTACTTGCTCAGATTATTAGATTACGAGCACAATTTCTATATGTCTTGAAGAATATAGATGAAGATAATATGTCTTGCCGATAGTGTAACTACTCATTCTATTCTTAAAAATAAAAAATATTTCATTGTAATAAAGATGAATGAAGCCTATTGTAACAAATTTTCTTTTTGTGTAATTTCATGTAAATTGAAATTACAAAAAAATCGGTTACATAAAATTACAATAATTTTTACGGGGTCCTATTTCTATAATTAGCTGATTTGATCGTCCTGAGGTCGAGGGTCTTTTTGGACTTCATATCGATCCGTTGAACAAGTATGAATTTCTTCCAAGGGTTTTGGACTTTTCTTCAGAGGCCTTTAATTTTTTCGAAATGATTTTTGACAGAGTGTCTGTATAATTCTCTCAATGTTTCTTATCTTCTTTTCTCTTTTTTTCCTCGAGAGAATTTGGACCTTTATTTATAGAGAGAGGATGACAATGAATGACTATATGATGTCAAATGTCACTAATTTGAGACATAAATCTCTCAATAAATATAAGTATATATATAAAACATTTAAATAAAATTTAATTATATTTTTAAATATATAACTAAATTTAAGTGTCTACACATATGTTACTACAATTTCGGCTAGTACAAAAATAATTGAAGGCTCAGAAAGAGCCATTATAATGTTACCCAACGAACAAAATTCAATATAAACAATGATTTATTCTCATCTAAGTCTCAAAGGAATTTGTTAAACTTCAAGATATTTGTCTTAACGGCTATCACGTGGAGACTGTAAGTGAAGGAAATGATGAGTTTCTTCATATTACAAGCATTATTACGAGTAAGAAAATTGTATTAGAAAAATTGAATATGTTTCTTGGGGCTTGTACTATACAAAAATAAATGTAATTGAAATACATTCAATAAAGCAGAAGTTTATTGATTAAAAAATGTTCACTATTTGGTATGACTGGTTGGGGCATCCCGGTTCAAGTATGGTGCGAATATCATTGAAAATTCACATAGACACTCATTGAAAAACCTGAAGCTTTTTCAATTGAAATAAATTTTCTTGTGCTACTTGTTCTCGAGGAAAATTATTTATTAAGTCATGACCAGCTAAAGTTGAATTGGATCTCCAACATTTTTAGAAAGAATTCAGGGTGATATATGTGGACCAATTCACCCTTCATGTGGACCATTTCGATAATTTATGGATCTAATAGATGCATCTAGTAGATGGTTTCATGTTAACTTACTATCAACTCGCAACCTGGCGTTTGCGAGATTACTTGCTCAGATTATTAGATTACGAGCACAATTTCTATATGTCTTGAAGAATATAGATGAAGATATATATGTCTTGCCGATAGTGTAACTACTCATTCTATTCTTAAAATAAAAAAATATTTCATTGTAATAAAGATGAATGAAGCCTATTGTAAACAAATTTTCTTTTTTGTGTAATTTCATGTAAATTGAAATTACAAAAAAATCGGTTACATAAAATTACAATAATTTTTACGGGGTCCTATTTCTATTAATTAGCTGATTTGATCCGTCCTGAGGTCGAGGGTCTTTTGGACTTCATATCGATCCGTTGAACAAGTATGAATTTCTTCCAAGGGTTTTGGACTTTTCTTCAGAGGCCTTTAATTTTTTCGAAATGAATTTTGACAGAGTGTCTGTATAATTCTCTCAATTGTTTCTTATCTTCTTTTCTCTTTTTTTCCTCGAGAGAATTTGGACCTTTATTTATAGTTAGAGAGGATGACAATGAATGACTATTATGATGTCAAATGTCACTAATTTGAGACATAAATCTCTCAATATTCTTAATATATAAGTATTTATATATTAAAACATTTAAATAAAATTTAATTATATATTTAAATATATAACTAAATTTAAGTGTCTACACATATGTTACTACAATTTCGGCTAGTACAAAAATAATTGAAGGCTCAGAAAGAGCCATTATAATGTTACCCAACGAACAAAATTCAATATAAACAATGATTTATTCTCATCTAAGTCTCAAAGGAATTTGTTAAACTTCAAAGATATTTGTCTTAACGGCTATCACGTGGAGACTGTAAGTGAAGGAAATGATGAGTTTCTTCATATTACAAGCATTATTACGAGTAAGAAAATTGTATTAGAAAAATTGAATATGTTTTCTTGGGGCTTGTACTATACAAAAATAAATGTAATTGAAATACATTCAATAAAGCAGAAGTTTATTGATTAAAAAATGTTCACTATTTGGTATGACTGGTTGGGGCATCCCGGTTCAAGTATGTGCGAAATATCATTGAAATTCACATAGACACTCATTGAAAAACCTGAAGCTTTTTCAATTGAAATAAATTTTCTTGTGCTACTTGTTCTCGAGGAAAATTATTTATTAAGCCATGACCAGCTAAAGTTGAATTGGATCTCCAACATTTTAGAAAGAATTCAGGGTGATATATGTGGACCAATTCACCCTTCATGTGGACCATTTCGATAATTATGGATCTAATAGATGCATCTAGTAGATGGTTTCATGTAACTTACTATCAACTCGCAACCTGGCGTTTGCGAGATTACTTGCTCAGATTATTAGATTACGAGCACAATTTCTATATATGTCTTGAAGAATATAGATGAAGATATATATGTCTTGCCGATAGTGTAACTACTCATTCTATTCTTAAAAATAAAAAAATATTTCATTGTAATAAAGATGAATGAAGCCTATTGTAAACAAATTTTCTTTTTTGTGTAATTTCATGTAAATTGAAATTACAAAAAAATCGGTTACATAAATTACAATAATTTTTACGGGGTCCTATTTCTATTAATTAGCTGATTGATCCGTCCTGAGGTCGAGGGTCTTTTGGACTTCATATCGATCCGTTGAACAAGTATGAATTTCTTCCAAGGGTTTTTGGACTTTTCTTCAGAGGCCTTTATTTTTTCGAAATGATTTTTGACAGAGTGTCTGTATAATTCTCTCAATTGTTTCTTATCTTCTTTTCTCTTTTTTTCCTCGAGAGAATTTGGACCTTTATTTATAGTTAGAGAGGATGACAATGAATGACTATTATGATGTCAAATGTCACTAATTTGAGACATAAATCTCTCAATATTCTTAATATATAAGTATTATATATTAAAACATTTAAATAAAATTTAATTATATATTTTAAATATATAACTAAATTTAAGTGTCTACACATATGTTACTACAATTTCGGCTAGTACAAAAATAATTGAAGGCTCAGAAAGAGCCATTATAATGTTACCCAACGAACAAAATTCATTATAAACAATGATTTATTCTCATCTAAGTCTCAAAGGAATTTGTTAAACTTCAAAGATATTTGTCTTAACGGCTATCACGTGGAGACTGTAAGTGAAGGAAATGATGAGTTTCTTCATATTACAAGCATTATTACGAGTAAGAAAATTGTATTAGAAAAATTGAATATGTTTTCTTGGGGCTTGTACTATACAAAAATAAATGTAATTGAAATACATTCAATAAAGCAGAAGTTTATTGATTAAAAAATGTTCACTATTTGGTATGACTGGTTGGGGCATCCCGGTTCAAGTATGGTGCGAAATATCATTGAAAATTCACATAGACACTCATTGAAAAACCTGAAGCTTTTTCAATTGAAATAAATTTTCTTGTGCTACTTGTTCTCGAGGAAAATTATTTATTAAGCCATGACCAGCTAAAGTTGAATTGGATCTCCAACATTTTTAGAAAGAATTCAGGGTGATATATGTGGACCAATTCACCCTTCATGTGGACCATTTCGATAATTTATGGATCTAATAGATGCATCTAGTAGATGGTTTCATGTTAACTTACTATCAACTCGCAACCTGGCGTTTGCGAGATTACTTGCTCAGATTATTAGATTACGAGCACAATTTCTATATATGTCTTGAAGAATATAGATGAAGATATATATGTCTTGCCGATAGTGTAACTACTCATTCTATTCTTAAAAATAAAAAAATATTTCATTGTAATAAAGATGAATGAAGCCTATTGTAAACAAATTTTCTTTTTTGTGTAATTTCATGTAAATTGAAATTACAAAAAAATCGGTTACATAAAATTACAATAATTTTTACGGGGTCCTATTTCTATTAATTAGCTGATTTGATCCGTCCTGAGGTCGAGGGTCTTTTTGGACTTCATATCGATCCGTTGAACAAGTATGAATTTCTTCCAAGGGTTTTTGGACTTTTCTTCAGAGGCCTTTAATTTTTTCGAAATGATTTTTGACAGAGTGTCTGTATAATTCTCTCAATTGTTTCTTATCTTTCTTTTTCTTTTTTTCCTCGAGAGAATTTGGACCTTTATTTATAGTTAGAGAGGATGACAATGAATGACTATTATGATGTCAAATGTCACTAATTTGAGACATAAATCTCTCAATATTCTTAATATATAAGTATTTATATATTAAAACATTTAAATAAAATTTAATTATATATTTTAAATATATAACTAAATTTAAGTCTACACATATGTTACTACAATTTCGGCTAGTACAAAAATAATTGAAGGCTCAGAAAGAGCCATTATAATGTTACCCAACGAACAAAATTCATTATAAACAATGATTTATTCTCATCTAAGTCTCAAAGGAATTTGTTAAACTTCAAAGATATTTGTCTTAACGGCTATCACGTGGAGACTGTAAGTGAAGGAAATGATGAGTTTCTTCATATTACAAGCATTATTACGAGTAAGAAAATTGTATTAGAAAAATTGAATATGTTTTCTTGGGGCTTGTACTATACAAAAATAAATGTAATTGAAATACATTCAATAAAGCAGAAGTTTATTGATTAAAAAATGTTCACTATTTGGTATGACTGGTTGGGGCATCCCGGTTCAAGTATGGTGCGAAATATCATTGAAAATTCACATAGACACTCATTGAAAAACCTGAAGCTTTTTCAATTGAAATAAATTTTCTTGTGCTACTTGTTCTCGAGGAAAATTATTTATTAAGCCATGACCAGCTAAAGTTGAATTGGATCTCCAACATTTTTAGAAAGAATTCAGGGTGATATATGTGGACCAATTCACCCTTCATGTGGACCATTTCGATAATTTATGGATCTAATAGATGCATCTAGTAGATGGTTTCATGTTAACTTACTATCAACTCGCAACCTGGCGTTTGCGAGATTACTTGCTCAGATTATTAGATTACGAGCACAATTTCTAGATTATATAATTAAATCAATACGTTTGGATAACGCTAGTGAGTTTTCATCTCAAGCTTTCAATGATTATTGTACGTCTATTGGTATAAACATTAAGCATCTTGTAGCTCATGTTCATATACAAAATGGATTAGTTGAATCTTTTATTAAAAGATTTCAACGATAGCTAAACCTATACTTGTGAGATATAAATTACCGATTTTAGCTTGGGATTATGCAATTTTGCATGCAGCAGCACTTGTACGTGTTAGACCAATAAGTTATCATAAATATTCTCCATTACAATTAGTTTATGATCGAGAGCCAAATATTTCTCATTTTAGAATTTTTAGATGTGCGATATATGTTCCTATTTCTCTATTACAACACACAAAAATGGGTCATCAAAGAAGATTGGGGATATATGTTGGTTTTGATTCTCCTTCTATTTTAAGATTTATTGAACCTATGACAGAAGATCTTTTACGGCACGATTTGCCGATTGTCATTTTGATGAATCAATGTTCCCAAGATTGGGGGAGAAAAAGAAAAACAACTTGATAGAAATATTACATGAAATACTTTACAACATCTTGATACTCGTACAAATCAGTGTGAACTTGAAATTCAAAAGATAATATATAGTAAATCAACTGCCAGATGCATTTAGCGACCTAAAGAGAGTGACTAAGTCACATATACTAGTTGAAAATGCTCCTATACGGATTGGTATCCCAAAAAGACAATCTGTAAATGAAATTGTAAATCAGTCTATAGCACGCCATAAGCGTGGTAGATCAATTGGTTCAAAAGATAAAAATCCCCATAAAAAGAAGTGAGAAAATGTTAATAATGAACCCAAGCTTAATACTCCTGAAGAGTCAAGAGACATAATAAATGAAATAACTCCATAAGAAGTTCAGGTACCTAAAGATATTGAAAATATCAAAAAATAGATAATAATGAGATCTCAATAAATTATGTCTCAACGGAGAAATGATTGTATCGAGAAGAAATAACTATCGATAGTGTTTTTGTATATAATATAACATTAGCTATTATAAATGAAAATAATTATAATGAGCCTACATCCGTTGATGAATGTCGACGTAGAAGTTATTGGCTGAAATGGAAAGATGCAATTCAAGCAGAATTAAACTCACTTGCAAAATGTGAAGTTTTTGGACCATAGGTCGAACACCTGAATATGTTATGCATGTAGGGTACACATGAGTATTTGTACGGAAAAGAAACAAGAAAAATAAAATTGTGAGATATAAAACATGTCTTATTGCACAAGGTTTTTCGCAAAGATAAAAAATTGACTATAAGATAATTTATTCTCCTGTAGTATATGCAATTACTTTTTGTTATCTTCTTAGTTTGGCAACTAATGAGAAACTTGATATGCGTCTTATGGATGTAATTACAGCCTATTTATATGGCTCACTTGCTATCTATATGAAAATCCTTGAAGGATTTAAAATGCTTGAAGCAGATAAATCAAATTCTCGAGAATTATATTCAATAAAATTACAAAAATCTTTGTATGGTTTAAAACAGTCTGGATGAATGTGGTACAATCGTCTTAGTGAATATTTATTGAAAAAGGGTTATCAAAATAACCAAATTTGTCCATATGTATTTATTAAGAAACAAAATCAGGCTTTGCTATAATTGTTGTATATGTTGATGATTTATATATTATTAGAACCCTTGAAGAAATTTTAAAAGCAGTAGATTCTTAGATGAAAGAATTTGAGATGAAAGATCTCGAAAAGACAAAGTTTTGTCTCGACCTGCAGATTGAGCATTTAAAAGATGAAACTGAAATTTTTGTTCATCAATCAAATTATACTGAAAAGGTCTTTAAAAGATTCTACATGGACAAGGCACACCCATTGAGTACCACAATGGTTGTTCGATCACTTAATGTGAAATATGACATTTTTCAACCTCGTGTGGATAATGAAGAAGTTCTTGGTCCAAAAGTACCATATCTTAGTACAATATGCGCACTAATGTATCTTGCTCATAATACAAGACTTGATATAACTTTTGTTGTTAATTTGTTAGCAAAGTTTAGTTTATGTCCAACTAGAAGACATTAGAATGGAATTAAACATCTCTTTCGATACCTTCGAGGTATAATTGATATGAGATTGTTATATCCTCATATTTCTAAAGTACAACTTGTTGGTTATGCTGATGCTAGTTACTTGTCTGATCCACATAAAGCCATATCTCAAACAGGTTATATTTTTACATGTGGAGGAACTGCTGTTTCATGACGTTCTACAAAGCAAACATTAGCAGCTACTTCTTCTAATCATGCAGAAGTTATAGCAAATCTATAAAGTTGTGAATATGTTTGGTTAAGATTCATGTCTCAACACATTCGAGAGACACGTGATTTATTTTCATGCAAATAACTTTCAACAATAATTTATGAAGATAACACTGCATATATAGCTCAATTACAGGAAGAATATATAAAAAAAGATCGCACAAAACATATTTCACCAAAAATTTTCTTTACGGATGATGTTCAGAAAATGGTGATATTTATGTACAACAGATCTGTTCAAGTGATAATTTGGCAGAATTGTTCACAAAAGCATTGACAACTTCAACATTTGAAAGACTAGTCTATAATATTGGAATGTGCCGGTACAATAATATTATATAATGATTAGGGGGAGTGTGCAAAGAGCGATGTACTTTTTTTCCTTCACTAAATATTTTTCCCACTAGGTTTTTCTCTTGTAAGATTTAAATGAGGTATATTTCTTATACAATTGACATCCAATAGGGAGTTTTATAAATCTCCATTCACTAAGATTTTTTTCCCACTAGGTTTTTTTCTAATAAGATTTTAATGATGTATATTTCTTGTACAATTGACATCCAATAGGGAGTTTTATAAATCTCCATTGAATTTCTTTCAACTCCCATAACCCTTTTTGTAATAATATCTAATAACACTAGTAACTTCCTATTCATGTTTAATGTTCATGAGTTACATGTTTGTATATATATATATATACATGCAATATATATATATATATTGTATGTACATATATGCCTCTTAATTCATCCCTATAAATAATGGCTTACATATGTATATTTGTAAATAGATGAATCATATATGAAAAATATAAACAACTCTCTTTTTCTTTTATCTTTATTATATTTCTTAATTATTTGTTTTTATTAATAATATTTTATAGCACTGTTTCATTATATTTTCTTCTCTTTCATTCTTTTTCCTTATATATATAAAATATCTTTTTATATGAAAATATTTACTAATTATAGAAATAATTTATGGTTTTTCTTTTCTATAATTCATAGTTTCACTCAAAAGAAGATGAAATGATTTCCTTTTTTGTATGCTTAGTGAAAATGAGTGTTTATGAATAATTAAAATAATTCTAATAAAAATTTAGTTTTCTTAATAATAATAATAATAATAATTCAAATACTAGCCGTTTATGAAAGAAAGGTGTAGAAGAGAAATGGGCATTAAGCACAAGTTTGGGAGCTGAAAGAATTATTTGTTTGTTACTTTTTGGGTAAAGGAATGATGGACCAGTCAGTTTGCCATGTCACAGGAGCCTTCTTCCTTCCACTAATCACTTATTAACGGTTACTAATTATAATCTTTTTTTAGAAAAAGAAACAAAAATTATGGTATGTTATAAAATTATATAAAAATAATAAAATAAGATGAGAAGTAAATGAAAAATGTAGAAAATAGAGAGAATATTATTATATGAGATTTCTTGTTGATCTTGATTGTGTATACAAAATGGTAGAAAGTCCTCTATTTATATGGGTGAATATGAGATAAGGATAAGTATTGAGGGTGACACTTGTCACCCGAAATTAAGTATTAAGTAACACTTGTCACCCGAGATGAATAGGGGATAAGGATAAATATTAAGGGTGACACTTGTCACCCAGGATTAAGTGATAAGTGACATTTGTCACCTGGGATGGATAGGGGATAAGGATAAACATTAAGGGTGACACTTGTCACTCGGGATTAAGTGATAATAACGATTGTACGATGGACATCCACTAATTTAATGAATCTTCGGGATTCATAACACTCCCCCTTGGATGTCCATTACATAAAGAATATGCATCGTTAAAACCTTACTAGATAAAAACTCAGTGGGTAAAAACTCTAGTGAAGAAAAAAGAGTACACTATTCTTTGTGTGTAGATTTCTCCCCCTGATGAGATGATCTCTCGAAATCTTAAAACCGACGCAAACCAATTTTATATCTTAATTTCTCAAATGTTGCAGTCGAGAGAGCTTTAGTAAATATATCTGCAAGATTATCACATGATCGAATTTGAAGCACAACAATTTCACCATTCTTTTGAAGTTCATGAGTAAAGAAGAATTTAGGTGAAATGTGTTTCGTCCTATCTCCCTTGATATATCCTCCTTTTAATTGAGCTATACAAGCTGCATTATCTTCATATAGATGAGTTGGAATCTCTCTTCCGGAGGATAAACTACAACTCTCTCTAATATAATGTATTATTGACCTCAACCATACACATTCTCGACTTGTTTCATGAATGGCTATTATCTCAGCATGATTAGAAGAAGTTGCTACTATTGTTTGCTTCCTGGAGCGTCATGATATAGCAGTATTACCATATGTAAATAAATAGTCATTTTGAGAATGTGTCTTATGCGGATCCGAAAGATAACCCGCATCTGCATACTCAATAAGTTTTTGGTCATTTACATTTGAATAAAATAATCCGAGGTCAATTGTCCCTTGGAGGTATCTAAGGACGTGTTTAATACCATTCCAATGTCGTCGTATTGGTGAAGAACTAATCTTTCTAATAGATTTATAGCAAATGCTTTGGAACATGCATCACATGAAAGTTTATCAAAAGTAAAAATCCTTTGATTTTTCAAAGAATGACCGTGCATTGTTTCGATAATTTTTCACATCATAATTGATCCCGGATGACCCAGACGATCATGCCAAACTTTAAAAGTAATGGGATTAGTAAACTTCTGGTTTACTAAATGATGTGCCTCAATAGCATTTATTTTCGCATAATATAAGACAGAGGATAGAGATGGTAGTTTTTCCAACAAAAACTTATTACCGGAGGTCACTTTTGTGATACCTAAATATTCATGACCATTATCCTCCATAGTGTCAACATGATATCCATTACGTCGGATATCTTTAAAACTCAATAAATTTCTTTGAGACTTTGAGGAATATAATGCTTTATCAATAACAAATATAGTTCCTCTCGGTAATATTATATTAGATCTTTCGGAGCCTTCAATAAGTTTTGCACTACCATTTATTATGGTAACACTTGTTTCTCCCACATTCAACTAAGAAAAATATTTCTCATATTTCAGTATGATGTGCGTAGTTCTACTGTCAATAAGATAGATACTTTCGATACCGTTATTTATACCAGGAAATTGAACAACAGCCATATGTTTCATTAACAAAATATTTACAGAAATAAAAATTAAACATATTATATCACAACAAAAGTAATATAAACATATAATATTAATATTCTAATTATTTTGGACACTTCCATCTCCAATTGAGTGATCAATTCTTCCTTCTGGATGTTCGAAAAAATCAGCAACATCCAGGTGAGCCACACCAACATCAACAATTTTAAGATCATCATCATTTCTTTCATGAGATAAATTTGAGAAGTAAAATTTGCCTCAACATCTTTGCCTTTCTTTTCAATAGATGCTTGATATAAGTCAACAAGATGTTTTGTCGTGCGACAAATACGAGACCAATGACCTTTCAAGCCACAACAATAACATTTGTCTTCATAATTTTTCGGAACAATATTTCCTTTCTCATTATGTTTTGTCCACTTCAGGTGGTCATTAACATTTTTGGAACCTAAAGTATTATTACGACTGTAAGGGCCAAATTTATCACGGCGTTCATGATCATATTTCGACCATGACCACAGTAACGACCACGACCACGATCACGATCTCTTATGGGATCATGATTTCTAACAGCATTCACTTCAGGGAATGGAGTATAACCAATAAGTCGAGTCTCGTGATTTTTCATCAGTAGTTCATTATTCTATTCTGCAACAAGAAGACAAAAAATCAATTCAGCGTATTTCTTAAAACTTTTTTCACGATATTGTTGCTGCAGGACAATATTCGTGGCATGAAAAGTGGAGTATGTTTTCTCTACCATATCATCATCTGTTACATCAATTTCACATAATTTCAACTGTGAAACTATTTTAAACATTACTCACTCACGGATTTGAAATCTTGCAACCTCAGGTGCAACCAGTCATACCATGCTTTTGGAAGAACGACCATCTTCATAGTGATCGAATCTTTCTTTCAATTTTCCCACAAAATAAGAGGATCTTTGACGGTAAGATATTCATTTTTCAGAGCTTCATGAAGATGATGACGGAGAAATATTATAGCTTTGACACGATCTTGTGTTGATGATACATTATTTTGCACAACGGTGTCTGCCAGACCCATCGCAACAAGATGCATTTCGGCATCTAGTGTCCATGACAAGTAGTTCTTTCGGTGACATCAAGAGCCACAAATTCGAGTTTAGTAAGATTTGTCATAATAATAACATAAATACCTATTTGATAAACTTCAAAAATACTTTACTCGGTGGTAGAGATTCGTGCTGATAGCGTAATATAAAATTATATAAAAATAATAAAACAAGATGAGAAGTAAACGAGAAATGTAGAAAATAGAGAGAATATTATTATATGAGATTTCTTGTTGATCTTGATTGTGTAAACAAAAGAGTAGAAAGTCGTCTATTTATAGGGGCGAATATGAGATAAAGATAAATATTGAGGGTGACATTTATCACCCGGGATTAAGTATTAAGTGACACTTGTCACCCGGGATGAATATGAGATAAAGATAAATATTAAGGGTGACACTTGTCACCTGTGATTAAGTGATAAGTGACATTTGTCACCCGGGATGGATAGGGGATAAGGATAAACATTAAGGGTGACACTTGTCACCCGGGATTCAGTGATAATAACGATTGTACAATGAACATCCACTAATTTAATGAATCTTCGGGATTGATAACATGGTATAGATATTTATAAAATATATATATATATATATATAAATTATGATTTTTTTAATCTTATTTAATAATGAATCACTAATAAAAAAATTAGAAGTGGGAAATTCTTCAAAAATATTTTTGGGGTTAATCTGGTAAAATTCTCTGCTATTTGGCTTTTGTGAGACGGTTGCATATGAGCGCTGGTAGAAGCTATACACTCCTCTCCGACTCAGGTTGTGCTCTATCTCTCCGGCGGTGCTTCTCAGGTCTGTCTCTTTTGAAACTACTCTACATTTATTTTTTTCCAATTTTGTACAGATTATATCTTCTTCGCACAAACGAGTACTATAATTAGTTTCGGAACAGGCGTTGGGATGGTTGACTAAAAAAAGAAAAATGTGATGGTGAAATTAGGCTAATGGAGCATCGTCTACGAAGTTGAGCTTTTTCTTGTCTATTTCTTGCATAACTTCCCGTGTAATCTCGGCACTCTGGTTGTTCTTTTCGTTGTCAAATGAATATTCAAAGAATCCATTGCAAGAAAAAGAAGTATAAATACTTGCTCATTTACATTTTAGAGTATGCAATATTCTTAGTACTGAATACATAAGATCACATTATTATATACATATATAATGGGTTCAGCATTCAAATTCAATCGGAATGTTGTTTTTGCTGTGTTATTTTTATGTATTCAGCTGTTGTGGGCTTCTCAAGCCACTGCTCGCAACCTGAATGATGCCTCTTTGGCTGAAAGGCACCAGCAATGGATGGCTCAGTACGGACGAGTCTACAACGACGAAGCCGAGAAGGCAAAGAGATTTGAAATATTCAAGGAGAATGTTGAATTCATCGAGTCTTTCAACAAGGCTGGAACTCGTTCTTACAAATTAGCCGTCAATAAATTTGCTGATTTGACAAACGAGGAGTTCAAAAATGGTCGAAATGGTTACAAGCCGTCTCACTTTTGTAGAACGACATCTTCTCAGTCGTTTAGGTATGAGAATGTTTCTGCAGTTCCAGCTTCCATGGATTGGAGAAAGAAGGGCGCTGTTACAGGAATTAAGGATCAAGGCCAATGCGGTACGTTCTTCGTTTTACCATTTCTATACCTAATTTGCCTGTAATATAACTAATTAATTATCAATTATAACTCAAAATTGTACTTGGGGAAATTCAGGATGCTGCTGGGCATTTTCAGCCGTAGCAGCCATGGAAGGAATCAACCAAATCACAACTAAAAACCTCGTATCTTTATCCGAACAAGAGTTGGTAGACTGCGACACCAGTGAAGACCAAGGCTGCAATGGAGGTCTAATGGACGACGCATTCCAATTCATAATTAAAAACAAAGGTCTAACCACCGAATCCAATTACCCATACCAAGGCGTTGACGGAACTTGCAACCCTAAAAAGGAATCCAGCGACGCTGCAAAAATTACCGGATACGAAGACGTACCGGAAAACAGCGAATCGGCTCTTATGAACGCCGTGGCTAATCAACCGGTTTCTGTCGCAATTGACGCCAGCGGTTCCGCATTCCAGTTCTACTCCAGTGGAGTATTTACCGGAGAATGCGGCACTGAGTTAGACCACGGTGTCACGGCAATCGGTTACGGTAAGACCGGAGATGGGACTAAGTATTGGTTGGTGAAGAATTCGTGGGGAAATAATTGGGGGGAAAATGGATATATAAGAATGCAGAGAGATATTGATGCTAAAGAAGGTCTTTGTGGCATTGCTATGCAAGCTTCCTATCCTACCGCATAAATTAATTAATGTCCGTGATATATATATATATATATATATATATATGCTTCTCTTGATTATTATCACGGATTTGTATGTATGTATGTTCTGTAATTGAATCATATGCCCTGCTTAATTTACTCCTCTGTTCAAAATATTCTTCTTGATCATTATTACAATTGGCCTGAGACATATAGGGAAACTGCTCTTCTCAAGGCTGGGTGGATCCTGGAATGATGATCACAGCATTTCTATCCGCAGGAATGTCTTTGCACCATATTTGTGATAAGGTGCTATTAGACTTATAGTTACCTTAAACTTAAAATGTAATGTGAATAAGAGGAGGAAGTCAAAGTGATCTAACCTTTAGTATTATCAACAAATAGATATATATATATATATATGGAGAAAACCTTTTAAAACTACAATACAAAATAAGTTGATTTGGTATAACAAAAAAAAAACACAATAAAATTTATCATTTTTTGTTAGTATAACTTATAAAGATGTGGATTCCTCGGGATTTTGAGTTAGCCGGACATCGCCGGTTTTGACTGCTACACGAATCTGACTATAAAGGGAGGCATATTGAATTAAGAAGCTAAGTTCCAAGAAAGACGAAAGCTTTGACATTATACGCCTCAAATCCGCTTTGTCATATGTATCCAACTAAGTTCTTACGTACCCTTAGCTTAGTTTTCTGATGGATAATTTATCCCGATAAATAAAATAATTATATAATAATATATAAAAATAAATATAAATATTTATAATTAACTTAAAATATCTTTTTATATAATAAAAACAATACTATATAGTTAAATATAAATAACAAAAGATATATCATCACACAAAAAAAAAGTAGTCTGAGCTCAAGATTATTCATAAGACTTAATTTTGCATGTAATTGTAAAATGTTATATATATATATATATATATATAATATATATATATATATATATATATGCTTTATAAGTTTAAGTCGGTGGTCAAAAATTGGCATTCACGTGAAAGAAGAAAAGGTGCAAAATCTTAAATCTCCCAACTACATTTGTTAGGACATATCCATTTTTTAGATAATATATATATATATATATCATGTATTGAAATTACAATTTTACCCTTCTCCACATGTATAAATAGAGTAAGGGAATGCCACACTAGTTCATAACACTCACAAATATTAGCAGATTTTAATATATATACACATAGCAAAAAACATGATGAAGTTCAACGCTTTGGTGCTCTTAGGTGTTCTGTTTGCAGCTATTCTCATCTGTTCAACTACAGTTGCCCAGAAATCTGAGGATGAGAAAAACTGTAATTATTACACCTTATTTCTTTTCAATATCTATGATCATATTTCGATCATGACCACAGTAACGACCACGATCACGATCTCTTATGGGATCATGATTTCTAACAGCATTCACTTCAGGGAATAGAATAGAATCAGTAGGTCGAGTCTCGTGATTTTTCATCAGTAGTTCATTATTCTGTTCTGCAACAAAAAGACAAAAAATCAATTTAGAGTATTTCTTAAAACTTTTTTCACGATATTGTTGCTGCAGGACAATATTCGTGGCATGAAAAATGGAGTATGTTTTCTCCACCATATCATCATCCGTTACATCAACTTCACATAATTTCAACTGTGAAATTATTTTAAACATTATTCACTCACGGATTTGAAATCTTGTAACATCAGGTGCAACCAGTCATACCATGCTTTTGAAAGAACGACCATCTTCTAGTGATCGAATCTTTCTTTCAAATTTTTCCACAAAATAAGAGGATCTTTCACGGTAAGATATTCATTTTTCAGATCTTCATGAAGATGATGACAGAGAAATATTACAGCTTTGACACGATCTTGTGTTGATGATACATTATTTTACACAACGGTGTCTGCCAGACCCATCGCAGCAAGATGCATTTCAGCATCTAGTGTCCATGAGAAGTAGTTCTTTCCGGTGACATCAAGAGCCACAAATTCGAGTTTAGTAAGATTTGTCATAATAATAACAGAAAACGTACATGTTTGATAAATTTCAAAAATACTTTAGTCGGTGGTAGAGATTCGTGCTGATAGCGTAATATAAAATTATATAAAAATAATAAAACAAGATGAGAAGTAAACGAGAAATGTAGAAAATAAAGAGAATATTATTATATGAGATTTCTTATTGATCTTGATTGTCTATACAAAAGAGTAGAAAGTCCTCTATTTATAGGGATGAATATGGGATAAAGATAAATATTAAGGGTGACACTTGTCATCTGAGATTAAGTGATAAGTGACATTTGTCACCCGGGATGAATAGGGGATAAAGATAAACATTAAGGGTGACACTTGTCACCCGAGATTCAATGACAATAATGATTGTACAATGAACATCCACTAATTTAATGAATCTTTGAGATTCATAATATGGTATAGATATTTATAAAAAATATATATATATAAATTATAATTTTTTTAATCTTATTTAATAATCAATCACTAAAAAAAATTAGAAGTGAGAAATTCTTCAAAAATATTTTTGGGGTTAATCTGGTAAAATTCTCTGCTATTTGGCTTTTGTGAGACGGTTGCATATGAGCGCTCGTAGAAGCTATACACTCCTCTCCGACTCAGGTTGTGCTCTATCTCTCCGGCGGTGCTTCTCAGGTCTGTCTCTTTTGAAACTACTCTACATTTTTTTTTCCAATTTTGTACAGATTATATCTTCTTCGCACAAACGAGTACTATAATTAGTTTCGGAACAGGCGTTGGGATGGTTGATGTCAGTTCCAGGTGCTTCTAACACGGTGCTTGATGCGGTGGTTCCGTATTCTAGATGTCTATGATTCAATTGCTCGGCAAGGTTAATTTTGATTATCTATTTCCGCGAATTTTGATGTTGTGTTTAGATATGTTTTATGCTTTGGTGATCACAAAATGGAAAATGTTTGGAATTTTTGAAGGTTCCTAGTGAATTTTCTAGTCGGAAAACTGTGGAAGACATGGCACTTTTGGCTTATAATAGAGCTTTGACGCTTTCCAAACCAGGTTTGTTTTCGTTCTCTGGTATGTAGTTTTCATCATTTTATTTTATGAAGTTAATAACAAATGTTGCTAGTTTTTTTGTGCTTGCTAAGTCCATAAGCGTCAAGTTGAGAGTGATACTCTTGTTTGTTTTATAATTCTGAAATGGACCGGTATATTGGTTTTTCTAGCTTATCACTGCTGTTTTCTCTTCTATGTTCCTGGTCAATGGATTCATTCCTCTTTGTGAAACTTTGGAATTTTAACATCAGTTAACCGATATAGTAGGGTGAGAAAACTGAACTTTAGATACAATTTCAATTTGACAATTTTTGTCAATGTGGAACTGAGTTTTCTTGATAAATATGGGGAAGTTAGGGCTGAAGAATGTTAAATTTTGCATGTGGCTATGCAGTAGTGATTTCTTGGTTGGATTTAGTTTTCAGTTTCTCACTGCATGCTACATTTTCTTAGTTCAACAGTTTGTTAAACTATTTTGTAGATTCTTCAGTTGTTGGAGTGGGTTTTACTGGATCTCTGGCTAGCACACGCCCAAAACTAGGAGACCACAGGTATATTTGTAATGAATCATCTTCTCCTTGTTTTGTCCTTCAATATGATCATTAGGGGAAACCCTGCTCAATGGTGGTAAAGTATTTTGATGGTTTTTAACGGCCAAATACCATTGGCAATACTAATCAAGATGGAAGCTTATTGGTAGACTTCTGTTATAGCACTCTGGTAAATCATTTTGATATATCTAATCTTATAGATGATGCAAAATCAAGGTAATAGTATACTTTGCAATTGAGATTCTGATGGAGTAATACGGACCATAGACTGCTGGCTTCTTTGCTTCCTCAGACATTTTTTTTCATGAGTTTATTGAAATTAATGTCACAGGCTCTATTGCAGAAGAAGGTTCATCATTTTTGTTGTTTAGCCTCTAATATTGTGAATATGAAGTTAGATCTTGCCTCACGTGTAGGTTCCACTTGTCAACGAGAACCTCTGATCGACTCTGGGCATCAACAGTTACACTGACAAAGGTGCTGAGGGATGTCTTTCATTCTTCCAGTAGGAGTTAAATGAGTTATACAATTGAATTGATTAATGATTTCAGGGTTTCAGAACTCGTGAGCAAGAAGATAGGGTCTCAAGCAAATCTCTTATCAAGGTGTGAACTTGTGAATTTTGTGAAGAACTGTGTTAACTTATTCTCTGAAAAATGCGGTCTGTAATGTTTAAACTCATCTGGAAATACTGGATAGTATGAACCAATTTAACAATCTTGTTTATTTGCTATGTGAAAGTTTTATCAATAATATAACGGTAAGAGATGGGGAAGATGATTGGCAAAGACAAGTTTGAAAAATTATTGATTCACATTTCAATTAACTAGTAAAATATGTTAAATATTTGAGAATTTGACAAACTAATGCACCATGATATACGGTTACTGTTATGGTAGGTGACAGCGACCTGAAAAGTTTTATGTCGAGGAAGTTTCTGAAAAAAAATGTCATTCTGAGCCTGCGAGAACTTTATGAATTCCAAACACTAGAACTCAACACTAATGTTTTCCTCATGTATAGCATAAATTTTCTACATGGAAATGCCTGTGCATAACTGGAATTTGCATGAAAATCAAATTTAGTTGCTCAGGTGAAGCACTGAGAGGTATACTGGATTTGGTTAACAGACTTGGTTGTTAATGAAATTCACAGTTACATGAATGAAGGATATATTTACATGTTAATGCACTGGAAGTTGTTGATTCATATTTTTGTGATGTATTAAGACTTAATGATTTGATGTATGATCATAGGCCATTGCAAATGCATGCAAGGTTCAAGTTAATTATGCTTCAGAGTTGACTGAATCTGAAGTTTCTAATGAAGGTGAAAGGGCATTTAATGAAGATGAAGAACTAGAGCAACTTATAAGTGGGCAGATATGCTTCAAGGTCTATCCTTTTTCAAATGGTATGGTTTGAACTGTATGTCATTGTCTGAGCAATGTACATTTCTATCACTATTATATCGTCTATTATTGTCCTTCAGTAAACATTTTGCACTAAAGTTTTGCTATTGGGTTGTGCATTTCATCTATTACAAATGACAAGTATCTCACTATCCTTCTAGCACGAGTTTGGCGGTGGTGAAATTCAATATTGCATTTCACAGCAATTCAAGATTATTCTTTTTTTTCAATCTAATTGATATTTTAACGTATCAATGCAGAACACAGAAAGATTATTCTCTTTGGGTAATTTAATTCATTACATTAATGTCACTTGAAACTCTTGAAAGTGGCTACTAGGTAAACTTCATATGTACTCTAACTTAATGTAATGCCAAGCATGTGAATTTTGGAAAAACCATTTGTTTGAATTTTGGAAAAACCATGTGTTTGAATTTTGGAAAAAGTTTTTAGATTTCTACATCATTTGTAAATTAGAGTTAGGAATTGAAGTGTATAATTAGAGTTAGGAATTGAAGTGTATAAGTCCTGTGCATGAATTTAGTTAATACTATTCTTTTCCCCTGCCTTCTAGGGCAATGCATATTAAATGAGAGAAATGCTTATTATTTTTTTGTATTATTGTAAGTTAAGAGTGTCCAAGCAACTGTAAAGGTTCTATAGACTAATGGTTAGATGTTTCTTAATTGGCATTGTAAAGTTTATGCAATGTTGGGGCTTGATTGAATTATTTGGAATGATGGGCACTGAATCTCAATTTTGGTTTTCCATATCCTAATATGATGAACAACAAGGTAAATTTATTGGATAAAACATTCAGTCCCAATCATTCCAAATAATTCATTCAGGCCCAAACCTGTAGAAACTTTACTATGCCAATTACCAAACATATAACCATTAGTCTATAAAACCTTTACAGCTGCTTGGACACTCTTAACTTACAAAAATGCTAATAATGCAAAAATATAAGAAAATAATGAGTTTTTCTCTCATTTAATATACATTGCCATAGAAGGAAGGGGAAAAAAATAGTATTAACTAAATTAATGCACATGACTTATACACTTCCATTCATAACTCTAATTTACAAATGATGTAGAAATCTAAAAACTTTTTCCAAAATTCAAGCACATGTTTTTTCCAAAATTCAAACACATGTTTTTTCCAAAATTCACATGCTCGGCATTAAATTAAGTTAGAGTGACATATGAAGTTTACCTAGTAGCCACTTTCAAGAGTTTCATGTAATGAATTAAATGACCTAGAGAGAATAATCTTCCGATCTATGTTCTGCATTGCTACGTTACAATATAAATTAGATTGAGAACAAAGAATAATCTTGAATTGCTGTGAAATGCAAGACTGAATTTCACCACCGCCAACTCGTGCTAGAAGGATAGTGAGATACTTGTCATTTGTAATATATGAAATGCACAACCCAATAGCAAAACTTTAGTGCAAAATGTTTATTGAAGGCCAATAATAGACGATATAATATTGATAGAAATCTACATTGCTCAGACACTGACATCCAGTTCAAACCATACCATTTAAAAAACTATAGACCTTGAAGCATATCTGCCCACTTATAAGTTGCTCTAGTTCTTCATCTTCATTAAATGCCCTTTCACCTTCATCAGAAACTTCAGATTCAGTCGACTCTGAAGCATAATTAATTTGAACCTTCCATGCATTTGCAATGGCCTATGATCATACATCAAATCATTAAGTTTTAATACATCACAAAAATATGAATCAACAACTTCTAGTGCTGTGAAAGTACAGAACAGAGAATAATCTTGAATTGCTGTGAAAGTATGAAAGACTGAATTTCACCACCGCCAACCTCGTGCATATTAGGATTTAATTATTTGTAATGATAAACATATTAGGATATGGAATTCCTAACTGTTAGGATTTTGAAGTACAGAAAAACAGTCATAATTTCTAACCAGCCATTATTCTGCAAGAAAGCTGAACTCTTTCCCTGCAGTGCTTTTGTGATTGGTGTAGACACTGCGGTGAGACTAGTAAATGTAAGCCTTTCAAACCACGTTTAACTGCTTATTTAAGTTTTCATATGCTTTTTTATAATATATAATTTTATTCTTTCTGAGGATTTCTTTTCAGCCAAATAGCTTGGTAAAATGTTCAACTCTTCAAATGTAGTCTCGACTTCTTCCCACCATAGTGATATGATTTCTTTGACTTTGACTGAATTACATTTTACTCATTTTATAGTTTACTTCATAAACATAATAGGTTTATGTATCTGATGACCTCTACTACCTTATGTTCCTTTAAATCTCAAAATCATTGCCCTTGGAATTTTATAATGATATGATACCACATACTTAATGCCTCATGACATAGCAATCTGTTCTAGCCAACGCGTAATTCAAGCTTCTCCAAACTCTTAGACAAACATGTTGGAGAATATATATATATATATATCTGCATGCTCTATATGAGATTTGTTGGTCTAGAGTCTTGTTTCGTGGAAAGTTTGGAAAACTCTGCTTATCTTAGAATTTCTTATCTTTCAGCCAAAGTACTATGGTGGTGATTATGGGAAAATGTTGGAGACTCTCCTTGGTTACAAGAATACAGGATGTCTCTTCTTGGTGGATGGTAGACATGTAGATGGCGTTTTCAAGGTCTGTATCCCAATTGTATACTTTTAGTAGCCCTTCTAAAATTTCCAGTTACCAATAAGTTTAAAAGTTTTTGGATGCTATTTTGTGATCTCTATAGGTCCTTGAGGATTTTGAAATACCTGAGGAATTGAAAGACATGTTTATTTCAATACAAGCGGAGAAATCTCGCATGAACATATCATCAACTGAAATAAGGAAAAGTCGAGGTATATGAGATTTCTGAACCACAAATGCATACTGTCACATTACTTGATATAGTTTGCAACTTTTCAATTTCAAAATTGTTCATCTTATATACCACAGTTTGAAGAAAAAAAGACACTTGATATAGTGAACTACAGATTGATTTGAAGAAATGAATACTTGTCGAGTGCAAATTAATATCCTGCTCTGGTAACTTTGTAAATGACTGGAAAATAGTCAACTTATTACATTAATAAAGCTTTTTATACTTGGCTTGTTTCGATTATTTTGAATATCCTGCTTCTTATTGATATTGCACATATACCAACGTGTATCTGCTAAAGCCAAAGAGTGATAAAGATAACTAAAACTGTGCATACTGTGCCTTAGTGAATTTGGAGATTTACAGAGTGATGCTTCCTATGTAGAGAGAGAGAGAAAGAAGCCAAGACTGCTAGCAGGAGACACAAGCTCAATAAAGCAGCCCACAGAATGAAGACCACATTACTCTCCAATGCCCCACTGCCATTTCCATCCCAGCTTCCAACTGATCTCCATCCCTTTGCCATCTTCTCAACTCAATATCACAGAAGGATTACTACTTTCTGCTTTCAACTGATGACTGGTTTTTTAACAAGGAAGAGGACCAACAGCTTGTTGACAAATACTTGCGGATGAGTTAGGTTGGCAGCTATGGTGATGGGTGGTGGAGGTGGAGGAAGGAGAACTTGTTTCGTGGCTAATGCATGTGGTTAAGAATCAAAATGTTCTTTTCCTTTCTCTATCTTTTGATGTAGTTGTCTTAACTGTTTCATTAAATTTGGCAAGCAATGCAAAAAAGGTAGACATTTTCGTGTACCTTTTGACTATGGGCAATGGAGACTCCAAAATGATATTCCTTGGACCCTTTTATACAATGCTTATCAAAATCCCAGTAGGATAGATGGTGGTGGGGGTGGATACATTTGCCCTTCGGCTTATTGACATTTAATAAAAACCAAATCCAAAATGAGGTTTGACAAAAGGGATTCCAAATAAGCAACCTAGAAACAATCATAGAACCCTAGAATGGCAAAATTTGTGGGGGTGGGTAAGAAAAGAAACCAGTGGATGCTATGGGGAATATCAAGATTTAGTGTAAACTCTCTCTCTTTTCTTGTTCAAGTCTCGAAAAAGTTTACTCATTTTGAAAGTTTCAAATTAAGAAATAAAGAATCCCTAAACCAATCAAACCAAACATCCAACCAAAGTCTTCCGGTTTATCCAAATCCGACTCAACCTGCACGATACTAAACGAATCCCTCTCTGTATTTACCTTCATACCCTCATTCACATGCCCATATAACACATGTACCCTATTATTTTCTCAATCGCCACTGCACTTGCCTGACCCTCGTCGAGGGTAGTTTTGTCAAATACCATGCCTTCTTCCCAACCATCCGTACTCTTCAAGTAATACAGTTTTTCTGATGTTGACTCACCATCCTTACTCTTCAACATGCAGATATATCAATGAATATTCACATAATAAATATATTGATAATATTCTCCCTTAAATATTCATTGTATAACAAATATTGTATTAATAATATCATTGCTCTTGACGTTAAGGGATTATAATGACCATTTGATGGACATCTACTAATGTATTTTCGAATTTAATGAATCTTCAGGATTCATAACACTCCCCTTGGATGTCCATTGCATAAAGAATATGCCTCATTAAAATTTTACTAAATAAAAACATGTGAAAATAAAAATTCTAGCGAAGGAAAATGAGTACACTATTCTTTATGCGTAAATTTCTCTCCTGGATGAGATGAATTTTCAAAATCTTTGAATCTACGCAAACTAATTTTATATCTCAATTTTTCAAAGGTTACGGTTAAAAGGGCTTAGTGAATAAATCTACAAAATTATAGATAAATTATCATACTAACACTTGAACTTTTCAAAAATTCATTCAGCTTTTGCATCTGTATTTATTTTTGTTTTGAACTATAAAATATCACATAATTTGCCTTCCGTCTAAAATTTCTGTCATACTTTATTTTCCGTCCAATTCCCAAAGTGCATTTTCGTCTTTTTACAATTATGAACATTTTTTAATTATTAAGATTTTATTTTCAAAGGTAATTTTGTTATTTCACTTTATTATTAAAATTTGAAAAATATATTTTTGTAAGGGTTTGATCATATAATCACGCATTTAATTAAATCATATTTACCCATTGAGACAATTATAATTATGTAAATTTATCTAAAATTTATATTTTATATTGTAATTACAAAAATAATAAATACGCATTTTATATTGCGATTACATTTTATAATTTAAATATAAATTATATTAAATATAAACATTCTCAAAAAACATTTATCAAATGACACAATTCAAACAACAAATTTTTGTTGTTGTCACCTTCCTCAAACATTACACTGAAGTTCTTCTTCAAACTCTTTTGATTCAAATTCGTCGCAGAATATGAATTTTAAGGTATTTATTTATACAATGTTATTGCTGATACTAATAATGTAATGATATCATTAAAAAAATTCAAAATTTGTATTCTGCAACGAATTCAAAATTAAAAAAGAAATTCAAGGTTTGAGGAAGAGAATGACTACGAAGACATATGGTTTAAATTGTGTTATTTGAATAATATTTTTTCAGAATCTTTATATTTAATATAATTTTCAAATAATATAAATTTTTGTATTTGTCCAAATGGTAAATGCTTATTTATTGTTTACATGGTTGTGGTTCACAAATATAATTATGTTAAATTTATTTTGGCATCATCTAGTATGCAATATAAAATATAAGTTTCACACAAATTAACATGTTAATAGTTGCTTCAGTGGGTTATTATGATTTTGCCATTTGTGTGGTTGGGGGATTGATTCCCTCCAATTTAAGAAATTTTTTAAATTTTTTTAAATTTTATGAAAAGACAAAATTATCCTAAAAATAAAATTAATAATTTTAAAATATTAATGATTTTAAAAGACGAAAATAGGCCTAGGAATTGGATGGAAAATGAAGTCTGAAGGAAATTTTGGACGGAAGGGCAAAAGAGGTGATATTTTATAGTTCTCAAATCAAAGCAAAAATAAATACAAGTGCAAAAGTTTGATTTTTGAAAAGTTCAAGTGTTAGTAGGATAATTTACCCCAAAATTATCACATGACCTTATTTGAAGCACATCAATTTTACTGTTGTTTTGAAATATATAAATAAAGAATATATTTTGTCCTATCACCTTTGATATATCTTTCTTCCAACAAAGCTATACAAGCTACATTATCTTTATATAGAGGAGTTTGAATATCTCTTCTAGATGATAAATCACAACTCTCTCTAATATAATTTTGACCTAATGTCAATAGTTCCTTAGAGGTATGTAAGGACATGTTTAATATCATTCCAATGTCATAATGTTGGTGAAGAACTAAATCGTGCTAGTAAATTTAAAAAAAATATTATATCTTTTATGTGTGTCATTTATAAGATATATTAGTGCACTAATAACTCTCAAATATGGTACTTCAGGACCAAGTAGTTCTTCATCATTTTCTTGAGGTCTAAAAATATTTTTATTTATTTCTATTAACCTCACAACCATTGGAATACTAGATGAATGTGTTTTGTCCCTAAAAAATCTTTTCAGAACTTTAATTGTATATGTTGGCTAATGAACAATGATTCTATCTTTTATATGTTCAATCTGTAACCAACAGAAAACTTAATTTTTTTCAAAATCTCTAACTTTCAATTCTCGCTTTAAGCAATCTATAACTTTTCCTAACTCTTCTGGAGTTCCAATGAAATCAATATTGGCAACATATATAACAAAAATCACAAAATCATATTCTGGTTTCTTTATAAAAATTCAATAAAAATTCACTAAATCACAATTTGGTCATTCTTATATTTCAACTTCAATAAAAATTCACTAATACAGTACATGCGTCTAGATTTTTTTAGCCCAATATAATAATTTCTATAATTTTATAGAATAATTTTCACAAGAGCCATTATAAGCCTTTAATCCTTCAGAGATTTTCATGTAAATTTCATTTTCAAGGCTATATAGATAAGTTGTAACAATATTCATTAAACGCATGTTTACCTTTTCATGAACTACCAAACTTATAACATATCATAGTGTAATAACTTCAATAATGGGTGAACAAATATGATAATAACTAATACCTGGCTTTTGTTAAAAGCCTTGTGTACAAGTCGTACTTATCTTATAATTTTATTATTCTCATTTCGCTTTTGCACAAATACCCATTTATAACCAACAGATTTTACATCATTTGGTGTTCGAACTATAGGTCCAAAAACTTATGGCTTTGCAAGCAAATTTAACTCCGATTGAATCGCATCTTTCTATTAAGGCCAATTAATTCTATGTCGACATTCTTCAACTAATGAAAGATCAAAATCCTCATTATCCTTAAAATTATCAAGGACTACATTATATGCAAAAGTATTATCAAATATTTCTCTTTAATCCCAACTTTTATCATAAGTGGTAAAATTGATAGAGAATTTCCAATTTTTTTCATCATTTGTAACTATAATCATTTCATTAGTTGTCCCTTGCTTTTTTTTTTTCAATTTATTCAATATGATCTTCTGGATCATTTAATCTTCTTTTCTTTCAAAGATTTTTATCTTTAGCGCCAAGGGGTCGTCCACGCCTCTGGCATATTTTTTATTCAACAACTATATAATTTGGGTTTTGTCCATCACAGACTTCTATTCATATAGGAGCACCTATAGCTCAAATATGCGATTTAGTAACTCTTCCGGAGTCAACAAAAGAATCTGACAGTTAATTTGCAATTTGCTGCAAATAAATTATCTTTGAACTTTCAATTCACTCACACTTGTGCGTGGATCTAAATGTCTCAAAAATATTTTCCACAAAAGTTTTATTTTATGCTGTTTACTTTCTTCCCCTAATCTTGGAAAAAAATTCTCATCAAAATGGCATCAACAAATCTTCCTGTAAAAATATCTTATCATCAAATATTCAAGATACCTTAATAAATAGGATGTCATAAACAATTCAATTATATTGTCCATTTTGATCCACTTTAGGTCGGAAGGGTATTAAAATACTACTACTTTACCACTTCAGGTGATAAATAACAAATATCTATTAATATAAATAAAATATAAGATAGATAATAAAATATTAAATAGATAATATAGTATAACATATCAAACATAGTATAATTAATATAACCATGTAACTATATCTTCCAATGGTTATTGTCCTTTTCCACCCCAAGTGGGTATTGATATTTTGACACATAACCTTTATTTCAAAAATTGCAATATAATAACCAAATGCATTGTTACCATATAAATATAACTATATCTATTATCAAGATCATGGACACAAATACTTTCACGAATATGACCACTCCAGATATCATAAATTTTATTAACATTTACTTTTCAGAAATATAATATAACTTGTCAATTCTTCGTCATTATTTCTCATTATACATGGATTATGATTTTTTCTGGACTGCCTTTGTTAACGTATATATAGTTCACACACACACACATATATATATATATATATGCTTCTGCCGGATATATATATTATTAGCTTTCTGCTTATATATATATATATATATATATATATATATATATATATATATATATATGCTTGTATGGTTGTTTATTTATATTTATGCTTCTGCCAGCTTTCAATTTATATATATATATATATATATAATATATAATATTAATATATATATATATGCTTGTATGGTTGTTTATATATATATATGCTTCTGCCAGCTTTCTGCTTATATATATATATATATATATATATATTACTAGCTTTCTAGCTCCTATATATAGTTTGTACATTTAAGTATATCTTATATTCTTTTTTTTTTATATAAGTAAGTATATCTTATATTCTGGATATATATAACTTCTACTATTTACAAAGCTAATGAAAAGAAATTATATAAGTTATTTGATAATGAGTTTTCGAATTCATGACCACTACACTAATTAGATAAAGATAAATGTATATATTTACGTTAGATAATTGCTATTTAACTTAAATTTTGTTGTTATCATTATTAATATTATTATTTTTATATCTTGTTATTTTATTTAATTATAATATTTTTTTTTATTTGTTTGAAGAATATAGATGAAGATATATATGTATTGCCGATAGTGTAACTATTCATTTTATTCTTAAAAATAAAAAACATTTCATTGCAATAAAGATGAATGAAGCATATTGTAAACAAATTTTCTTTTTCGTGAAATTTCATGTAAATTGAAATTACAAAAAAAATCGGTAACATAAAATTACAGTAATTTTTACGGGGTCCTATTTCTATTGATCCTCTGATTTGATCCGTCGTGGGCTCGAGGGTCTTTTTGAACTTGATATCGATCCGTTGAACAAGTATGAATTTCTTCCGAGAATTTCTGGACTTTTCTTCAGATGCCTTAGATTTTCTCGTAATGAATTTTGAACAAGTATGAATTTCTTCCGAAGGCTTCTGGACTTTTCTTCAGAGACCTTTAATTTTCTCGGAATGAATTTTGATAGAGTTTCTGTATAATTCTGTCAACTTTTTCTCATCTTCTTTTCTCTTTTTTCCTCGGAGAGAATTTGGAGCTTTATTTATAGTTAGAGAAGATGGCAATGAATGACTATTATGATGTCAAATGTCACTAATTTGAGACATAAATCTCTCAATATTCTTAATATATAAATATTTATATATTAAAAAATTTAAATAAAATTTAATTATATATTTTAAATATATAATTAAATTTAAGTGTCTACACATATGTTACTACAATTTCGGCTAGTACAAAAATAATTGAAGACTCCGGAAGAGCCATTATAATGTTACCCAACGAACAAAATTCAATATAAACAATGCTTTATTCTCATTTAAGTCTCAAAGGAATTTGTTAAGCTTCAAAGATATTCGTCTTAACGGCTATCACGTGGAGACTGTAAGTGAAGGAAATGATGAGTTTCTTCATATTGCAAGCATTATTACGAGTAAGAAAATTGTATTAGAAAAATTGAATATGTTTTCTTGGGGCTTGTACTATACAAAAATAAATGTAATTTAAATACATTCAATAAAACAGAAGTTTATTGATTAAAAAATGTTCACTATTTGGCATGACCGGTTGGGGCATCCCGATTCAAGTATGGTGCGAAATATCATTGAAAATTCACATAGACACTCATTGAAAAACCTGAAGCTTTTTCAATTGACAAAAATTTTCTTGTGCTACTTGTTCTCAAGGAAAATTATTTATTAAGCCATGACCAGCTAAAGTTGAATTGGATCTCCAACATTTTTAGAAAGAATTCAGGGTGATATATGTGGACCAATTCACCCTTCATGTGGACCATTTTGATAATTTATCTAATAGATGCATCTAGTAGATGGTTTCATGTTAACTTACTATCAACTCGCAACCTGACGTTTACGAGATTACTTGCTTAGATAATTAGATTACGAGCACAATTTCCAGATTATATAATTAAATCAATACGTTTGGATAACGCTAGTGAGTTTTCATCTCAAGCTTTCAATGATTATTGTAAGTCTATTGATATAAACATTAAACATCTTGTAGCTCATGTTCATACACAAAATGGATTAGTTGAATCTTTTATTAAAAGACTTCAACGATAGCTAAACCTATACTTGTGAGAAATAAATTACCCATTTCAGCTTGGGATTATGCAATTTTACATGCAGCAGCACTTGTACGTGTTAGACCAACAAGTTATCATAAATATTCTCCATTGCAATTAGTTTATGATCGGGAGCCAAATATTTCTCATTTTAGAATTTTTGGATGTGCGTTATATGTTCCTATTGCTCTACTACAACACACAAAAATGGGTCCTCAAAGAAGATTGGGGATATATGTTGGTTTTTATTCTCCTTCTATTATAAGATATATTGAACCTATGAAAGGAGATCTTTTTACGGCACGATTTGCCAATTGTCATTTTGACGAATCAATGTTCTCAAGATTAGGGGAGAAAAAGAAAAACAGCTTGATAGAAATATTACATGAAATACTTTACATCATCTTGATACTCGTACAAATCAGTGTGAACTTGAAATTCAAAAGATAATATATAGTAAATCAACTGCCAGATGCATTTACCGACCTAAAGAGAGTGACTAAGTCACATATACTAGTTGAAAATGCTCCTATACGGATTGGTATCCCAAAAGGACAATCTGTAAATAAAATAGTAAATCAGTCTATAGTACGCCATAAGCGTGGTAGATCAATTGGTTCAAAAGATAAAAATCTCCGTAAAAAGAAGTGAGCAAATGTTAATAATGAACCCGAGCTTAATACTCCAGAAGAGTCAAGAGACATAATAAATAAAATAACTCCATAAGAAGTTCAGGTACCTAAAGATATTGAAAATATCGAAAAATAGATAATAATGAGATTTTAATAAATTATGTCTCAACGGGGAAATGATTGTATCGAGAAGAAATAACTATCGATAGTATTTTTGTATATAATACAACATTAGCTATTATAAATAAAAATGATTATAATGAGCCTACATCCGTTGATGAATGTCGACGTAGGAGTTATTGGCTGAAATGGAAAGATGCAATTCAAGCAGAATTAAACTCACTTGCAAAATGTGAAGTTTTTGGACCATAGCTCGAACACCTGAAGATGTTATGCCTGTAGGGTACACACGAGTATTTGTACGGAAAAGAAACAAGAAAAATAAAATTGTGAGATATAAAGCATGTCTTGTTGCACAAGGTTTTTCGCAAAGATAAAAAATTGACTATGAGATCATTTATTTTCCTGTAGTGTATGCAATTACTTTTTGTTATCTTCTTAGCCTGGCAACTAATGAGAAACTTTATATGCCTCTTATGCATGTAATTACAGCCTATTTATATGGCTCACTTGTTATCTATATGAAAATCCCTGAAGGATTTAAAATGCTTGTAGCATATAAATCAAATTCTCGAGAATTATATTCAATAAAATTACAAAGATCTTTGTATGGTTTAAAACAATCTAGATGAATGTGGTACAATCGTCTTAGTGAATATTTATTGAAAAAGGGTTATCAAAATAACCAAATTTGTCCATGTGTATTTATTAAGAAACAAAATCAGGCTTTGCTATAATTGTTGTATATGTTGATGATTTATATATTATTGGAACCCTTGAAGAAATTTTAAAAGCAGTAGATTCTTTGATAAAAGAATTTGAGATGAAAGATCTCGAAAAGACAAAGTTTTGTCTCGACCTGCAGATCGAGCATTTAAAAGATGAAACTGAAATTTTTGTTCATCAATCAAATTATACTGAAAAGGTCTTTAAAAGATTCTACATGGACAAGGCACACCCATTGAGTACCACAATGGTTGTTTGATCACTTAATGTGAAATATGACATTTTTCGACGTCGTGTGGATAATGAAGAAGTTCTTGGTCCAAAAGTATCATATCTTAGTACAATATACGCACTAATGTATCTTGCTAATAATACAAGACTTGATATAGCTTTTGTTGTTAATTTGTTAGCAAAGTTTAGTTTATGTCCAACTAGAAGACATTAGAATGGAATTAAACATCTCTTTCGATACCTTCGAGGTATAATTGATATGAGATTGTTATATCCTCATATTTCTAAATCACAACTTGTTGGTTATGCTGATGCTGGTTACTTCTCTGATCCACAAAAAGCCATATCTCAAACAGGTTATATTTTTACATGTGGAGGAACTGCTGTTTCATGACGTTCTACAAAGCAAACATTAGCAGCTACTTCTTCTAATCATGCAGAAGTTATAGCAAATCTATAAAGTTGTGAATAAGTTTGGTTAAGATTCATGTCTCAACACATTCGAGAGACACATGATTTATTTTCAGGCAAAGAACTTCCAACAATAATTTATGAAGATAACACTGCATATATAGCTCAATTACATGAAGGATATATCAAACAAGATCGCACAAAGCATATTTCACCAAAAATTTTCTTTACGCATGATGTTCTGAAAAATGGTGATATTTATGTATAACAGATCTGTTCAAGTGATAATTTGGCAGAATTGTTCACAAAAGCATTGGCAACTTCAACATTTGAAAGATTAGTCTATAATATTGGAATGCGCCGGTACAATAATATTATGTAATGATTAGGGGGAGTGTGCAAAGAACGATGTACTCTTTTTCTTTCACTAAGATTTTTTCCCACTAGATTTTTCTCTAGTAAGATTTTAATGAGATATATTTCTTATACAATTGACATCCAATAGGGAGTTTTATAAATCTCCATTCACTAAGATTTGTTCCCACTAGGTTTTTCTCTAATAAGATTGTAATGAGGTATATTTCTTGTACAATTGACATCCAATAGGGAGTTTTATAAATCTCTATTGAATTTCTTTCAACTCCCACAACCCTTTTTGTAATAATATCTAATAACACTAGTAACCTCCTATTCATGTTGAATGTTCAGAAGTTACATGTTTGTATATATATATATATACACGTACAATGTATATATATGCCTCTTAATTCATCCCTATAAATAACGGCTTACATATGTATATTTATAAATAGATGAATCATATATGAAAAATATAAACAACTCTCTTTTTCTTTTATCTTTATTATATTTCTTAATTATTTGTTTTTATTAATAATATTTTATAGCACTGTTTCATTATATTTTCTTCTCTTTCATTCTTTTTCCTTATATATATAAAATATCTTTTTATATGAAAATATTTACTAATTATAGAAATAATTTATGTTTTTTCTTTTCTATAATTCATAGTTTCACTCAAAAGAAGATGAGATGATTTCCTTTTTTGTATGCTTAGTGAAAATGAGTGTTTATGAATAATTAAAATAATTCTAATAAAAATTTAGTTTTCTTAATAATAATAATAATAATAATTCATATACTAGCCGTTTATGAAAGAAAGGTGTAGAAGAGAAATGGGCATTAAGCACAAGTTTGGGAGCTGAAAGAATTATTTGTTTGTTACTTTTTGGGTAAAGGAATGATGGACCAGTCAGTTTGCCATGTCACAGGAGCCTTCTTCCTTCCACTAACCACTTATTAACGGTTACTAATTATAATCTTTTTTTTTAAAAAGAAACAAAAATCGTGGTATTTATAAAAAATATATAAATTATGATTTTTTAATTTTATATAATAATAAATACTAATAAAAAAATTAGAAGTGGGAAATTCTTCAAAAATATTTTTGGGGTTAATCTGGTAAAATTCTCTTCTATTTTTCTTTTGTGAGACGACGACAACGACGATGACCGACGGTTGCATACGAGCGCTCGTAGAAGCCATACACTCCTCTCCGACTCAGGTTGTGCTCTATCTCTCCGGCGGTGCTTCTCAGGTCTGTCTCTTTTGAAACTACTCTACATTTTTTTTCCAATTTTGTACAGATTATATCTTCTTCGCACAAACGAGTACTATAATTAGTTTCGGAACAGGCGTTGGGATGGTTGATGTCAGTTCCAGGTGCTTCTAACACGGTGCTTGAAGCGGTGGTTCCGTATTCTAGAATGTCTATGGTTCAATTGCTCGGCAAGGTTAATTTTGATTATGTATTTCTGCAAATTTTGATGTTCTGTTTAGATTTTATTTATTCTTTGGTGATCATAAAATGGTAACCGTTTGGAATTTTTGAAGGTTCCTAGTGAATTTTCTAGTCGGAAAACTGTGGAAGACATGGCACTTTTGGCTTATAATAGAGCTTTGAAGCTTTCCAAACCAGGTTTGTGTTCGTTCTCTGATATGAACTTTTCATCATTTTATTTTATGAAGTATAACAAATGTTGCTTGTTTTTGTACTTACTAAGTCCATAAGTGTCGAAGATGAGAGTGATACGCTATATTGGTTTTTCTAGCTTATAACTGATGCTATCTCTTCTATGTTCCTGGTCAATGGATTCATTCCTCTTTGTGAAACTTTGGAATTATAACATCAGTTAACCGATATAGTAGAGTGAGAAAACTGAACTTTAGATACAATTTCAATTTGACAATTTTTGTCAATGTGGAACTGAGTTTTCTTGATAAATATGGGGAAGTTAGGGCTGAAGAATGTTAAATTTTGCATGTGGCTATGGATTAGTGATTTCTTGGTTGGTTTTAGTTTTCAGTTTCTCACTGCATGCTACATTTTCTTAGTTCAACAGTTTGTTAAACTATTTTGTAGATTCTTCAGTTGTTGGAGTGGGTTTTACTGGATCTCTGGCTAGCACACGCCCAAAACTAGGAGACCACAGGTATATTTGTAATGAATCATCTTCTCCTTGTTGTGTCCCTCAATATGATCATTAGGGAAAACCCTGCTCAATGGTGGTAAAGTATTTTGATGATTTTTAACGGCCAAATACCATTGGGAATACTAATCAAGATGGAAGCTGATTGGTAGACTTCTGTTATAGCACTCTGGTAAATCATTTTGATATATCTAATCTTATAGATGATGTAAAATCAAGGTAATAGTATACTTTGCAATTGAGATTCTGATGGAGGAATACGGACCATAGACTGCTGGCTTCATTGCTTCCGCAGACATTTTTTTTTTTTCATAAGTTTATTGAAATTAATGTCACAGGCTCTATTGCAGAAGAAGGTTCATCATTTTTGTTGTTTAGCCTCTAATATTGTGAATATGAAGTTAGATCTTGCCTCACGTGTAGGTTCCACTTGTCAACGAGAACCTCTGATCGACTCTGGGTGTCAACAGTTACATTGACAAAGGTGCTGAGGGATGTCTTTCATTCTTCCAGTAGAAGTTAAATGAGTTATACAATTGAATTGATTAATGATTTCAGGGTTTCAGAACTCGTGAGCAAGAAGATAGGGTCTCAAGCAAATCTCTTATCAAGGTGTGAACTTGTGAATTTTGTGAAGAACTGTGTTAACGTATTTTCTGAAAAATGCGGTCTGTAATGTTTAAACTCATCTGGAAATACTGGATAGTATGAACCAATTTAACAATCTTGTTTATTTGCTATGTGAAAGTTTTATTAATCATATAATGGTAAGAGATGGGGAAGATGATTGGCAAAGACAAGTTTGAAAAATTATTGATTCACATTTCAATTAACTAGTAAAATATGTTAAATATTTGAGAATTTGACAAACTAATGCACCATGATATATGGTTACTGTTATGGTAGGTGACAGCGACCTGAAAAGTTTTATGTCGAGGAAGTTTCTGAAAAAAAATGTAATTCTGAGCCTGCGAGAACTTTATGAATTCCAAACACTAGAACTCAACACTAATGTTTTCCTCATGTATAGCATAAATTTTCTACATGGAAATGCCTGTGCATAACTGGAATTTGCATGAAAATCAAATTTAGTTGCTCAGGTGAAGCACTGAGAGGTATACTGGATTTGGTTAACAGACTTGGTTGTTAATGAAATTCACAGTTACATGAATGAAGGATATATTTACATGTTAATTCACTAGAAGTTGTTGATTCATATTTCTGTGATGGATTAAAACTTAATGATTTGATGTATGATCATAGGCCATTGCAAATGCATGCAAGGTTCAAGCTAATTATGCTTCAGAGTTGACTGAATCTGAAGTTCCTGATGAACGTGAAAGGACGTTTAATGAAGATGAAGAACTGGAGCAACTTATAAGTGGGCAGATATGCTTCAAGGTCTATCCTTTTTCAAATGGTATAGTTTGAAATGGATGCCATTGTCCGAGTAGTGTAGATTTCTGTCACAATTATATCGTCTATTATTGGCCTTCAGTGAACATTTTGCACTAAAGTTTTGCTATTGGGTTGTGCGTTTCATCTATTGCAAAGTATCTCAGTATCCTTTTAGCACAAGGTTGGCGGTGGTGAAATTTAGTCTTGCATACTTTCACAGCAATTCAAGATTATTCTCTGTTCTCAATTTGAGTGATATTGTAATGTAGCAATGCAGAACACAGATCGGAAGATTATTCTCTCTGGGTCATTTAATCCATTACATGAAGGTCACTTGAAACTCTTGGAAGTGGCTACTAGGTAAACTTCATATGTCACTCTAACTTAATGTAATGTCTGCATGTGAATTTATGGAAAATCACGTGCTTGAATTTTGGAAAAAGTTTATAAATTTCTACATCAATTGTAAATTAGAGTTAGGAATGGAAGTGTATCAGTCCTGTGCATGAATTTAGTTAATACTATTTTTTTCCCCTTTACTTATAGGGCAATGCATATTAACTGGGAGAAAGGCTCATTATTTTCTTGTCTTTTTGCATTATTAGCATTTTTTGTAAGTTAAGAGTGTCCAAGCAGCTGTAAGGCTTTTATAGACTAATGCTTAGCTGTTTGGTAATTGGCATGGTAAAGTTTCTGCAAGGTTGGGGCCTGATTGAATTATTTGGAATGATGGGCACTGAATGTTTTATCCAATAAATTTACCTTATTGTGCAGCATATTAGGTGATGGATATCCATGCTTTGAATTATCAGCTATAAATGCTGACAAACCAGCATTGACTGTGTCTCAGATCAAAGATCGTGTTAAACAGTTTGAGATGGCCGGTAAGCTGTAATATCAATTTTAGTAGTTGGAGCACATCTTTTTGCTATATTTTATTTTCAAGTAGAGTATATACATATTGAAAGCAATCCCTTTCAGAAAAGGGAAAATTAAATGCAATAACTTGGTCATACCTGTATCTTTGTGAGAGCTCATATTAGATGGTTCATCAAGTTCAAATCAAAGGTTTTGATAGATAATATGCATTTAGTGGGCATGTTTGAAGGTTGTATTGCGCATATGCCTGATACTTCTTAGGAAGGTAGATCCAATGTTATTGTGCATGGTACTTGGTTGGCAATTCATTTGCAAACAAGTCGGTTGTGTTCACAATCTCAGAGTTTGTTTTCCCCTGCAATTATAAAATATATTTTTATTTTTCAATGCTTTGTTTCATAGTTGTCTAGCATAAAATTATTAAGTGTAGTTATATTCAAATCAAGTTTAACTTCTGTTTAGCTGGATAAAAGTCAAAACTGAGATTCTAACTGTAAGGATTTTGAAGTACAGGAAAAACAGTCATAATTTCTAACCAGCCATACTTCTACAAGAAAGCTGAACTCTTTCCTGGCAGTGCTTTTGTGATTGGTGCAGACACAGCAGTTAGACTAGTAAATGTAAGCCTTTCAAACTGCGTTTAACTCCTTATTTTTCATATGCTTTTTTTTTTTAATATATTATTCTTTCTGAGGATTTTTTTCAGCCAAATAGCTTGGTAAAATGTTCAACTCTTCAAATGTAGTCTCTACTTCTTCCCAACATAGTGATATGATTTCTTTGACTGTGACTGAATTACATTTTACTCATTTTATAGTTTACTTCATAATCATAATAGGTTTATGTATTTGATGAGCTCTACTACCTTCTGTTCCTACAAATCTCAAAATCATTGCCCTTGGAATTTTTATAATGATATGAATCCACATACTTAACGCCTAATGAGATAGCAATCTTTACTAGCCAATGCTTAATTCAAGCTTCTCCTAACTCTTAGACAAACATGTTGGAGAATATATATATCTGCATGCTATATATGAGATTTGGTGGTCTAGAGTCTTGTTTCGTGGAAAGTTTGGGAAACTGCTTATCTTAGAATTTCTTATCTTTTAGCCAAAGTACTATGGTGGTGATTATGGGAATATGTTGGAGACTCTCCTTGGTTGCAAGAATACAGGATGTCTCTTCTTGGTGGGTGGTAGACATGTAGATGGCGATTTCAAGGTCTGTATCCCAATTGTATACTTTTAGTAGCCCTTCTAGTATTTCCAGTTACCAATAATTTTACAAGTTTTTGGATGCTATTTTGTGATCTCTATAGGTCCTTGAGGATTTTGAAATACCTGAGGAGCTGGAAGACATGTTTATTTCAATACCAGTGGATAAATTTCGCATGGACATATCATCAACTGAAATAAGGAAAAGTCGAGAACAGGCGATCGGAAATTGAATAGGTCGTAAAAGGTACCAACAACACCACTACATTAACAATGACTATCCAGATGGCCCAATTCTTCTTTTATTTCATTTTTTAAAAAAAATATCTAATTTCGGCTTTAACATGTCTCGAATTCATTAGTTTTAAATTATAAGTGAGCGTGATTACCATTCAAGCAACAACTTCTTTTATTTGATATGTATTTCATTTTTTCCAAAAAAAAGGAAAACTGATGAGGGAGAAATAATAGTAAAACATATTAAATACTATATTACAATATTGTTACAAAACTACTAAAATAAAATAAGAAAAAGAGAAAGATAAAGAAAAGAATTTTATTGATGTATTTTTTAGTACAAGATTTGTTTCTAATTTTTCTACGAAGCTTTCTATACTTATAAGGATTAAATTCTAAATAAAGTAGGGATACAAACCTAGAGAAAGTAAGAATATAGAGATAGAAAATACAAGATATATCAATGAATATTCACATAATAAATATATTAATAACACTCTCCCTTGAATATTCATTGTATAAAAAATATTGTATTAATAATATCATTGCTCTTGACGTTAAGGGATACTAATGATCATTTGATGGACATCCACTAAATTTAATATATCTTCGAATTCAATGAATTTTCAGGATTTATAACACTCTCCCTTAAATGTTCATTGCATAAAGAATATGCTTCATTAAAACCTTACTAAATAAAAACATGTGAAAAAAAAAATTCTAGCGAAGGAAAATGAGTACACTATATTTTATGCGTAAATTTCTCCCCTTGATGAGATGAATTCTCAAGATCTTTGAATCTACGCAAGCTAATTTTATATCTCAATTTCTCAAAGATTACGGTTAAAAGAGCTTAGTGAATAAATCTACAAAAATTATCACATGACCTTATTTGAAGCACATCAATTTTACCGTTGTTTCGAAATTTATAAATAAAGAATATGTTGTGTCCTATCTCCTTTGATATATCTTCCTTCCAACAAAGCTATATAAGCTACATTATCTTTATATAGAGGAGTTTGAATATCTCTTCTAGAGGATAAATCACAACTCCCTCTAATGTAATTTTGACCTAATGTCAATAGTTCCTTAGAGGTATTTAAGGTCATGTTTAATATCATTCCAATGTCATAATGTTAGTGAAGAACTAAATCGTGCTAGTAAATTTATAAAAAATATTATATCTTTTTTGTGTGTCATTTACAAGATATATTAGTGCGCCGATAACTCTCAAATATGATATTTTAGGACCAAGTAATTCTTCGTCATTTTCTCGAGCTCTAAAAATATATTTATTTATTTCTATTGACCTCATAATCATTGGAATACTAAATGAATGTGTTTTGTCCCTGAAAAATCTTTTCAGAACTTTAATTGTATATGTTGGCTAATGAACAAAGATTCTATCTTTTATATGTTCAATCTGTAGCCAACAGAAAACTTGATTTTTTTAAAATCTCTAACTTTAAATTCTCGCTTTAAGCAATCTATAACTTTTTCAAACTCTTTTGGAGTTCTAATGAAATTAATATTGGCAACATATATAACAAAAATCACAAAATCATATTCGGTTTCTTTATAAAAATTCACTAAATTACAATTTGGTCATTCTTATATTTCAACTTCAATAAAAATTTACTAAGACAATACATACGTCTAGATTTTTTTAGCCCATATAATAATTTCTATAATTTTATAGAATAATTTTCACAAGAGTCATTATAAGCCTTTAATCCTTTAGAAATTTTCGTATAAATTTTATTTTCAATGCTATATAGATAAGTTGTAACAATATTTATTAAACGCATGTCAACATTTTTATGAACTACCGAACTTATAACATATCATAGTGTAATAGCATCAATAATGGGTGAATAAATATGATAATAACTAATACCTGGCTTTTGCTAAAAGCCTTGTGTACAAGTCGTACTTATCTTACAACTTCATTATTCTCATTTCGCTTTCGCACAAACACTCATTTATAACCAACAGATTTTACACCATTTGGTGTTCGGACTACAGGTCCAAAAACTTTTGGTTTTGCAAGCAAATTTAACTCCGATTGAATAGAATCTTTCCGTTAAGGCCAATCAAATTCTATGTCGACATTCTTCAACTAATGAAGGAATAAAATCCTCATTATCCTTAAAATCATCAAGGACTACATTATATGCAAAAGTATTATCAAATATTTCTCTTTAATCCCAACTTTTATCATAAGTGGTAAAATTGATAGAGATTTTCAAATTTTCTTCATCATTTGTAACTATAAGCATTTCATTAGTTGTCCCTTGGTTTTTCTTTTTTCAATTTATTCAATATGATCTTCTGGATCATTTAATCTTCTTTTCTTTCAAATATTTTTTTCTTTAGCACCAAGGACCAAGGGCTCGTCCACGCTTTCTAGCATATTTTTGATTCAACAACTATATAATTTGGGTTTTGTCCATCAGAGACTTCTATTCGTATAAGAGCACCTATAGCTCAAATATACGATTTAGTGACTCTTGTGGAGTCAACAAATGAATCTGGCAGTTAATTTGCAATTTGCTGCAAATAAATTTTCTTTGAACTTTCAGTTCACTCACACTTGTGCGTGAATCTAAATGCCTCAAAAATATTTTCCACAAAAGTTTTATTTTATGTCGTTTACTTTCTTCCCCTAATCTTGAAAAAAATTCTCATCAAAATGGCATCAACAAATCTTCCTGTAAAAATATTTTATCATCAAATATTCAAGATACCTTATAATAAATAGGATGTCATAAACAATTCAATTATATTATCCGTTTTGACCCACTTTAGGTCGGAAGGGTATTAAAATACTACTACTTTACCACTTCAGGTGATAAATAACAAATATCTATCAATATAAATAAAATATCAGATAGATAATAAAATATTAAATAGATAATATAGGATAACATATCAAACATAGTATAATTAATGTAACAATGTAATTATATCTTCCAATGGTTATTGTCCTTTTCCACCCCAAGTGGTTATTGATATTTTGATACATAACCTTTATTTCAAAAATTGCAATATAATAACTCAATGCATTATTACCATATAAATATAACTATATCTATTATCAAGATCATGAACACAAATATTTTCAAGAATATGACCACTCCAGGGATCATAAATTTTATTAACATTTACTTTTCAGAATTATAATATAACTTGTCAACTATGCCTCATTATTTCTCATAAAAGAAATAAAGCTAAAGCTTTCAAATATAATATTTAATTTCAAAATCAAAATCTTTATCCATACGGTTGCATCAATTGAAACATATACCCTACATCAAAAAATTCTCAAATAAGAAAATATTATGCTAAAAGCCAATTGTAATAGAGAGAAATTACCATAACTTTATGGACTTAAATACACAAGTGTTTCAACATGTAAAATAAATGATTCAAATAGATCATTCTGCGTATGAACATAAACTACTAGATGTTCAATAATTATTTATTTAGACATGCAATAAGAATCAAATATATGTCAAGAAAATTCATCAGCATTATCTAAACGAATTCATTTAATAGGATTATCAATAAATTGCATTCTCAAACGAATTATTTAGGCAAGTAATCTCGCAAACTTCAAATTGCGAATTGATAATACATAAAAATGTGACTATTAAGTCACTGCATCAATTGAAATCATAAAATATCTAAATTGCGCACATGGTGGATTAATTGATCCACATATATATCTCCATGAATCCGTTTTAGAAATGTTGGACTTTCAGCTCCTACTTTCAATGATGATTGTCTTACGATTAATTTTCTCTTTTAAACATTCCACATATATCTTCATAGTCTCGACATGATATCTATTACAGTGGATATATTTAAAACTCAATAAATTCTTTAGATTTGGAGAAAATTTGTTTTATCAATAATAATCATAGTTCCTCTGCGTAATATTATATTAGCTTTGCTGGAATCTTTCAATAAATTTTTCATTACCATTTACCATTGTAACACTTGCTTCTCCCATATTCAAATGATAAATATATTTCTCATATTTAAGTGTGATGTGAGTTGTTCCACTATCAATTAGACATACATTTATGCCAATAGTCATCCCAATATTATCTAAATATATCCAAATATATTAATGCTGATAATCAAATTATTTGAGTAAATAATTTCACAAACTTCAGGTTGTGAATTACTAATAAATGTTTATAAGACCATCTACTCGATGTGTCTATTCAAATCATAAAATATAAAATGTCTTATAAATATATTTCAATAAAATTTTGATTTATTGTTAAATGTATTTCAATTATATAAACAAACAAGTTCCAAGATTGAAACTTAGTTTTGATACAACTTTGTTATAAACATCCAATAATAATATTTATTTTCGTCCACTTCAGGTGGACCTCACAAGTTTAAAATATATTATTGAGTAAAGGGCTCCAGGCCCAATGCTTAATAACCACTCAATGATTGAGCGATGTGTCACTTCAGGTCAAACACACCCTCCCATCTCAAAGATAATATTAACAAAATAATTATAAACATAAATAATAAAATATAAAATAAAATATAAATTTTTCATCAATTACTCTTATACTTTTAACAATTAATATCATGAATTATTGGATTCAATAAAATCCTAAGAAGAAACAAATCCTTTTATTATCATAAATTTAAGAACCAAACAACAATTTCAATCCCTTAACAAAATTCTAAAAACGTACCAATACTTTTAATTATATTACTTAAATTAACAAAATTATCAAAGAATCATCAATCGAAATTAAAAATAATAAACCTCATAATTCTCTTAAAGCAATTAATTCTAAAATAATTTTTTTTCCCAATTTAATGCTAGAATTCACGAATTATTACTCACATCACTAAGCCACACACATAAATCAAATTGAATAAAAACCGTGTTAATAAATTTCTGAATCAAGGAATTGAAAAGATCTCACCTTTCTAATCTCACTTTTCTGATGAGATTTTTAAACTTTAAAAAAACATTTTAAAGATCTCGCCTTCTCATTAATATTCGTAAAATTTGAAAATTTACTCAGTAGCGGAGACTCACACTGATAACGTTTTATGAAACTATAAGGAAAAGAGAAAGGCAATATAGAGAGAAAGAGTAGACAATAATTTTATTGATGTATTATCTAGTACAAGACTTGTCTCTAATCCTTTTACGAAATTTTTTATTTATAACGATTAAATTATAAATATTTTTGTATATTCATTGAACATCTTTCAACTCTCATACTTCTTTTTGCAATAATATCTAAAAACACTAATAACCTCCTATTCATGTTAAATTTTTAAGAGTTATATGTTTGTATATATATATATATATATATATATATATATTATATATATATATATATATATATATATATATATTATATTATATATCTTATTTCATCCCTATAAATAGTGACTTATATATGTATATTTGTAGATAGATGAATCATATGTGAAAAATATAAACAACTCTCTCTTTTCTTTGATCTCTATATTATATTTCTTAACTATTTGCTTTAGTTATAATATTTTAGAACACGTTATCAGCACAAAGCTTTATAAGATATTGTTTAAAATTGAACTCGAGAATAAATAGGTATGTTATTTTTAATGTCAATTCTTATTAAGCTTGAATTTGTATTTGTTTTAAGTTACTAGATAAAATCATTTGTTATGAAAATTAGATCTCGAGAATCATCAGTTATGATTGGTCCGAAAAATGCCATCGATGTAAAATACATGATCATTGAGAAAATTATTTAAAAGAAAAATTTGATCATCTGAGGATGGTCGTTTCTCCCAAAAGTTCGATATTACGAGATGATAATTCGTAAATGAACAAATTATGTCATGTTAGAGAACAAAAAATATGAATTTGAAAAGTCGTCCAACATATTCATTTTCTCGAAAAAAATATTGTTATAACTCGTGATCTCAGACGAGATCATATTTGTATTTTCATGGTAATGGTTGTTGGTTATACCATAATGCTAAAACATAATAACTAAACTAGCGTAGTATTTATTACTTAGACAAACACAAAAAGTAAAAATAACAGAACAAAAAACTTACTTTAGAATTCTGAAAAACAAGAACTAGAAAACAAACATAGAAAATCTGAATTGAGTCTAATATTATGTACTATCCCCTTAAGACATATTTCGTCCTTTTTCTCGGTGCTTAAAGTTTTCTGGACGTCTACCTCCCAAGATAAAACGATCTCCACTTACTACTGATGAAGTATACCAACAACAAGTCCACAAACTAGTTTATTTAAAGTACTAAAAACTAAATTTTTGAACAATGAAATCTAAAATGCAGATACTATTATTTTATAAATGGTTTGAATTAAACTAGTAGATGGTTTCATGTTAGCTTACTATCAACTCACAACCTAGCGTTTGCGAGATTACTTGCTCAGATTATTAGATTACGAGCACAATTTTCAAATTATATAATTAAATAATACGTCTGGATAACGCTGGTGAGTTTTCATCTCAAGATTTCAATGACTATTGTAAGTCTATTGATATAAATATTAAACATCTTGTAGCTCATGTTCATACACAAAATGAATTAGTTGAATCTTTTATTAAAAGACTTCAATGATAGCTAAACCTATACTTGTGAGAAATAAATTACCCATTTCAGCTTGGGGTTATGCAATTTTGCATGCAACAACACTTGTACGTGTTAGACCAACAAGTTATCATAAATATTCTCCATTGCAATTAGTTATGATCGCGAACCAAATATTTCTCATTTTAGAATTTTTGGATGTGCGGTATATGTTCCTATTGCTTACTACAACACACAAAAATGGGTCCTTAAAGAAGATAGTGGATATATGTTGGTTTTGATTCTCCTTCTATTATAAGATATTTTGAACCTATGACATGAGATCTTTTTATGACACGATTTGCCGACTGTCATTTTGATGAATCAATGTTCCCAAGATTGGGAGAAAAAAGAAAAACAGCTTGATAAAAATATTCCATGAAATACTTTACAGCATCTTGATACTCGTATAAATCAGTGTGAACTTGAAATTCAAAAGATAATACAATTGTAAAGTATAGTAAATCAACTGCCAAATGCATTTACGTACCTAAAGAGAGTGACTAAGTCACATATACTAGTGGAAAATGCTCCTATACGAATTGGTGTCCCAAAAGGACAATATGTAAATAAAATAGTAAATCAATTTATAGCACGCCATAAGCGTGGTAGACCAATTGGTTCAAAAGATAAAAATCCCTATAAAAAGAAGGGAGCAAATGTTAATAATGAACCCGAGCTTAATACTCCAGAAGAGTCAAGAGACATAATAAATGAAATAACTCCATAAGAAATTTAGGTACCTAAAGATATTAAAAATATCGAAAAATAGATAATGATGATATCTCAATAAATTATGTCTTAAAGGGGAAATGATTGTATCGAGAAGAAATAACTATCGATAGTGTTTTTGTATATAATATAACATTAGATAAATGAAAATTATTATAATGAGCCTACTTTCGTTGATGAATGTCGACGTAGAAGTTATTGGCTGAAATGAAAGATGCAATTCAAGTAGAATTAAACTCACCTGCAAAATGTGAAGTTTTTGGACCCATAGCTCGAACACCTAAAGATGTTATACCTGTAGGGTACAAATGAGTATTTGTACGGAAAAGAAACAAGAAAAATAAAATTGTGAGATATAAAGCATGTCTTGTTACACAAGGTTTTTCTCAAAGATAAAAAATTGACTATGAGGTCATTTATTCTCTTGTAGTGTATGCAATTACTTTTCATTATCTCCTTAGTTTGGCAACTAATGAGAAACTTGATATGCGTCTTATGGATGTAATTACAGCCTATTTATATGGCTCACTTGCTATCTATATGAAAATCCCTTGAGGATTTAAAATGCTTGAAGCATATAAATCAAATTCTTGATAATTATACTCAATAAAATTACAAAGATCTTTGTATGGTTTAAAACAGTCGGACGAATGTGGTACAATCGTCTTAGTGAATATTTATTGAAAGAGGATTATCAAAACAACCAAATTTGTCCATGTGTATTTATTAAGAAAGAAAATAAGGCTTTGCTATAATTGTTGTATATATTGATGATTTATATATTATTGGAACCCTTGAAGAAATTTTAAAAGTAGTAGATTCTTTGATGAAAGAATTTGAGATGAAAGATCTCGAAAAAAACAAAGTTTTGTCTCGACCTGCAGATCGAGCATTTAAAAGATGAAACTGAAATATTTGTTTGTCAATCAAATTATACTAAAAAGGTCTTTAAAAGATTTTACATGGACAAGGCACACCCATTGAGTACCACAATGGTTGTTCGATCACTTGATGTGAAATATGACATTTTTCGACCTCGTGAAGATAATGAAGAAGTTCTTGGTCCAAAAGTATCATATCTTAGTACAATATGCGCACTAATGTATCTTGCTAATAATACAAGACTTGATATAGCTTTTGTTGTTAATTTGTTAGCAAGGTTTAGTTTATGTCCAACTAGAAGACATTAGAATGGAATTAAACATGTCTATCGATACCTTCGAGGTATAATTGATATGAGATTGTTATATCCTCATATTTCTAAATCACAACTTGTTGGTTATGTTGATGTTGCTTACGTTGATGTTGGTTACTTGTGTGATCCACATAAAGTCATATCTCAAACAGGTTATATTTTTACATATGGGGGAACTGCTGTTTTATGACGTTTTACAAAGCAAACATTAGCAGCTACTTCTTCGAATCATGCAGAAGTTATAACAAATCTATAAAGCAAGTTTTGAATATGTTTGGTTAAGATTCATGTCTCAATACATTCGAGAGATACGTGATTTATTTTCAGGTAAAGAACTTCCAACAATAATTTATAAAGATAACACTGCATATATAGCTCAATTACATGAATGATATAGCAAACAAGATCGCACAAAGCATATTTCACCAAAATTTTTCTTTACGCATGATGTTCAGAAAAATGGTGATATATATATATACAACAGATTTGTTCAAGTGATAATTTGGCAGACTTGTTCACAAAAGCATTGACAACTTCAACATTTGAAAGACTAGTCTATAATATTGGAACGCGCCGGTACAAAAATATCATGTAATGATCAGGGCGAGTGTGCAAAGAACGATGTACTCTTTTTCCTTCACTAAGATTTTTTTTTCATTAGATTTTTCTCTAGTAAGATTTTAATGAGGTATATTTCTTGTACAATTGACATCCAATAGGGAGTTTTATAAATCTCCATTGAATTTCTTTCAACTCCCATCATCCTTTTTGTAATAATATCTAATAACACTAGTAACCTCCTATTCATATTGAATGTTCAGGAGTTATATATATATATATATATATATATATATATATATATTGTATTTATATGTGTGTCTTACTTCATCTCTATAAATAAGGGCATACATATGTATATTTGTAGATAGATGAATCATATATGAAAATATAAACAACTCTCTTTTTTTCTTAACTTTATTATATTTCTTAATTATTTGTTTTTATTAATAATATTTTATAGCACTGTTTCATTATATTTTCTTCTCTTTCATTTTTTTTCTTTATATATATAAAATATCTTTTTATATGAAAATATTTACTAATTATAAAAATAATTTATGTTTTTTCTTTTCTATAATTCATAGTTTCAATCAAAAGAAGATGAGATGATTTCCTTTTTTGTATGCTTAGTGAAAATGAGTGTTTATGAATAATTAAAATAATTCTAATAAAAATTTAGTTTTCTTAATAATAATAATAATAATAATTCATATACTAGCCGTTTATTTGTTTGTTACTTTTGATGGATCAGTCAAACTGCCATGTCACGGGAGCCTTCTTCCTTCCACTAATCACTTATTAACGGTTACTAATTATAAATTTTTATTAAAAAAAAATATACATTATAATTTTTTTAATCTTATTTAATAATCAATCACTAATAAAAAAAATTAGAAGTGGGGAATTCTTCAAAAATATTTTTGGGGTTAATCTGATAAAATTCTCTGCTATTTGGCTTTTGTGAGACGACGAACGACGATGACTGACGGTTGCATACGAGCGCTCGTAGAAGCCATACACTCCTCTCCGACTCAGGCTGTGCTCTATCTCTCCGGAGGTGCTTCTCAGGTCTGTCTCTTTTGAAACTACTCTACATTTTTTTTCCAATTTTGTACAGATTATATCTTCTTCGCACAAACGAGTACTATAATTAGTTTCGGAACAGGCGTTGGGATGGTTGATATCAGTTCCAGGTGCTTCTAACACGGTGCTTGATGCGGTGGTTCCGTGTTCTAGAATTTCTATGATTCAATTGCTCGGCAAGGTTAATTTTGATTATGTATTTCCGCAAATTTTGATGTTGTGTTTAGATATGTTTTATGCTTTGGTGATCACAAAATGGAAAACGTTTGGAATTTTTGAAGGTTCCTAGTGAATTTTCTAGTCGGAAAACTGTGGAAGACATGTCACTTTTGGCTTATAATAGAGCTTTGACGCTTTCCAAACCAGGTTTGTTTTCGTTCTCTGGTATGAACTTTTCATCATTTTATTTTATGAAGTCAATAACAAATGTTGCTAGTTTTTGTGCTTGCTAAGTCCATGAGCATCGAAGTTGAGAGTGATACTCTTGTTTGTTTTACAATTCTGAAATGGACCTGTATATTGGTTTTTCTAGCTTATCACTGCTGTTTTCTCTTCTATGTTCCTGGTCAATGGATTCATTCCTCTTTGTGAAACTTTGGAATTTTAACATCAGTTAACCGATATAGTAGAGTGAGAAAACTGAACTTTAGATACAACTTCAATTTGACAATTTTTGTCCATGTGGAACTGAGTTTTCTTGATTAATATGGGGAAGTTAGGGCTGAAGAATGTTGTTTTTTGCATATGGCTATGGAGTAGTGATTGCTTGGTTGGTTTTAGTTTTCAGTTTCTCACTGCATGCTACATTTTCTTTGTTCAACAGTTTGTTAAACTATTTTGTAGGTTCTTCAGTTGTTGGAGTGGGTTTTACTGGATCTCTGGCTAGCACACGCCCAAAACTAGGAGACCACAGGTATATTTGTAATGAATCATCTTCTCCTTGTTGTGTCCCTCAATATGATGATAGGGAAAACCCTGCTCAATGGCGGTAAAGTATTTTGATGGTTTTTAATGGCCAAATACCTTTGGGAATACTAATCAAGATGGAAGCTGATTGTTAGACTTCTGTTATAGCACTCTGGGTAAATCATTTTGCTATATCTAATCTTATAGATGATGTAAAATCAAGGTAATAGTATACTTTGCAATTGAGATTCTGATGGAGTAATACGGACCATAGACTGCTGGCTTCATTGCTTCCTCAGACATTTTTTTTTTCATAAGTTTATTGAAATTAATGTCACAGGCTCTATTGCAGAAGAAGGTTCATCGTTTTTGTTGTTTGGCCTCTAATATTGTGAATATGAAGTTAGATCTTGCCTCATGTGTAGGTTCCACTTGTCAACGAGAACCTCTGATCGACTCTGGGTGTCAACAGTTACACTGACAAAGGTGCTGAGGGATGTCTTTCATTCTTCCAGTAGGAGTTAAATGAGTTATACAACTGAATTGCTTAATGATTTCAGGGTTTCAGAACTCTCGAGCAAGAAGATAGGGTCTCAAGCGTATCTCTTATCAAGGTGTGAACTTTTGAATTTTGTGCAGAACTGTGTTAACTTATTCTCTGAAAAATGTGGTCTGTAATGTTTAAACTCATCTAGGTATACTGGATAATATGAACCAATTTAACTATCTTGTTTATTTGCTATGTTAAAATTTTATCAATAATGTAATGGTAATGAGATGTGGAAGATGATTGGCAAAGACAAGTTTGAAAAATTATTGATTCACATATTTCAATTAACCAGTAAAATATGTTACATATTTGAGGATTTGACAAACTAATGCACCATGATATATGGTTACTGATGCTCAGGTGAAGCACTGAGAAGTATACTGGATTTGGTTAACAGACTTGGTTGTTAATGAAATTCACAGTTACATGAATGAAGGATATATTTACATGTTAATGCACTAGAAGTTGTTGATTCATATTTTTGTGATGTATCAAAACTTAATGATTTGATATATGATCGTAGGCCATTGCAAATGCATGCAAGGTTCAAGCTAATTATGCTTCAGAGTTGACTGAATATGGAGTTCTTGATGAACGTGAAAGGACATTTAATGAAGATGAAGAACTAGAGCAACTTATAAGTGGGCAGATATGCTTCAAGGTCTATCCTTTTTCAAATGGTATGGTTTGAATCGGATGCCATTGTCTGAGTAGTGTAGATTTCCACAATTATATTGTCTATTATTGGCCTTCAGTGAACATTTTGCACTAAAGTTTTGCTATTGGGTTGTGCATTTCATCTATTGCAAAGTATCTCAGTATCCTTTTAGCACAAGGTTAGCAGTGGTGAAATTCAGTCTTGCATACTTTCACAGCAAATCAAGATTATTTTCTGTTCTCAATCTGAGTGATATTGTAATGTAGCAATGCAGAACACAGATCGGAAGATTATTCTCTCTGGGTCATTTAATCCATTACATGAAGGTCACTTGAAACTCTTGGAAGTGGCTACTAGGTAAACTTCATATGTCACTCTAACTTAATGTAATGAATTTTGAAAAAACCACTTGTTTGAATTTTGGAAAAAGTTTTTACATCATTTGTAAATTAGAGTTAGGAATGGAAGTGTATCAGTCCTGTGCATGAATTTAGTTAATACTATTTTTTCCCCCTTACTTATAGGGCAATGCATATTAACTGGGAGAAAGGCTCATTATTTTCTTGTCTTTTTGCATTATTAGCATTTTTTGTAAGTTAAGAGTGTTCAAGCAGCTGTAAGGCTTTTATAGACTAATGCTTAGCTGTTTGGTAATTGGCATGGTAAAGTTTCTGCAAGGTTGGGGCCTGATTGAATTATTTGGAATGATGGGCACTGAATGTTTTATCCAATAAATTTACCTTATTGTGCAGCATATTAGGTGATGGATATCCATGCTTTGAATTATCAGCTATAAATGCTGACAAACCAGCATTGACTGTGTCTCAGATCAAAGATCGTGTTAAACAGTTTGAGATGGCCGGTAAGCTGTAATATCAATTTTAGTAGTTGGAGCTCATCTTTTTGCTATATTTTATTTTCAAGTAGAGTATGTACATATTGAAAGCAATCCCTTTCAGAAAAGGGAAAATTAAATTCAATAACTTGGTCATACCTGTATCTTTGTGAGAGCTCACATTAGATGGTTCATCAACTTCAAATCAAAGGTTTTGATAGATGATATGCATTTAGTGGACATGTTTGAAGATTGTATTGCGTACATGCCTGATACTTCTTAGCAAGGTAGATCCAATGTTATTGTGCATGGTACTTGGTTGGCAATTCATTTGCAAGTAAGTCGGTGGTGTTCACAATCTCAGAATTTGTTTTCCCCTGCAATTATAAAATATATTTTTATTTTTCAATGCTTTGTTTCATAGTTGTCTAGCATAAAATTATTAAGTGTAGTTATATTCAAATCAAGTTTAGCTTCTGTTTAGCTGGCTAAAAGTCAAAACTGAGATTCTAACTGTAAGGATTTTGAAGTACAGGAAAAACAGTCATAATTTCTAACCAGCCATACTTCTACAAGAAAGCTGAACTCTTTCCTGGCAGTGCTTTTGTGATTGGTGCAGACACAGCAGTGAGACTAGTAAATGTAAGCCTTTCAAACTGCGTTTAACTCCTTATTTAAGTTTTCATATGCTTTTTTTTTTTAATATATTATTCTTTTTGAGGATTTTTTCAGCCAAATAGCTTGGGAAAATTGTTCAACTCTTCAAATGTAGTCTCTACTTCTTCCCAACATAGGGATATGATTTCTTTGACTGTGACTGAATTACATTTCACTCATTTTATAGTTTACTTCATTATCATACTACCTTCTGTTCCTTTAAATCTCAAAATCATTGCCCTTGGAATTTTTATAATGATATGAATCCACATACTTAACGCCTAATGAGATAGCAATCTGTACTAGCCAATGCTTAATTCAAGCTTCTCCAAACTCTTAGACAAACATGTTGGAGAATATATATATCTGCATGCTATATATGAGATTTGGTGGTCTAGAGTCTTGTTTCGTGGAAAGTTTGGGAAACTGCTTATCTTAGAATTTCTTGTCTTTTAGCCAAAGTACTATGGTGGTGATTATGGGAATATGTTGGAGACTCTCCTTGGTTGCAAGAATACAGGATGTCTCTTCTTGGTGGGTGGTAGACATGTAGATGGCGATTTCAAGGTCTGTATCCCAATTGTATACTTTTAGTAGCCCCTTCTAGTATTTCCAGTTACCAATAATTTTACAAGTTTTTGGATGCTATTTTGTGATCTCTATAGGTCCTTGAGGATTTTGAAATACCTGAGGAGCTGAAAGACATGTTTATTTCAATACCAGTGGATAAATTTCGCATGGACATATCATCAACTGAAATAAGGAAAAGTCGAGGTATATGAGATTTCTGAACAACAAATGCGTACCGCCACATTACTTGATATAGTTTGCAACTTTTCAATTTCAAAATTGTTCATCTTATATACCACAATACGAAGAAAAAAAGACACTTGATATAGTAAACTACAGATTGATTTGAAGAAATGAATACTTGCTCGAGTGCAAATTAATATCCTGCTGTGGTAACTTTGTAAATGACTGGAAAATAGTCAACTTATTACATTAATAAAGCTTTTTATACTTGGCTTGTTTCGATTATTTTGAATCTCCTACTTCTTATTGATATTAACGTGTATCTGCTAAAGCCAAAGAGTGATAAAGATAACTAAAACTGTGCATACTGTGCCTTAGTGAATTTGGAGATTTACAGAGTGATGCTTCCTGTGTAGAGAGAGAGAGAGAGAGAAAGATGAATAGTAAGTAGTCTGCCGGAGAGTTTTAACCACCACATGCACCACCGCAAGCTGCACCGCATGCGGTTGCTGTAGCGCTGTAGTTGTTGATACTCTGGGTTTTGTCTCTGGTTGCGCCATCCGCACAAGAAGCCAAGACAGCTAGCAGGAGACACAAGCTCAATAAAGCAGCCCACAAAATGAAGACCGCATTACTCTCCAATGCCCCACTGCCATTTCCATCCCAGCTTCCAACTGATCTCCATCCCTTTGCCATCTTCTATTCTCAACTCAATATCACTGAAGGATTACTGCTTTCTGCTTTCAACTGATGACTGGTTTTTTAACAAGGAGGAGGACCAACAGCTTGTTGACAAATACTTGCGTATGAGTTGGGTTGGCAGCTACGGTGATGGGTGGTGGAGGTGGAGGAAGGAGAACTTGTTGCGTGGGTAATGCATGTGGTTAAGAATCAAAATGTTCTCTTCCTTTCTTTATCTTTTGATGTAGTTGTCTTAACTGTTTCATAAAATTTGGCAAGCAATGCAAAAAAGGCAGACATTTCCGTGTACCTTTTTTGACTATGGGCAATGGAGACAGAAAATAAAGGATTAATACAATGGGTCAGCAAAAGTGGGATGACTGCATATATTATTTACAAAGATATTCCTTGGACCCTTTTACACAATGCTTATCAAAATCCCGGTAGGATGGATGGTAGTGGGGGTGGATACATTTGCCCTTTGGCTTATTGGCATTTAATAAAAACCAAATCCAAAATGAAGTTTGACAAAAGGGCTTCCAACTAAGCAACCTAGAAACAATCATAGAACCCTAGAATGGCAAAATTTAAGAAAAGAAACCAGTGGATGCTATGGGGAATATCAAGATTTAGTGTAAACTCACTCTCTTTTCTTGTTCAAGTCTCGAAAAAGCTTACTCATTTGAAATTTCCAAATTAAGAAATAAAGAACCCCTAAACCAATCAAACCAAACATCCAACCAAAGTCTTCTGGTTTATCCAAATCCGACTCAACCTGCACGATACTAAACAAATCCCTCTCTGTATTTACCTTCATACCCTCATTCACACGCCCATATAACACATATACCCTATTATTTTCTCCAATCGCCACTGCACTTGCCTGACCCTCAGCGTCGAGGGTAGTTTCGTCAAACACCATGCCTTCTTCCCAACCATCCGTACTCTTCAAGTAATACAGCTTCTGCTGACTCACCACCGTTACTACTCCGTCACGCCTTAGGCTCATTCCGTCTCCTGCCGCTAAGTCCTTGTTCAATTTTACCGTTCTCGCCCTTCCTTCGTCCGGGTCCACTTTGTATAATTTCCCCGTGTTTGACTGTACCACTAGCAAGTATCCTTTCGAGTTGTAAACGATGCCGTTTAATCCGCAGTAGTGATACCATGCGGTTCGGTCCACGGGATGAGATCTGAAGACATTAGATCGAGATAGGATTGAGGCTTTTCCTTCCCCGTCGACTTTCCATATCATGTCGGCACCGGAATTCGTCACGTAAGCATTTCCGGAGAAATCGACGGCGACGTCGTTGGCTACGTCGGAGGAATTACTCTCCTCGTCGTCAGTGGCGGAGCTGAGCGGAGTTAGAAAGAGGCGTTTGCGAGAGGAGAGGTCGTAGGCTACTAGAGCGTTGAAAACCGGGGAGGATTCAGCGGCCGGGCCGTGTACAGTTGCGAGGACGCGATTGCCGTAAGTGTCAATCGCGATGCCGAGGAGAAAAGAGTTGGTAGGGAGGGAAGGATCGGAGATGAGAGTATGTACGATTCCGGCATCAGAAACGGTGACGATGGTAGGATGGCGGAGAGAGCCGAGTACAAAGTGTTGACCCTTGGGATCCCATCTCATGGACTCGGGAAAGAGATTAGGTGATCGGAAATTGATTACGTGGCGATCACGAGCCGTCGTAAAAGGTACCAGCAACAGCAAGAAAAAAATTGGTAAGCCGATAACAGTGCCGGCGCCGGTAGTAAGAGATAATCTGGAGGTAAAAGTCATGATGAACAATGACTATTCAGATGGTCCAATTCTTCTTTTATTTCACATGTATTAGGCGTATTCTAGGGTTCAAAATTTGGTCGATTTTATTTTATTTTTTTTCTTTTAATTATAAAATTAATTTAATTTGCTAGAGGCCAGATGGTCCGATCCCAACATATGGGCTTAAAATAAAGCCCAAAAAAGCAAACAATGTTATTTTCAAGATTTCCCCAAAATAATTCTTGATATTTTGTTGTTGATTCATTTGAAAACTTATATTTCACATGGGATATTTCTAGTAAATTGGGAAACATAATTATTAGTTAATTAAATATCAGAATCCCTTCCTTTCTTTCACAGGTACCCTAGGAATCTTTTTAAGGAATTTAGAATCCAATTTCTCGTACAATTTCTTCATATGTCGTTTCCCCTTGTCTAACAATATAATCCACCTCGTACTGGTACCGATCGTACATTGCCGGTAAAGTTGCCAAGCAAAGAAAACCTTCAAAATTCATCATCAGAACAACAATAAATTAGGTTTTAAGTACATACATACATACATATATATATATATATATATCAACAAAACTTCTTGTTTTGTTACCTATGTATAGAAAATTTAAAGAACTGAAATAGTTTCCGATACTCGATAAAACCCAGAGGAATGCAATTGCCTGTTAGACAAATAGAACAAAGTGGTCAGAGATCTCTCTTGTTGCATTTTTCTGATTGATTTGAATAGATTAATTACCAGGAAAAATGTTGTTAAATCTTTTCCTGATGAAATATAGTACAGTTTTTGTAATGACCAGTTGATTTTAGCAAATACCCACTTGAATGTTGATTCAGGTGTGGTTATAGCATTGATATGTGGAGGAGACCTAAAGAATGGAAAAGAACCCATTCATTATAATATGTTATGATATATATATATATATATATATATATATAAAAATTATGTAAATTTGAAGTGAAATGAATAATTACCATTGAACGAATCCAGCTCCGAATGACCATATGAGTAGAATTAACATCATAAATATGGTAGTTTGACAAAAAAGGGTGATGAAATTGTACTCCAAACCTCAAAAAGAAACCATATAATTGTGAATCCAATTATTATGGCGGCCGATAAGTTCTTGTTCTTCCATAAGAGTATATCAGCAACTGCAGATGAAAACTTAGCAATTTATTTTCAGATTTCAGTACAAAAATCAAATCTTGATTTTTTGACTAGAAAAAAAAAAAAAAAGAATCACCTTTTCCTCTTCCAAGAATCTCATGCATTGGCCTTATGTGACCGGACAATCTTTTAGGGTATAGAAAAGATTCATCAGAATAAGAACTTGACATGGCTTAATTTTATCACAACTTTCTTAGTATTGGAATTCTTGGCAAGTATGTAATTTGATTTCTTATAATACGTATATTATATGTGTGTGTATATATATATATATATATATATGTATATGTATATATGTGTGTATGTATGGGTGAATGAGTGTGTGATATTATTCTATGCTTTCCTCCCAAGATAAATCAAAAAATGAATGAAAGAAAGGAATGGCTTTGACATAACATGTAAGATTTTTAACATGCATGCAACCCTGTTCATGGATTTCTTTTTTATATTTTGAAGATTTTAAGATAAAATAAGATTATTTGTGACTAAATTATTCTTATTTTAATTTTATCAAAAAAGTTTATTTTTCTTTTTCTTATTAAACCAAAACCTCAATTAGTGGATTTGTGTATTATTTGACTAATGGGATTTGATACTAAATTCAATATTTTGACAAATTTTATTAATTCAATTACACTAAATTAAAGAATTTTCAATAAAAATGCCTAGGGTGACCCTTTTTTTTTTTTTTTGTTGTTTGTGTGTATATATGTGTGTATATATATATATATATATATATATATATATATGTATATATCATATATATATACATGATATATATATATATATATATAATATATATATATATACACACATATATATAGTAAGTGATAAGAGGCATGAATAGGTATGATGATACTCTATTCATGACTCATAACATCATCATCATTTCAACACTTATGACTTGTTTTCATGCAGATCTCTTTCAGTTTTCGGTCAAATATTTAATTTATTATTTTAATGGAAAATGGAGGTACATCCAATAATATATATATATATATATATATATATATATATATATATATAATATATATATCTTGCATGATAATTTGCAAATTATATAAATTTTAATTGTTAGATAAAAAAGAGAAAAAAGATATGTGTAAAGAATAATAACATACTAGATCGCTTCTAAACGTGTATTCAATTTTATTTATTTTTAAAGTAATATTTGTATTATATAATTTTATTTTTATGATACAATTGAAAGTAAATTAATAGAATATTTGATAATTTGTAAATCTGTACTTTTGATGTTAATTTTACCATAATTAATATCAATAATATTTACAGGTAATAAAACTCACAAACATATTTTTATAATGAATACATTTTTTAAATACTATATTATTAATTATATTATATTATTTTTGTAATAGAACCTGTGAACCGATTTGTTGGAGACAAGGTAGAGCTTATAGTTTAGAAGATTTGAAATCGTGGCTAATATTATATTATTTTTGTAATAGAACCTGTGAACCGATTTGTTGGAGACAAGGTAGAGCTTATAGTTCAGAAGATTTGAAATCGTGGCTATCAACCACAATATTGGGGTTTGAATCCCTCTTCACCCACAATCGGCTCAACTCAAAGGAAAAGTACCTTTCCTTTTGGGAATAGTAAACAAATAAAAGTAGATTCGAAATCGTGGCTACCAACCATAGCATTGGGGTTTGAATCCCTCCTCACCCACAATCGACCCAACTCAAAGGAAAAGTACCTTTTCCTCCGGAAATAGTGAACAAATAAAAGTAAATTAGAAATCATGGCTACCAACCACAGCGTTGAGGTTTGAATCCCTCCTCACCCACAATCGACCCAACTCAAAGGAAAAGTATCTTTTCCTCTGGGAATAGTGAACAAATAAAAGTAAATTAGAAATCGTGGCTACTAACAACAGCGTTGGGGTTTGAATCCTTCCTCACCCACACAATCGGCCCAACTCAAAGGAAAAGTACTTTTTCCTCTGAAAATAGTGAACAAATAAAAGTAGGAAGCATTATACACATAGTATTTGCAGCAATTCTGATCTCTCTTTGATTCTGAATTGACTGATTAGAAATAGTCCCAAAATTTTAAGATAAATCAAATCTTTCAAAGTAAATTTTGAATTTACAACCAATTGATTAATAGTTAATAAGGGGAGATTAGATTTAATAAAGTTCAATTCCTATTTTCAATTTAGGAGTCTTGTATATTCAACCAGCATAATTATTATAACACTTAAAAATATTACAATTTTAATTACATTAAAAAAACCTTCAATTAAAAATCTAAAAAAATAAAAATATTACTTCGAATATTTAGATTTTAATCTATAATATATTTGTATATAATTACGAGGTGAAATTGAATATATATATATATTGAGCCGACATAAATTTCCCTAATAAAGTAACTGATTTGAGAGGACAAAAAAACCTCTACGGTGGCATAAATACCACTTTATGGACCTCGTAAATGGGAGACGTTACACAATTACTCCTCCATTTATAATCCATTACACCTAAACGGTTAAAACGGTCCAGAATCATAACGGTACAATTAATACCAAACTCCTATAAAAGAGAGATCTGAAGATAAGGTAAGGATCTTTTTCCTAATTTCCAGATATCCTAAATATACCATTCTGACTTAAGCATTGGAGAGTTCACGGGGACAAACTCCCCACCGAACCTACTTGTTTTGCAGGCCTATCAGAAGCTAAGTGTGTTATCCCGAAGTACCACATACGCTCAGCGAAGTATCACATCATACTTCGCCCTCTCAGAAAAGCCTTCTTAGCAAACCCAGCTACAAAGCTCTCCGAGTTCCCGACATTCTAAATTACTTTTTTACCCTTTGATAGATTCGTGTAGAATCAGTTTAGTTCCGTTTCCGGGACCTTTTCATCTTACTTAAACCTCATTCATTATCATCATGTCTCGATCTGAAGGACACACCGTTCGTCAGTCTTCTCACCGACAAGAAAGGACAAGGATGTCCGTCTCTTCTGGATCTCCAAGTTCCGGTCGCCGTCCAATAACGGAACGGTTGGGGCCACAACCAGGAACGTCCAGGCGTTCCTCAGACTTACGAGAGCAACTCAATTCTAAACGGATAGAAGATACAGAAAAAGAATTGAGAAGGTTGCAGAGAGAGAACAAACGGCTCAAACAAGATCAGGAAGCAAAGCGGGATCATGAGCTCTCACAAAAATGGCTAAAGCTGAGAGCTGAATTCAGAGAGGCTGGAGCAGATCTTCCTCCACCAAGAGTGTCTGGAGCCTCAGAACTTCCACAGCGGTCCCACACGGCAACTAGGAAGGATGACAGGCGTGGAGCACGCACGAGCAAAAAACCAGCTGTTAGCGAAGTAGGGGAAAGTCACCATTCCTCTAAGCCAGTTCATAAGAAATCTGCCAAAAAGATGTCCCCATAAGGTAGCCCGGAGACCTCAAAGAATCCCACCAAAGTTCACAAGTCCAGGTCAATTGAACTGGGGCCTTTCGTCAAATGGATCCGAGACGTTACCCCGGATTCAAATCTTAAGCTTCCGTAGTTTGTTCTATATTCAGGCTCCTCAAAGCCCATTGAGTATATTTGTCGGTACAAGTCAGCCATGGGATTAGTCTACAGCGACGAAGCTATTCTATGTCGGGCTTTTCCGACTACTCTGTCGGATAAGGCAGTAACCTGGTTCACATCCCTTAAAAAGGATTCCATTGATTCATGGGATACCTTGGAAAAAATGTTCCTGGATAAATTTAGCACCGCAGGAACAATTCCAAAAACTAGGGGAGATTTGGCCAACATCAAGCAACGGGAAGGCGAGTCGTTGCTTTCATTTTTAGATAGGTTCAAGAAAACCTATGAGGAGATCGAAGGGATCAGCCAAGACACGGTGATCACATGTTTCGAAGGAGGGTTCAGGTCTCGAATGTTATATACCGAACTCCAACTCCGCAGGTCGGAGACAATTGGAGAAATGTTCAATGTAGCCAGAAAAGTAGCCCTGGCTGAAGGCAGCGCGACTGAGCCGACTTGGCGAAAAAAAGACAAACAACCTGAGCAACCGAAACAGGCAGCCTCGAATTTTCTAGAACGGAGGGACCAAAATCGAGGTAAGAAACCTGAGACGTTTACACCTTTGAATGTCTCAAAGGAAAGTTTGATTGCAGTTTTGAAGGAGAAACATGGAGTTCAGGACCCCGCACCAATGAAAGCACAAACGTATACATCGCGGGATAAGACCAAGTTCTGTGGATTCCACAGGGACTATGGTCACACAACAGAGGAGTGCTTCCAGCTGAAACGAGCCATAGAAAAGCTCATTCAAGAGGGATGTTTGAAGGAGTACATCACGGGTGTACAACAGCAAAAAGATAAGGGGAAAAGGGTAATCAACATGATTAACCCAGAACTGGGCTCGGTGAGAAAAATAAAGAAAAGAATCTACAATCTCACCAAGTCATACCTCGTCCCGAAGTATGAGTTTGAACATCAGGAGGTCATTACTTTCACCAACGAAGAGCTGGAAAGTAATGAGGAGGCTAAAGTCAGTCCCATAGTCATCGAAGCGGGGATGACCAGAGAATGGATTGACAAATGCACAATAAAGAGAGTTCTGGTTGACACTGGAGCCACGAGAAACATCATGTACTGGCGATGTTTCGAAGAAATGGGCCTGAGAGATAAGCATCTCAAGACAAGTCGAATGGTGCTGGAAGGGTTCACACCACAGAAAGTACCAGTCAGAGGAACAGTAAGACTGCAAGTTACCCTTGGTGAAGGGGACAAGGCCCGAACAGAGGAGGTCAAATTCTACGTGGTGGATTTAGAATCTTCTTACAATGCCATAGTGGGAACACCGTTCCACGCGGCTTTTGATCTGGTTATCTCTACTTCACACCAGCAAGTGAAGTTCCACACCTCGCGAGGTGTCGGATTTGTAAGGAGCAGTCCTCGGAGTTTGTTAGGGCAAATAATGAAGATAAAAAGAAAGAGAGACTCTCCCGACAGAGTTGAAAGGGTCAATATGGTGACAGAAGAGCGTGACAATGTGGTAACTGAAAATGGCAACCAAGGGGAGCAAGGAGATGCAGGAAAACAAAATTGCAACCCCGTTGCCGATGTACCACAGGATAAGGAGTACGACGAGGTGGAAATAAATCCTGCCTACCCTAAACAACTCGTCAAAATCGGGAGAGACATGCCAGATCAACTCAGGCGAGACCTTATCAAATTTCTCAAAGAGCATCAACAAAGCTTCGCATGGTGCACTGAGGACATGCCTGGAATTGATGCTTCAGTAGCCGAGCATGCCTTGAATATTGACCCGACGTATCGCCCAATTAAACAAAAGTCCAGACAATTTGGCGAAGACAAAATACAAGGCATGAAGGAAGAGGTAAATAAGCTTTTGCAAGCGAAGTTCATTCGCGAGGTAAAATATCCCACATGGCTAGCCAAAGTGGTAATGGTGAAAAAGTCTACTGGAAAATGGAGAATGTGTGTAGACTACACAGATCTCAACAAGGCTTGCCCCAAGGATTGCTACCCCCTGCCTCGGATCGATGCACTGGTGGACTCAACAACAGGATATGAGTACCTGAGCTTTATGGATGCTTTCTCCGGGTACCATCAAATTAAAATGAAGCCCAGCGATCAAGTACATACGTCATTCCGAGCTGCAGGGGTCGTTTACTGCTATAATGTCATGCCCTTCGGATTAAAGAATGCAGGGGCGACGTATCAGCGAATGATGAATTATATCCACCGAAGTCAAATCGGAAGAAATATAGAGGCATATGTTGATGACATGGTGGTGAAGACAAAACACGGCACTTCACATTTAGAGGATTTAGAGGAAACATTCTCCAACCTGGCAAAGTACAACCTCAAGCTCAATCCCACGAAGTGCACGTTTGGGGTAAAATCTAGTAAGTTTTTAGGCTTCATGACATCCGAACGAGGGATCGAGGCTAACCCGGAAAAACTGGAGGCCATAGCCCGGCTCACTAAGCCCAAATGTGTCAAAGACATCCAAAGGCTGAATGGATGCATTGCGGCATTAGGGAGATTTGTTTCGAAATCAGCAGAAAGGTGCCTCCCATTCTTCAAAGCTTTGAAGAATTCAAAGAATGGCTTCGTATGGACCCCGGAGTGCAGTCAAGCCTGGAAAAATCTAAAAGATTACTTGATAAATCTTCCTTTGTTACGACCTCCGAGCTGCGGAGAAACGCTCTTCTTGTATCTGTCATTTTCGGATGTGATCGTGGCATCGGTCTTAATCAAAGAAGATGGGATGAAGCAACATCCTGTGTACTTCGTCAGCAAAGTTTTGAATGAAGCGGAGTCCAGATACTCTAACATTGAAAAGTTAGCGTATGCCTTAGTCATTTCCGCACGGAAACTGAGGTCGTACTTCGAGTCTCATCATATCGTGGTATACACTAATGCTCCATTAAAACAAGTCTTTCATAAATTGGATCAATCTGGAAGAATGCTGCGATGGTCCATCGAGTTGTGCGGGCAAGATATTACATCCAAGCCCCGCACAGCAATTAAAGCACAAGCCCTGGCGGATTTCCTCGCAGAAGGCTCGTTCACAGAAGACAACTTGGAGATGGCTGAACCTACCAAAGAGCCATGGGAGCTAAAAGTTGATGGAGCAGTAAACTCCAGCGGAGTCGGGGCTGGACTTGTATTGACATCACCGAACAAAGAGTACTCGGAAATGCGGGCTATCAAATTAAAGCCCGATATTTCAAACAACCAAGCAGAGTACAAAACATTGCTGAAAGGATTGGAGTGGGCACATGAGGCAAACATCCGATCCCTAAAAGTATACAGTGATTCACAGCTAGTAATGAATCAAGTTCAAGGAACTTACGCAGTACAATCAGAAGGATTACAGCCTTATGTAGACAAGGCCAGGAATTGGAGAGATAAGTTTTCTTCTTTCTCGTTGTCCCTAATCAGCAGGAAAGACAATCAACAAGCAGACAGGCTAGCAAAGATTGCTTCAGGGGAAACGCCCAACGAAGAGGACATTCCTATTGAAGAAGCACCCGCGGAACCCGAAGTTATCCAGTGCCTACATCCTACTTCGGCGAGCTGGGATGAAGAAATAAAAAACTTCATCCAACACGGAACTCTTCCAAACGATGCTACTCGGGCACGACAAATCAAAAGACAGTCTGCAAGGTACACAATTCACGAAGATATATTATACAGATGGTCCTTCACAAGACCTCTACTTCGTTGTGTCCCTCAATCTCAAGTAGAAGACCTGTTAGCCGAAGTACACGAGGGAGTGTGTGGAGGACACCCAGGGGCCCGAGCTCTAGCAGAACGGGTAATTAACCAAGGTTATTACTGGCTGACGCTCAGGGAGGACGCCAAGAAGTATGTTAAAAAATGTGACACTTGTCAAATTTTTGGCACAGTACCTCATCTACCCTCGGTTGAACAAACCCCGGTCGTGGCGGCCTGGCCATTCGACATGTGGGGCATGGATCTCATGGGAAAGTTCCCAAAGACAAGGAACGGTTGTGAATATTTGGTGGTAGCAGTGGATTATTTTTCGAAGTGGATTGAAGCGAAAGCACTCACGAATCCCACAGAGGAAAATGTCTCTAAGTTCTTCCGAGAACAAGTTATATGTCGATTCGGGATACCAAGGGCAGTCATCACAGATCACGGGGTACAATTTTCTGCAAAGTTCACTGCAGAATGCCAGCGGTTGCACATCAAGCACTGGAAATAATCCGTAGCACACCCACAAGGGAATGGACAGGCAGAAGCTGCCAATAAGTTGGTGTTAGCAGCGCTAAGGAAGAATTTAGAGGGAAAGTCTAACAAGTGGGCTGATGAATTAAACTCTACTCTATGGACAGTACGCACTTCGACTAGGGGCCCCACCGGAGAAACAGCTTAAGCGTTGGTGTACGGATCAGAAGCAGTAGCACCAGCTGAAGTAGCACTGCTCACAGCCAGAGTAGCCATGTACAGTGAGGATACTAATAAAGAAAGAAGAAGTTTGGAGCTAGACCTACTGGAGGAAAGAAGGATAGCAAGTCGCCTAAGGTCACAATCATTCAAGGAGAAGACCAAAAAAGTTCACGACAAGAGGTTGTTCAAACGACCCATAAAGGTCAAAGATTGGGTACTTTGGAAAATTGAAGGCACAGCATGACATATACAAGCAAACAAACTGACCCCAAATTGGGAAGGCTCGTACCTCGTGAAGCAGGAAGTACGACCCGACACTTACAAGCTCATGAACAAGGATGGCGTTCTTCTCCCAAATCCATGGCATGTAAACCACCTAAAAAGGTACTTTGTATGAAAAACACTTGGGCGAACATTGTCCTGAACATCAAATCAAGGCAAGTCCTTGAATTTCCAGGAAAAGTAAAGTTTCTTATTTTAACTTTGAGCACGATCTCAGTTATTATTCAAGTCTAAACTTGAGCACGATCTCGAAAAGACGCTAAAACTTGCGAGTAAGGTCGCAGTAAGAGTACCAGGCCAAAGCCTGAAAGAAATCCATGGAAAATGTCGTGGTTACGAAGTACCAAGTCAAGACTTGGAAAGTTGAACATAAACACCGAGTTAAAAGCATACTCGGAGTTCTGAAGTACGAAGTAATCTTCGACTACCAAGAATCACGGTAAGCACTTGAGATAAATACTAACTAGTACGAGGTATAAAGTCAGGCCATGAAATTTGAAGGCAATGTCTCTTACGAAGTATCGAGTTTGAGATTTTACTTGGTAAATTTTAGTGTCATGGTTCGAAGTGTTAGGTTCAGATTTTTTACTTGGTAGATTCTATTACTATGAAACTATCAAAGTCGAAGATTCAAAATAAACAACACTGGTTAAAATTTATGGAATTGAAACAAAAACCAGTCTCAGTTACAAAAAATAATTACAAGTTTAAGGGGCAGCAGAGCTGGAGCCCGGGGTAGCAGAACTGGGTCCTTCACCCAACAAATCCCAAAAAGTAGGAGTAGAAGGCTGCGGGGGAGTCCAAACAGGTTTACCTTTCCTTTCATCCCTTTCTCGAAGCGCCTCCAACTCTTCAGAAGTAAATGGGATGAAGTCTGCTCCCTGGCGGCAGAAGTCATTGTCGAAATTAGATTTGAAGGCCTGAAGGAGAACAGACTTATCTTCAAAGTATGGATGCAGCTGCCTAATGACATGGACACACCCCTTGTCCAGGAAAGAGCTGGCTTCGCGGCTAACCTCTGATTGATACTCAGAGGATTTCTTGAAATTGTCAATGATCTTCCTCTTAAACTCCTCTGAGCGGCAGCGATCAAGTTCCTCCTGCAGAGAAAGCCGGCTAGCAACAGCCTCATCTCTAGCCGAGCTCAACTTAGTCTTTTCAGCATGCAACCAGTTATTATCAACCTTCAAATCATAAGCCTGCTTCTTCAGACCAGCCAACAATCTTCTCACCTCCTCTGCTTCGTTGGCATAATACTGCTTTTCAGTAGTCAATGATTCTACGAGTGCAGCTTGTTTATTAACCTCTTGCTCCAACGAAAGCAGACGATGTTCGTTGATACTTCGCCATTCTGCATCAGCTGCCGCCTGCTCAGTTTGCTTTGTTGCTCGGGACTTAGATATATGAAGTACCAAAGAGGAAGCCTATAAAAAGAAACAAGTCAGAAATCATTTCTGGGAAAAACTCAAGGAACAAAGAAAAATAAAAGATCATACCCGAGCAAACAAAGCCCCAAGACGATTGGTAGCTTCCTCCACACCCATTTCGCTCATCCCGACTAAGCTGCTCGGATCATGAGCCCGCTCCAAAATGGCTCCACCAACCAAAGTCGCGACGTAAGGATTGTTGAACCGAAGGTTGGTGAGGGGCGGAGTCTTCTCAGCAATCTCCAAAGCCAGGGATTTGAAACCCTCCTCTTCGGTGGGTAGCTCAAATCCCGGTTTAAGCCAAGAAGGGCCAGGAGACTTAGAGCTTACCTCGGGTTCAGCTGCAGGAGCATCCCCCAAGTCATCAGCGGGAGAAGGCTCAGCTGGAGTAGACCCAGAAGCCCGACGAGCTTCCAGTGGAACTGCGTCCAAGACATCCTCGGAAGCAGGTGAGGTAGGTGAAACGGGGGGAGAAGCAGGCAAGTCTTCAGCAGGGTCCCGAGGTAAGTCTTCAGCAGGGCGCCGAGATGAAACCCTCCGTTTTTTACGAGGACGAAGCTGTTCATCCTCCTCCTCCAAAGTAGCCTCCTTGCGAGGTTCAGGGGCCGAACGGGGAGTTTCGTCCCTTACCTCCTCCCGGGGCCTACGCACTCCCCTACTCCGCTTGAGAGGTTCAGCAGAAGAGCGGTAGGTAAGGGGAGTGTCACCAGAGGCACCCCGGTCTATAAGTCTTGGAGGAAACCGAGGTAGAGAGTTCAAATGAGTTTGGCGAACCTCTCTCTCCTCCTCCTGGTCTCCCCACATAGTCTTGAACATCGTTGGACCTGCGAATACGATCAGAAGTCAATACCAAAGTAAAAATAAAGCAAGAAAGGAAAAATGCACAAGTTATACCCTTGCCAGTCCGACAACCCCGAGCAAGGGAACATGCATCACACTGAAAAGAGAAAACACCCCCAGGGTGTATAGTCCAGTCTTCATTCGGCTCCTCCTTCCGAAGCCTAATTTCTTTTTCCTCTCCGACAGACCAGGCCCTATCCCACACCATTTCAGACTCGACTCACTAAGTAAGTCTGCAGAGGAATACACCCGGGTCTGTTTCTGACGGTCATCCCCTAAGTCTCGAGTAATGATCTCCAAAAAAGACTTCTCATAATGACTAAGGGTAGAGGGATATTGGATTTGAGGCCACTGGAAATTCTCATTTACAAATGGGCAGAAGGGGAAATCGATACGAGACTCTACCATCATCCATCTCTCCTTAAAATCTACTTTATTGGGAGGTGAATCAAAGAGCAAGACCCTATTCCTACGGGGGCGAATGGAAAGTGTATTGTCAGACATCCGAAGTGGGGTGAAAAATATACTAAGGATGTTGTCAGTCAATTCGAAGCCTAAGCGGCGGCAAAGACAAATTAAACAAAATACTATCCGGACAGTATTCGGATGAACCTGCCCAGGTTGGACTCGAGCAAAGATCAGAAAATCTGCAAAAGCAGGGTCCATAGGAAGATGGAACCCCACTTCGAAATGGGCCAACGGAACAGGAATGTGATAAAGGGACATCTTTCCGGCTAATGGCTCAACATAGACTCTATAAACTCTAGGGTCAAGACTATACTTACGGGCGAAGGATACAGCTTGGTCCCTAGTAATCCTATTTCTACTTAAGGGAAAATCAGACGGAGGAGGACCAAGCATGGGTGGTTAAAAAGGAACCCCTTCCGGAATTTCACCCTGGGTTGCCCTTTTGGCCACTGTCACCTTTGGTCGAACAGGTCAAGGGCTCCCAAAACCTTCCTCCATCAAGTCCTCAACCTCCCTATTATTTCCCTTTCGAGCAACCATATCCTACCTGCGAATGGAAGCCCAATACTTAGAACTCCATGCAAGTACAAAGCCACCCGAAACTAACATCCTAAAACCCCTCAAATCTTACAAAAATACAGAATCAACACCATCCCAAAAAATAGAAATGAACAGTTCAAATCTGTACAATATTAAACCCAAAACCATAAACAGACAAAGTTTACCTTTTTAAATATCTGAGTCCGAGAAGAAAGTCGAGGGAAAGAGATGAAGATATCAGAAAACAGAGGAATCTTCAGAGCGTTAATGGCAGAAAAGGTTATGCAAGTAAGTGTAAATAAGAAATATAGGGGAAAGAAGAAACCAAAACGCTTTGGGGGAAGTCTCCGCAATGATTACTCACCAGGATCAAGGCATTGGGAAGATAAAAAGCTTTCTGCCTACTGACATTCTGACATTTATGACTGGAGACATACGAAAAGGCAGCTATTTGAAAAGACGGCTAGTCCACGTCAGAAGCCCTAACCATTCCATCATCTGAAAATTGCTAAGTGTCGACATTGCGCCGAAGCATCTTTCCCTTTGCTCTTCGATACTTCGACGAGACGAGGGGCCACTGAGCCGACATAAATTTCCCCAATAAAGTAACTGATTCGAGAGGACAAAAAAACCTCCACGGTGGCATAAATACCACTTTATGGACCTCGTAAATGGGAGACGTTACACAATTACTCCCCCATTTATACTCCATTACACCTAAACGGTTAAAACGGTCCAGAATCATAACGGTACAATTAATACCAGACTCCTATAAAAGAGAGATCTGAAGATAAGGTAAGGATCTTTTTCCTAATTTTCAGATATCCTAAATATACTCTTCTGACTTAAGCATCGGAGAGTTCACGGGGACAAACTCCCCACCGAACCTACTTGTTTTGCAGGCCTATTAGAAGCTAAGTGTGTTATCCCGAAGTACCATATACGCTCAGCGAAGTATCACATCATACTTCGCCCTCTTAGAAAAGCCTTCTTAGCAAACCCAGCTACAAAGCTCTCCGAGTTCCCGGCATTCTAAATTATTTTTTACCCTTTGACAAATTCATGTAGAATCAATATATATATATATAACTTTTAAAAAGAGTTGTATGTGAAGTGTCTTTGACTGACAATAATTAAACAGATTTGTTTGATCTATGATATAGATTTACCCCTATGGATTATGATTAAACAAAGGTTAGTAGCAGTAACTATTTTTTACTTTGAAGAAGTGTCACGCTTAAGTTTAGGTCACCATCCTAATCAAATTTTAGGTCAAAAGAAAATCATTAAAGTCTCAACAATTCTTAATTAAATAAAGTTTTCTTGAAGATTGTAATGTTTATTTGATAAGACTTTATTTTCTTTTGTTTAAAATTAAATTATTATTTTTAAAATAAAATATTTTTTTAATATTTTTTATATTTATCTTGTTTTTAAATTCACGAACTTTCAAAGTCATAAGTAAAAGTGCTACCAATTTATTCATATCTTTGTAAGGTCATAAGTATGAGAAAAAATTTTACAATAGTTAAATTTTATAAAAAAAGTATGTCGGCTACTTGCAATGATGCTGTCTTCGATCCTTCTCCACCGATTGTTCATGTTATCATAATTCGAAACTACTGTTATGATAGCCCTGATAGTTGTAGGGATATCTGTGTGTCGTGAGGACAGACGTGATCTATCCCTCATCCGGGTAGTGTATTGTTTTAAGATCATTCGACGGTTTTCTTTAATGGAACGTTTCGAAATTCAAAGGCTGCAATTGGAGTGATTGTATTGTCTTTGTGCAGGACAATTTCCAGTGGTTTGGCTAATCGTATACCCCATGGGTATGGTAATGTCGAGTTCATCGAAGTTATGGCCTTGATACATGCAATTCGATGGGCATATAATAATAGCATTTGTAAGGTTCATTTTTGTAGAAATAGTCAAAATTTAATATCTAAAGTCCTATTCGAATCACTTGATTTTTTGCTAGTGGCAATACCGTGCGGATCATCCATGAACTTCTTCCCTTTTTTATAGTTTTAGATTCAGCTTTATCCCACGGAGTTGAATAAACATGTTCATTTACTTGCTGCTCATGGTTTGAAGTTTATTCTTCACTGAGTAATATTCAGATTTTTCAAATAATGTACCTCAGACTTTTATGAGGTTTCATTGCGATTAATACTTGTTTGGTTTTAAAAAAAATTCGGTTTTAACATTTAATTTAAATTTGGACTAGTTTTTCTATAATTTTTACTAATACAAATGGAAAAAAAAGTGATTAAAATAATTAATTGCTTATAAGAGAAAGAAACAATGATTAATTGGAGATGGAGAAAATTATTTGATAGGTATTTGGAATAGGTTGGTTTGTTCTGCTTATCATTGTCAAAAGGAGAGATGCTTCCCTTCAATTCATTTTCATATCTAATCTTAGATCCCGACATGATGTGAACTCATTTTCCACATGTTTTAAAGCAGTACAACAATCATCAATATACCCTCCATTTCCTTTCTATTTTACATATTTATTCGAAAAAATTCTTACTCTAAATATTTACAACAAATATTAAACTTTTTAAGTAATATTTTATACAAATTAAGAATATCGAATTTTTAATCATGAGTTAAAATAGAAAATGGAAATGAAGGTAGAAATGGAAAAGGTATAGTTTTGGGAGAAATAAAAGGGGATTGCGTGACATCACATCACCGAAAAGAATCCCATAAAATTTGTCCCACTAATTATCATTCGCCGCACCCATTTTTCCTTGAAAATTTATTAAATAAAATTTTCCATTCGTAATCCATTTTTGAGAAGTTTTGACTTTGATACCAACAATGAAAAGCAAAGATTGGCAACAAGCAAGAGTGAAAATGAAGAATAAAGGTTCAGCGTGCATTGATTTGACTTTTGAGTAGAAGAGTGAAAAGTCAAAAATAGGATAAACAATTATGCATTATTTAAAAAAATATATATATATATAAGAAAGTTATATAAAGTTAAAGAATTATCCTATACATTAAGATGGAAGAAAGGAAATGATGTGTAGGAAAAAAAAAGAAAAAGGAAATGGCAGCATGCCTATAAAGAAAAGAAAAATAATTATCAATCACAAGCAAGCAATCATTACCCCCCACCAAAAAAATAAATAAATAAATAAATAACGCTGTTCCAATTCAGATCCAGGTTTTCCCTAATGTGAAATCTAACTACATAGATTTGTGTAATATTAATCTAACTTATGTTAGGACAATGACTTACATAATACTAAATAACAATTTAATTGAATTGTCTAAATTTATATGAAAATAATTAATTTGATATAATGTCTCATTTTATCTTATAATACCGACAAGATAAATATATTTATTTATTGTTTTTCCATTGCAATATGTAAGTATATATTGTTACTATGATGACACTTAGAATTGCAACATAAAATAACCTTTCCTTAATGATTGTGGCACAACCATGTAACTTTAAAGAGGTAGAGAATGAATGGATTTTTAAGCCTAGGAAATTAGTATGTGAAGTGGGGGGTGGTGGTGGTGGTGGTGGTGAATCACCATTTTTCTTTTGCCTAAATTCCTTCTATAAATAGAGATCACAAGCCAATTCCTTTCTCCATCCCCATCTCCTCTCTCAATCTCCTACTACCATAAGAAAAAGATACACACATACATACATACATACATATATATATATATAGAAAGAGAGAGATAGTTTAAGTAGAAATCTTGAAACATGAAGTGCATTGCAATTTGTGGTGTTTTCCTTTTGCTTCTTGCAGGGATTGAGGTATCAATGGCAGTGACTTGCAATCCCCTTCAGCTAAGCCCTTGTGCACAAGCCATTACTTCTGCTTCAAAACCACCTGCTATATGTTGCACCAAGATTAAAGAACAGAGGCCATGCTTATGCAACTACATGAAGAACCCTAATCTCCAGAAGTTCATCAACTCTCCGAACGCCCGGAAAGTTGCCAACACTTGTGGAACTCCATTCCCTAGGTGTTAAAGACTGCACCTTTCTAATTAAAGATCAAAATCTACATATATATACATATATATATATATATATATATATATTGTGGTTGTATCTCTCTAGCTATTTATGTATGATCTTGCCCTTTTTTGTTTTCTGTCCCACTTGACCTATGTTCTAAGTATTATTAGTAGTGGGATGATACTAGTATAAAGAGTGAGTAATGTGTCTTTTCTTGTCATAATAGTTCTTATGAGGATGATGATCTCTACTACTACTACTACTACCTTGGCACTTTCTTGTAGTGCTTTGTACTATGTTTTTAGCTTGCTTATTATGGTAATGAGGATTTGAATAATCTCAGATCATTTTCTTTCTTCTTTTCTTCCCCTTTTTTCTTTCATGGCAGCTAAATCAATTCAAATTCCCTCTGCAAGTTCATAAACATCTGATTTTTGTTTAAAGTTTTCATCTTTTTCATATTCCCTAATCACTCTGTCTTTGTCCTTCTCTGCTACAATTTCTATTAGTTTTCAAAGAGAAATTAATGGCAAGAATATCAATGAACTTCAGATAACATTACTTTTTTTTTTCACAAGAGGAACATCATGTCTACTGGCACTTTGGGAAACCTGGAACAGTCTGGGATTTCCTTCAGGAAGGCCAGAAAGTAGAAATTAACCTGCAAGTTCATTACTGATTTGTTCACTCAGATATCTAAAGGACAAAAGTTTCAGTCTTTCTGTTCATCATCACAATTTCCCAGAAAAAGAAGAAGCACAACAGAAAGGCTGGAAGGAATTTGAAGTTATAAATGATCATAATACTCCAGAATTTAACTTCTTCTTCATGAGAATTATATGTAAGTATATTATATAGGTACATCATAGCTCAATAACTACGAATTTCATTCGATCGAGACATGGAATGTATTACCATGATAACATAAAACAAGGATCAGTTCTTCTCGAACTCATTGCGCTTCAGCTGAGGCTGATTGTCCATGTAATTGGATGAGGTCATTACAAGGCCTTCATTCTGATGCTTTTCCCATCCACCAGTATCAGCCCTGGCATGAGTCCAGTAGTAGAAAATTGATCCTACCATTGACAATAAGGTCAGTGCAGCTCCAGCAGCAAAGACACCCTTGCGCAGTGTTGCACATGACAAGTGTGCACCGCCAAATACTCCTCGGTATTTGGTATGATAAGCATTCCTAGCTGATCCTGCCAGCAAGCATGCTTCTGCTCCCAAAAATGTTACCCTGTTCATTTGTTCGAATTTCAATAGGCAATTGCACGAAGGAAAAGCAAACCTAAGATCTTATTCAACACTTTCCCCTTTTCCTCCATGAACACATAGGAAACGAAAAAGATAGATCTCAATTTTGAAAAGAGATTATAGATAGTATTCGTCTGGACGTTTCTCGTAAGAAGTGTAAAAGCTCAAATTATATGATCAATACTTACATTAACTTTTGATTTCAAGTGAGTTATTTCAACAAAACAGAAGAGGAAGAAAGTGAATGCAAGAATTTGAATGTGATATCCTGGATAACTAAACTATTGGTACCAAGAACAGATGTCTAATAATCCTTGGATATCATATGTATCACCTTCAAAGAGAAACTGTGATACCCCAATGGCCATATATGAAATAGGTAAAAAAAGGTCTATCATAGAACATTACTACATACGTTAAGGTACTCATTGTCAATTCGTGGCGCTACTAGACCTGTAGGCACACCTAAAGTCACGTCGTGAGCTTGTGATAATAAACACAAGAAAAGACCACTATGCACATACAAAAAATGAATACTAGGAGAAGAAGATAAGTCATATTGCTGTCTTTTCTAGATTGATAAAACTGGTATCCTTCAATGACAGATAGATTGAATGTTCATTGCTCAACTTCTATTATAATCTTACAGCAACAAATGAACAGAAAATAAAGCCACAACAAAACTCAATGGCAAAAAATTGGGAATACTCGGAATGGAAATTCTCAAGTGAACCAAATTTTTACAAATTCCATGCTTTAGGTGGTTGTTGAAAATTTCATTACAAAATAAAAAAACTAGATTACATAATAAGGAGTGCTTAAATTTAACTGTACCAGATTATTAAGGTAGAATATACAACAAGAATTCTTGAATCAACTAGCAATTTCCAGAAATCATATCACAATTTAGAGCCAGGACAGAATTTTCTAATCTATTCAGGGCGTGAGATAAGAAATGGCAGATTAAAACAACAGCAAGCAAAAGGGAGAACAGAATAACTTCATAGTCATATTTACCAAGAAAAGATGAAGAAGAAAACTGCACAGGTAGTAAACCTTCCACCCATCATCCCTCTACCGAAGCACAAACACTTGGTAACGCCGTTAACCACCGTCTGGCTAATCAACAGCAACCCAAACGCCGACAACCCATATACAGTTGAAGCATCCGAATCATACACACAGTAAGTCCGCTCATCATACTCATCCGGTTTTACCTGAGCCTTCAAGAACATCAAACAAGGAGGTCAACAAAAAAAATAAAAAATGGAATCTTTAATTATCAGATACAAGTATAAAAGGAAAAGAAACAAAACCCAAGATTGATCTGAGCAAATGGAACAAAAGGGTACCGTGCTACGTCGCCTCTCAGCACCGACAGCAAGAACAAAAGCGATGAGGTGAAAAGCGACAACCAGTACCAGAATGGGTATAGAAGCTCCCATTTTTCTTGCTCTGTCTCTGTTACACCACACAGATGAACTTACAGAAAGTACAACGTTTATAGTTAGCTTGGGATTTCTCTTAGCAAGAAAAGAAATTGATAAAGAACAAGAAAAACAAAAAGAAAAATGGCACTGTTTTTGAGGAGAAAGAGAGAATAAGGCTTTTTTTTGGGGATGCAACTTTGAGCTTTAGAGCAGTAAGTGAAAACAACAACTATCAATCAACAAGTTTGGGTTTTTTTCCTTTTTTGCTTTACTTTACCATGTTCATTGTAGGTTCTTTTTTGGCTTGGAAGAGAGAGATCTTGATTGTTTGTTTTTGGCAATGTAAGAAGAAATGGCTAAAAACTTACTGAGTGGGAAGGTGAACTGTTGATGTTGAAGGAAGAAGAAGAATCAATTGAAAAGGAAAAAGAGAGTGGGGGGCCTTTTAGACTGTATCACAAACTTTTCTCTGTTGTGTTGTCGTCTACTGGATGCTGGAATTGGACATTATTGGAACTGAGAAAGTGAAGTAAAGTTGGGGAAGAGAATCAAAGTAAATGTGAACGAATTTGGAAGAGGTAAAACCCTTCTTTTCTTCTTTAGTGCAATGCAATGTATATCATTTTCTAACAATTTGAAAATATATTGCAAATACTGTATATAAAGTCCAGAATTTGACATTGAGAATGCAAAGTAATAGTTAAAGTGACTATTTTTTTTTTAATTAAGAGTTAAACTCTATTAATTAAAATCGAAATAATTTTAAATACTAAAAAAAAGTATTCAAAAAAAATATATATCATTTCTAACAAAGAAAATAACTATAAAATAGTTATAATTTTCACTTCATCCTTTAGGTAAAGTTTGAATCTTTTATATAAGAATGAAATATAGTTTTTACTTCATTTCCTAATCTTGATTTCAATCTTTATATAAGAATAGAATTTTTAATATTTATTGTGTAGATTTGTGAAATGTAATAAATTTGAGAATTTTTTTAAAAGGTTTATTTTTTTTATATGTGATGAATTAAACAAATGGGAAATAGTTTTTCGGAATAAATAATAAATTGGGGGAATAGGTGAAATGTCAATTTTTACCCTACGCATCAAGAAAAAAAACGGCGCTGTCTTTTGAAGCGTTCGGAAAATGCTCAGCGTTTTTACGAATGCGTTTAAGGGGTGGAGACTGCCACCGGTCTCACTCTCCAGATTTATACTGCAAGAATGAAATAAAGTTGGTTTCTTGGTGCTCTCCTCAAGACTCTGCAGCAGGTTAGTAGTTCCCATGGCACTGTCTTTCAGCAATTTAAATCATTTAACTTTGTAAATTTTTGCTTTTGATTAAAGGGGTTTTTTTCTTTTTTATGAATATTGTTAATAAATTACTGCAACTAGTTTTTTTGTTTGTTTGTACCCGTGAATGCCTGCGAGTTAATTGCAGTAGCTGCGCATGGGTTAGGTTTCTGGTGGGTATGAGGAATTGAATTCAGTGACTTCAGTTCTCATTGTATCCGAAATTCTCAGTTTTGTTTGGATTTCTTTCTTGCTAGTTTTAGTACCCTTTTCTTTTTCTTTAATTTTTTTTTTCTTTCTTCGTTAATTTGCTTAAAAAATTCTCTTGAATGAAATAGGAATTGAAGGGCTTAGTAAGAAGGAGAGGAGTTAGAAAAAAATGGGATTTTGTTTAAATGTTATTGCTGTTGAGTGTGAATTGTTCTGCTGATTATGTATCATTACCTGTTCATTTTTCAGTTTATGTAGGCATATTGGAAGAAACACATAGTTTGTTTCCAAAACAATCATCATGCTACGACATTGTGGTTTTAATTGTTTTATTCAAAGGCTGATGATCTTCACTAGAATGTACAGTTCAAGAGAGACATTGGCTGATACACCTGATATGGTAAAAAGGATATATAAGATTATGATGTCTTGTCCAAAATTGGGGCTTGATACCACCTTTGAGCAGAATGGAGTTAGGGTTTCCCCTGAAGTAGTTGAGGAAGTACTTAAAAGATTCAAAAATGCTGGAATGTTAGCATACCGGTTTTTCGATTGGGCTGGCAAACAACGAAGTTATGAGCACAGTATCAAAGCATACCACATCATGATTGAGTCTTTAGCCAAGATAAGGCAGTATCAGATAATGTGGGATCTCGTGAATGCTATGAGAGGTAAGAACATGCTGAACATCGAGACATTCTGTATAATTATGAGGAAGTATTCTAGGGCCCAGAAGGTGGAAGAAGCCGTTTACACTTTCAATGTTATGAGAAAATATGACGTGCCTCCAAATCTAGCCGCTTTCAATGGTTTATTGAGTGCCTTGTGCAAATCTAAAAATGTCAGGAAGGCTCAGGAGATCTTTGATAGCACTAAGCACCAGTTTACTCCTGATTCAAAAACTTATAGCATATTGATTGAGGGATGGGGAAGGGCTCCCAATTTACCCAAAGCAAGGGAAATTTATCAAGAAATGGTCGAGGCAGGCTTTGAACCTGACATAGTAACCTATGGGATCATGGTAGATATTCTCTGCAAGGCAGGTAGAGTTGATGAAGCAGTCAATATTGTTAAGGAGATGGAATATAGTGGTTGTAGGCCAACGTCGTTCATTTACAGCGTTTTGGTTCATACGTATGGTATTGAGAATCGAATTGAAGATGCTGAAGATATCTTTCTTGAGATGGAAAGGAGTGGAGTGGAGGCTGACGTGGCTGCATATAATGCCTTAATCAGCGCGTTCTGCAAAGTTAGCCAATTTGATAATGCCTATAGGGTCTTGGATGAGATGGATAAGAAGAAAGTTTCTCCAAATTCAAGGACTTGTAATATTATTATGAACAGTTTGATAGGCTGTGGAGAGACTGACAAGGCTTTTAAGGTCTTCCGGAGGATGATCAAAGTTTGTGAGCCAGATGCCGACACATATACTGTGATTATCAAAATGTTCTGTGAAAAAGATGAGCTAAATATGGCTCTTAAAGTATGGAAGTACATGAAAAAGAAGCAATTTGTTCCAAGCATGCACACATTCTCTGCCCTTATTAATGGACTGTGTCATAAGGCTGATACCTCAAGGGCTTGTACTTTAATGGAAGAGATGATAGAGAGAGGAATAAGGCCAGGAAGAGTGACATTTGGCAAGCTGAGACAGTTGCTCCTCAAGGAAGGGAGACATGACGTCCTCGACTTTCTTCACGAAAAAATGAACCTTTTGGTTAAGGAGCCCTTGTGTGATTGAATATGTGTATATATGTATATATATATATATATATATGACAAAGAGCTAAGGACAATTGCACAAGCAATTATTAATTTCAAGATTTGGAGTTCTGGAAATCTTGGTTCGCGGCCCAAACAACTGTTTACAATTCCTATGTGCTAGATGATGAATTTGCTCTTAGAAAGGTATCCCCTTTTTCATTTTCTTTATAATATACTGTTCTTCAAGTTGACAACTTTACTGATGATATGTATTGTCATCTTCAGCTGTATCTGATGATGGGGGGAGTTTTTGCTGAATCTACTGATGTTTCTCAAGGCTAGTATTCCTGCCTGTACTGAAATTTTTGGACAGAGTTTCTCCATGTTCATGATACGAGTAGTTAAGGGAGCAATACTTCAGATTCTCCATTCAAACTGTAAACTTGTTTTTGTTTCTTGAGCTCTGAGGTTTCTTTTTGAAAAGGGAGCTTAGTTTACATTTCTTGGATTACCAGAAAGGAGTTCTGGAAAAAAAAATGAAGTCTTGATCATGATTATCCTTCTTGTATTATAGAATTCCATCATTCTTGTGTTATGTTCAGTCTGGGGTTGTGGAATGTATATATATATATATATATATATATATATATATATATATATATATATATTCATGATTATTTCCAGAAAGCAGAATTTTGTGCAAAAATGGAGATTAAGAATAATTTGTAGAAATTCTTGAATTTTAGTTGATTTCAATGGAGAAAATCATGATTTTGAAAATTAATAATCAAAAATCCTTGTTTTTTGTATAAATATTTCATGTTTACTATAAAAAATAAATGTTTCTTATAACCAATTATGAACCAATGATAAAGATTAGTTGCCATTAAAAAGGAAAAATAAAATAAAAATCTAAGGATTAAGTTGATAATTTTGACATTTATGTCATAATTAAATAAAATCCACAATATATATATATATATATATATATATTATATATATATGTGTATGGTAATAAATAAATAAATAAATAAATGGATTCTAGATTATCCATTAACATGTTTTTTTCATTTAACGTTTGATTCTAATTATTTACAATTTTCCTTAATTAATTAACTTTCTACTAATCAAAGATAATACAATTAATGTATTATTAAAAACCATGTCTTATTTGACCACGTGGAATCTTTTGAATTAAGAACTATTTTTACTTCAAAAGACAAAATAAAATAAATCATCAATTACGAAAGCTGAATATTTATTATAAATTATCAGTAAATTCCGCATTATTTAATAATTTATATTGATAAAACTAATAAAAAAAATTAATATTCGCTCATAATATTCAATTAAAACAGCTCGTATTATTAAAATAATAATAAAAAAAAGAAATCATCGTTATCTGACTTACCATTTACCAAACCAATTTATGTTCCTACGCGGCGCCTCGTCTTCTAATGTCATGCTGACTTTGTCTCTCATCTCATGCATATCCCCGCATTTTACTACACGTACTGCTTCCCGTATGGCTATAAAACTGAAAAATAAGAAAGAAAAATTCTGAAATTTTTCCATCTCGGGGGATTAATTTGGTTAATTCGTTCGTAATAATCAAATTTTGTTTGTTTTTTTTTATCTTTTTTTGTATATAATTATAAATCACAGAGTCTCCAACAGCCACACCCAAATTGAGGGAAAAGAAGAAGAAGAAGAATTTCTCCTCCTTCCTTCTCACACCCAACAACAATGGCTCCGGATCTCTCCGCCATCCTCCCTAGGGTTCTTATTGTCTCCCGAAGAACTGTTCGTAAGAACAAGTTTGTTGATTTCGTTGGTACGTTTCTTTTAATTCTGTGAATTTTGATTGTTTTATGTGTGTATATATATATATATATATGTATATTGGTTTAAAGAAAAAGAGGACAGAAAAATAACTCACTGAGTTTTAACCGAGTCACAATGACTCAGTAGAACACGAATGAGTTTATGGAACGATGATGATGATGATTATTAATTGCAGGAGAGTATCATCTAGATCTGATAGTAAGTTATGGAGCAGCACCGGTAATAGTTCCTAGAGTGAGTGGAGTTCATACATTACTAGAGAGTTTCGAACCGATTCACGGCGTCCTACTCTGTGAAGGCGAAGATCTCGATCCATCACTATACGACGCCGAATTACACAGATTTTCATCGGAAGAATTGGAAGAAATTAGGCGAATTCACAGGAGCGATACAGCGATCGATCGGGAAAAGGATTCGATTGAATTGAGTCTCGCTAAGCTTTGTTTGGAAAGAAACGTACCTTATTTGGGGATATGCAGGGGATCGCAGGTACTCAACGTCGCTTGCGGCGGAACCCTATATCACGACGTCGGAACAGAAATTTCAAGGAATAATTTATCGAGAAATGTCGTAGAACATATTAATTACGAAGATTATGATGGACATAGACATTTGGTTAGCGTGGTGAAGGATACACCATTGCATCGGTGGTTTAAGGACTCCATGGATGATGAGAAAATGGAGCTTTTGGTCAATAGTTATCACCATCAGGGGGTGAAGAGATTGGCTCAGCGGTTTGCTCCGATGGCATTTGCTCCTGATGGTTTAATTGAAGGATTTTATGATCCTGATGCTTATAATCCTGAAGAAGGCAAGTTTATCATGGGACTCCAGTTTCATCCCGAGCGAATGCGTCGCCATGATTGTGATGATTTTGATTATCCTGGTTGCTCTTCTGCATATCAGGTTTGTCAATTCCCTCTTTCCCTGTCACGATTACTATGAGAGAGAGTTAAGGTGGAGAAAAGAGAAAAGGAATAAGTTGAAGTTGTTACCACTACTAACAAGTACTACTTTTGCAGGAATTTGTGAAAGCTGTGATAGCATATGGAAAGAAGTTGAATGGAGCAGCCAGTGTGCCAAAAGGACCAACCATGGTCCAAAAGGAGTTGGAGAAAAAGAGAGAGAGTCTCGTCAGAAGCTTCTCAATTGCAAAGAACTTGTACAGCACTGGCAAATCTTCCACCCAGGAGTCTGATCTTGAAGAAGGAGCTGAATTTCTTCAGGTATACTACATATTCTATTTACTTTCTACATTAAGATTTCTGAGAATTCACCTCTTTTGCACATAAGAGTATTGTCCCTCCCACTAAATATTACTTTTTGTAGCTTTCTTTATTTTGATACTTATTTTTATATACTTGTAAATGAGAAGTATATAATAAGTTGATAAAATAATATGAATGAATGCATGCATGCAGGCAAATACAGTATTGAGTCTACAACAGCATAACAGGCTGAAGCAGATGGGGGCAACAGTGAGGAATGCAACGGCATACTTGCAGAAATTGCAGATGGAGGAAGAGAAGGTGAAAATGGCGGAATTTATAATAGGAAAAATGTCGATTGAACAATTATCGGAAATGAATTCTTTTTACCATAAGATGGGGCAGCTATGTTCAGAAGCTTTAGATAGGAAACAAAATGCCCTTACAACATCCTGAAACTTTTCTTTTTAAGCTGCTGCATCATCATTTTGGCTTTCTTGTTCAAGAAACTCTTTTTCCCTCTTGGGATTAATTTGGCTTTTTAAGTGAACGTCAATATGATTAAATCACATTTAAATTTAAGATTGTGGTCATAATAGAATAATATTTCATTACATGCAAATAGTGGAAAAGAAGAGAGGGAAATGTAATTGCATTCTAAAATATTGATTACAAAATGAGAAATGAGTTAATATATATATATATATATATATATATATTTACAGTCCTCCAAAACATAGTATATAATATGATACCTTTTAAGACATTTTCAAAAATATTATAAAATAAGATATATTAGTTTAATTAAGAACACAAAATCTTCCAATAATACGTGTCAATTTAACAAACTAAGAAAACTAAAATCATTATATGTTAAGTCAATGTTTATAAGTCAAAAGTTTCCTTTTTGAATATTTGAAAAGACAAAAATGAAAAGGAAAAACAAAACTTTTGTTTGTAAAATTCTATATATATTTGTTCAAATGGACCTTTCGATAACAAAATTGAACTTAACATTCAAGTCAGGCACCTGCAAGCTCCATATTTGTCTTGTATCTCTTAAAAGTACAATTACTTTATACTTTCCTTAACAAGGCTCACAAAAGTTTTTTTTTTTATTTCCTTTGCTGGTTAACTGACACAAAAACAACAATAATACTTAAAACTTTCAAAATTTCAGGAACACTGGAAACAAAACAAAGAATCAACTGAAATAAGAGATAGTATACCTAAAGTTCAATTTCATTAGCTTATTAATAAAAATGTGTAGCAAGATGGTTTAAGTATGCACTAACAACAGCAAGTGGGGAACCTAAACTAAAATGTAAAATCAGTATAACATCTATCAAAATCCCCTGAAAACCATAAAAAAGAGAATCATTATTGAGAGCCTTATATCATTTATCACTATGGCATCAAAAGAGGCCTGCTATGTTAAATCTTGATGTCAAATAAATAAACTGCCGAGCGCAACTGGCACACATCTATCATACAGAGAGGCCAACAGACTGATGCCCGCCTTCAGCTGTCCCATGACAATACCAACTCTTATTTTTTCTTTCCCCCTTCAAAGCAGCATTTTTGTGTTGTGCTTCTAATAAAATATCTGTGTCCACTTCACCAATGGTTTCAGTTTTCTAAACCATCTCTATCTTTCAATCTTTATTTTTTTTCTTTTTCTTTATTTTTATTTTTTTCCAATTTCTCTCATAATAATAGATAATGCGGCAAGAAACTAGAAGTCCACAGGATAAGTACTTTGGATTCACCTACGACGGAAAAAAAGGAAATCTGGATGATTGACTTGAAGGGAAGAAAGCCAGTTTTCGGCATCCTGCAATAGGGAGTTCAACAATTGGCGTGCACCACCTCCTTCATTGGGGATCCAAGACGATGGCTTGAACTTGTAGGAAGCAAGACCAAAAACAGGCAATGAAATGTTTGGAACTCCATCCCTTTCACTAGGAGTGAGGACTGGAGCAGGCACACTTTGAGAACCTGCACAACCATGTATTTGCATCACCAAATGAACAAAGGAATATAGAGAACCAATTATAGTTTGACAATTACTCATAAAAGTGCAAGCTAGGAAAACAGACAGGCCAGAATGCAGAAACAAGCACAAGGCAGAATCCCTCCCACTTATCAAACTCCACTCACACTTATCTACCCCACCCCTAATTACTTTCTTTGAATTAATTGGACTCAAGGTTTTGAAACAATATTCATCAACCAAAATAAGGACCAGGAGCATGCTCAAATATAACAAGAGAAGGTTTTAGGGAATAAAAAGGAGTAACTGAAGAAATATTAAGAAAATGTTCACTGGAATCCAAAACAAAATGCTTCAGAAAATATTCACTTTGTACCTAGCAATATAAAAGAAGAATTCACAAAATGCAAATGTCAATGTTTCTTGAATAGAGAACAGAAAAGGTGAACAAAGAATTTTTCAACTACCTAAAAGAGGTGTATGGAGTGAGTGGAAAGTCAGAAAGCAAGCATCCAAATCTTTAAGGGTTGTTCCCACAGGTATTCTGTAAATGGGATACCTGAAGCAGAAAAATCAACATAATTGCGTTAGTTGCCCAAGCTTTCTAATAAATGAGCTAATAGAAGAGCGCCAAACAACTATACCATGCCACTGATATCCAACTTGAAGAATGCAAATCACAACTTCTGAGAGTTTTCAAATCAGGGAAGCCAATAGCGAGTTGTGATATCTATGATAAAAGAAACAAAAGGTTAGTAATAAGGAAAAAATGTATATTCCTATACAAAACATTACTCATTTTCTTATTGGCTTCAAGATGGGAATATGAGACAAACTTTCTCTGCTAATGGTTCTCGACCATAAGGCTGGCCCTGCTCAAAATACTCAAACAACAAGCAGCCTTGAGAACTGCCAGATTCACTTTCATCACTAGAAAAGCCTTCCTGAGAGGATATTTGGTGTTGCCTCAATGATAATTGATCCATTCTAAGACGGTCAATGGCTGACTGGCATCTGTAGCTACCATGCTCCCTTGAATAATTCATAAAACCACTCCTATCATGTTCACAGTCACTGCTTCCATCACTACAAGAATCTCTGAAAGAATCACCATCACTATCCTCACCTAATGGCCTATTTAAGGAAAGCATTAGAGGTATTGCATTAGAAGTTGTATTGGAGTAAAGCTCTAAGCTATAAATTCTGTAATTTCACTGCCAAAAAATGAATGAAGCTCAACTCCAGTAGATAATTAGAAGAGCTTAATAACTTAACAAAAATTCTACAGAAACAAAGTGCCAGAATGTACTCAATAGTCAATCAATAGATACCAGAGATTGCAGGTAAACAAAGAAAATACCGCAAAGGTTCTCATTTAAAGTGTATGTAAATATTATTCAACTATAAAATCATCTAACATGAAACACACATAAATAGGTGTACATATATATTCTATCCACGCTGCAACAAGAGCACAATGTAAACTAACTTCGGCCAAGAAATGCAACACATTGCAAGAATGTTCTGATAACACAACATGCTCTACACTCTAAATCAAGACAAACAATTTAGCACAAAAACGCATTAATTGAGTGAGATACCTTGATTTTGCTAAGGATTTTGATGAGTCACCATATAATTGCATGCCAGACAAATAAGGGACATAGTATTGAATAACTCTATCCCTGTCATTCAATACCAATGGTACTCCAACACCATATGCACTCCACTCTTCTAATGACTCCCATAAATCACCAAGTACGAAGTAAGGCTGGAACTCCACATCACAAGTCCTCAATCCTCTCATCGTGGTCTGTTTTTTTTTTTTTTTTACAACAAGCATTCAAAATAATTTTGTTAATAATATGACATGTAAAATGTATATGTTTGCTTATTTACTACATCCCAGAAATACACAATCATCAAACAAGAATATATATCCACGATTGGCCTGAAATGACATAACAACTTCATTTTTGCCAGGTATTCCATTTAGAGTCTCCAGATGAGAGCTATTATATCCATTTAATATGTTAAATTCTAGAATTGTTCCATGAGTTGCCAACAAGATAGCTTAAATCCTCATTGCTTGTTTGGAAGCAAGATGTTGCTCTATGTCATGCTAAGAAAGCAAAGAATGTAACTGACATATTTTATATTGTTCAAGTTAAAATGAGGGGAGTAAAAATTAAATACTTTAAAATGTGAATATTACTATCATTTGAAAGAAATGTCCAGTTTACAACAATTTTTTACATTAAAAAGCATGAATGATATAAGGTGTTCATATAACTAACATATTGACTTCATAGTTACTCCAGCCTAAAAGAAAAAATGATTTACTTTAAAATCTTTAATATTCATTTTTATATCATGTAAAAGAAAATATGCAGTTTACAACAATTGGGACTAATATTTGACTTCATTGTTAATCCAGCCAGAAATTACAATTTTTATTTTTTTTTTATATATCACTTAAATGAAAATATCTATTTTACAACACTTAGTACAATAAAAAAACATTAGTAAGATTTATATAAAAAAAAAAAAAGACTGTATAAAAATGTGAATGAGATAAAGAATAGCGAAACCTAATTACCCAGCGGAAATGGAGAAAATAAATAAATAAATCAAGAATGAATGATACGAAAGAGTAGCAAATTTGACCTTTGAGAGATACTGAGTCGGAACAGAAGGAGTAACAGACTCCAAAAATTGTTCAAAGTTCGACAACAAAGGCGCCCGTGCCAGCGGCCGCGCCACAGATGACAAGTCCTTCTTCTGCTGTTGAACTTGCACACCAACTCTTCCGACAGGACTATCGGAATCCTCCGGCGACTTTTGAGTGATTATTACATCAGCATCAGACTGTACTCTCCTCAAATGATCCTGACTTTGTTTCTGATGATTATTACGATTCTTGCGTGCATTCGCCGCACTGTAAAATCGATCTTCTCCATTCCTACTCTTACTAAAGTGCAGTCCTGTTCCCAACATCTCCTTATTCTAATTAAAAACAACACTCCAAAAAATTTCTCTCCGTATAGAACTACCTCTATTAACCAACCCTATACAAGTAGAAATAATTAGTAGATATTCAAATTGATCAGTCTAATATTCGACCGATACAAAATTAAACGGCTCAATCGGAAGAAGAGGCAAAAACAGGCAACTCAACAACAACAAGTAGGAAATAGGACTGAATAATAACTAACCCTAACAATGTTGAAACAGATCAAAATCACAGATAATATATATATATATGTATGTATATTTGGAAATGTATCGATATGTATGTATATGTATCTATATATTAAGATAATACTTGTTAGATGAAAAGGGGGTGGAAGGAAAGTATGTTGAAGATGAGAATGGCAGATTGAATGAAAAAAAAAAAAAAAAGAGAAGAAAAGTGCCAGAGAAAGAGAGAGAATCCAAAAGGTCTGAGAAAATAGATGGGTTTTTGGGCTTAGGAGAAGATGATCAAATATATATATATATATTATTATTTTTTAAATAGTCCCTTTTTTTTTGTGCAAAATACTAATTAATAATTAATAGTAATAAATATGGTCCTATACAGTTTTTTTTTGGTTACAGAAAACTAAATTAATGACCGTTTTAATTCTTAAATTACATTTTATATAAAAACATTATTAAATTTTTTTTAATGTAAATATTATCTAATACTGTGGACATTATTGCATTATAATTAATTAGAATATCTTCTATTTTAAGAAATGTTAGGGATTCCTTTCTCCTTCAATTTGCAAACAAAACCCTATTTTTATGTAAGTTTTGCTTTTAAATAGTGAACGAGAAGATTCATTTCTAGAGAAGATAAAAGCACTGTTTTAGGGTTTCCAAATTTGATAATTTTATAACAAAATAAATAAATAAATATATATAATAAATAAAAGGCATGTCTCACGTTGTTAGGGTCTCCATTGGATTGCTTGACAAGAAACATTAAAATTTTTTAATAAAAAATAATAGATTAAACGTTAATATTGTCAAACTAATTACTTTGTCTTAATTATGATATTAAAATATTTAGTGGTATTTATTATAAGATTTTTAAATTAAAAAATACGAAATTATTAATTAAATTAATTAGACCTCCATTTACTTTTTATTATTAAAAATAGAAGGCGGGAAATTTTGTGTTGGGAAGGTTTTTTCAGGAAGAAAACAAGCCACCGACCACGGGATTATAAACATGATCAGATTGAAACCACCAACTAATGCAAGAACGTGATTGGTTAGCTTTCTAGTCTTTCGGATTATTCAATAATAAAACTGTTCATGTCCTTCTGCCACGTGTTACTTTGTCCCCACTTTCCTTTTTTTGTTTTTTAATTATCTCAAAACGTCATTTTCTTATCTAAATCTACTCCCCTAAGTAGTGGGGTCCGTTCATCTTCAGTGAAATGTAATTGTCGCGTGAATCAACGCGACCTATTAGCAACTTATTAATGAGGCTAACCTTTTTTATTTTCTTGAAAAACGTGTGATATTTATTTATCACAGCTCTGAATATAAGAAGCAATCTGTCTATTCGAATACCTTTGCTCGTCACGCTCTTCCTGGAGCGCGTGCGTTTGATAATGTTCTTTCACTTCTATATTTCTTGTCTTAATATATATATAATATATATATATTATATGCTAGGGTATCGTTCCAAAGACCAAAAAGGTATATACTTAGGAAAATCCTTTGCTTAAGCAACTTGTAATACTAAAATCCAAGATAAAAGTAGTTGATAAATTAATTGCTATATCTTAAAACCTTTATGTTATGATCACATTTTCTATAAAAGTCTCATGTTAATATAATAGTTATAGTAAAAATTTTACTTAAGACTGTTCATGCAGTTAATTAATCAAAATTGTTATTTTTAAATAATATATGTAAGTGAGTTGATAAAGAGTTTTTATGTATGTATGCGGCAATTGTTTTCATTTACATGTGTAAACTAGAATATATGTGATGAAAAATTGAATGGCTCATAATGAACTCATCCAATTTGGTTTGGAGGTGTACAAGTCATGATGGCACTTTTTATTGCTAGGAAAAGGATGGCTAACAAGACAAATTGGTTTCAATCAAATTGCACAAAATGGAGCATCAAGCATAAACTTTATAGCACAGGTGGATGTAATAAAACAACAACCTTGGTAGTGTTTAAGGAACTAGTGACTTTTCAAGTATTTCAACCCTTTGTTAATTGTGATTATATATATATATATATATTTTTTTTTTTTTTTGCATATCTACAAATACAAGAGAAATCTTTCTATTTTTTCTAAAAACAATATTGTTGTAATAATCTCTTCTTCCATCTTTAAAGGGGGAGAAACAAAGAATCACACACACACACACACACACACACACACTATATATATATATATATATATATATATATATATGTATATATATATATATGTATATATAAGTGTGACTTGACCACATTGAATGAAAAAAAAAATGAAAAGAAGTTGACAAATTTTTTGAAAAGTCTAAATTAGGTTAAGTTATACAATTGTCTTTTCATGTACCTAATTTTATTAGATCATAGTATTATATTCTTAGTTTGATTTTCAAATAATAAGAATATATTCCTACATATAAAGTAAAAATATAAGTTTTTTATCACTACTACTACAAATATATATATATATATATTTATATATATAATATAAAACACATATTTATTAAAGTTTTTTAAAATTAAGAGTTTTGAAAATATTTTTTTACTTTGTATATCAAAATATTTTTATTAATAAATATTTATAAAAAAATGTGTAGCTTAATTAGTAACTGTTTTACTTGTAACTTTAAAAGATCATAAGTTCGAGACAATTTAAGCAAATATATTAAAGAAAAATATATATTTTTAAAAAAACTTTATTTCAATTGGTAAACCTTTTAAAGGAAGAAAACACTATAAAATATATATAGAACTAAAAAATTTAAAATTATTTTAATAACCTATTTTTTAGTGTATCTTTTCTTTTAATTAAAATTTTTAAGTGAAAATTTTATTAAAAAAAGAAAATATTCACTAATTGATCAAAATCATTCATTGTAATAGAACAAAGAGTAACTTAAACATAAATGGAAATAAAGTATTCAATTTGAAACATTTAGGTGAACAGAAAATTACTAAATTAATATTTAAAAAAAATACAGAAAAAACTCTATCTAAATATCCAATCTTCCAACAAAACTCAAATGTATTATTGAGATTCGAATTCACATTATTTTTAACAATAACCTAATTCACCCCGGAAGCATAAAAAAAATATAAAAATCGAACAAAGAACTTAGAAATAACAACCTTGAAAATTAAATATTATTTAAAAAAGCCAAACAAACCCTTCTTAGAAATAACAAGACTTTCAAGAACCCTTCAAAACTTTGACAACCAAAAAAAAAAAATAAAAATGCTATACATGTGGAGAAGAAAATTCTGCATTTATTGATGCTACTATTGGACAGATCTCATAGAAGAAAAGGGTGTGAAATCAATGTGGTCGGTTTTGATTTGGAATTTCATATAAACCCTAAATTGGCTTTCCTTTCCACACCAATTTTTAAGCAAAAATGCCCAAATTCTCCCACTTTGACAAAGAAATTCAAGGAATATATTAAGGTTACTTAGATTTAAGAATTAACAAGAAATAGTTTCCTTTTTAAGAAAATAAATATTTATTGGTCAAGCATTTGAGTGAAAATAGGGTAATAAAACAAAAGTTTAGGACACGGCTAGAAAATATGGAATGTTTTGTAATTTTTTCCTGTAATTAATTAATGTCTCTATAATTGTTAATTAACCCATGTTTAGGGGCTATTAAGGTTTTTTTTTAAATGCTAATTGGGGCTATTAAGGTTTGAGCTGCCCTATAATGTTAGGCCGGTCAACGCTTTGTCTGTTATTAATAAACTCTTCTTTTGTGGAGAGCATAAGTCCACGACTATTTTTATCTTTTAAGAGAGCCCTTTGAACATAGAATCGTTCTAAACCAATATTTATTCCTCTTAGACTCTTCTCCAACCTTTTCTTTTTGTTGACCAGATAATGTAAGGTCAACTCTTAAAACTCGTAAACCAACAACTATAAAAAGGAGTACCACTTACTAAATGATGTGTGGTACCAAGTTGCATAAAAAGTCCCCTTACCAAGTTGATGAAGAATAAAAATCTGAGATTCAATTTGGATAGCTACTAAATAAAATTCTACTAAATAAAATTCTAGACAAGTTATATATTTAATTATATATATATATATATATATATATATATGAAGAATATGAAATGCGTAAGGAAACTTCATTGCCACCTCCACCATGGACATGCTCAGCCAGAAGGTCTTTTTTCTATATGATCATGATGAACCCTGAAAACAATTGTCAAGAACTCATTAGCTTAATAAAGAAAGAAAAGAAGAAAAAGAGAGTTTTTTGTTCTGTACGAGTCTTGTATAATGTATTTCAACTCTTAATCATCAGTCAAATGCATATTATAGCAGATTCAAAGAAACTGTTTGGACACATAGATTAGAAGAGAAGTCAATTCCTCCGAATTTCTTATGCATATATATATATATATATATATATATAATAAAATAAAATTCTTGCAGTAAAATCAACAGTCTTAAGATGTGGGCAGATGTTGACAGCCATTTTTGAGCCAGCTTCGCTTCAGAATTCTGATTTCTGATCTATTTTTACCAAGTCAAAATAGCCATCTTCTTCTTTTCTTTTATTTCTTCTTTCTCTGATTATCTTCACAAGGACTTATTATAGCCTCTTGTTCATGACCACCACAAACACACACAGATGAAAGGGAAGAGCATGTGTACTAGTAGTAGCAGAAAAAGAATCAGTGGGTTTTGGGTTTCTTCTTTTATTATACTCTGTTTTGTCTTTTTTGTTCAGAGATCTTCTGGCGCTGATGATTACGGGTACAAATCCTGCGTTGTGAAACATTGTGAAAAGGGTCCAAAAATAAAGTTCCCATTCTACATTACTGGTGAGCAAGAACCTTTCTGTGGGCTATTTAGGATCTATTGTGGTAGCGGAAGTAGTAATAATGGCGGATATCCCATGATTCGTTTGTCGGATAACGAGTATGTTATTACTGAAATTTCTTACGAGAACCGTTCTTTCTGGGTTCATAATGCCGCCGTTGATACTATTCCTGGAAATTGTCTATTGAATTTTAGAAATGTTACGCCTCCCCAACCGAGCATGGCGATTGTGTCGTCTTCTAGTCTTCATCTGTTGTCGAGATGCGTTGGAGAAATACCTAGGGAACTTGAGAAATATAAGGTTGCTTGTGATAATGATACTGCGGATCGATGGGAACTTGCCATACTTGGAGATGACGAGAATTTGAGTTCTGGGATTCGACAGTGCCACATTGATGTGGTGGCGCCGGTGGAATTGCGCGGAGACGAAGGACGGAATGGGGCGGTGGCGGATAATATTGAAGGGGTGTTGAGAAGGGGATTTGCCTTGAACTGGACTTCTAGAGACTGTACTAGGTGTGAGCAAAGCGGTGGGCATTGTGGCATCGAACCCACCACTAATGGATTCAGGTGTTACTGTCCTTATGGATTCGAATACACAATCTGCAAATCAAGTAAGTTTCCCTCTCTCTCTCTCTCTATATATATATATATATATATATATATATATATATATTTATATATATCTCATTCATACATCGTTGAAAAACCTAGGAATTTCAGTAACAAAAACGATTGAAATGGCAAAAAAAGAAAAAAAAGAACTAACATGTTCTGGGACAGTTATCTCGGATTCTTGAATTTCTGCAATTCAAGCTCCCTTTTGTTCAGGAAACAACTCTGCTGCAAAGCATTTATTGCTTGAACTGTTTGATAATGGAAGAGAATTATTTCTTGATAAAATTTTCTCATAGGGAAGCTCACCACCTAGATACCACAAACATATATATATATATTGAAATTGGATACTTTGATTTAGGACACCAACATGTGTACGAGGTCCAAAGAATGCATAGGTTGTCCTCCATCCTTATTTTAAGACTTGGAACATATAGAATTAGTTATCTTCCTAAAACTGCAAATGCTTTCATGATTCTAGGAATCAGCTAATCATAGTATTCTGTGTTTTGGTGTTGATTTTGGAAAAAGAATACAATAATATAAAACCTCTGTTTCTTAGCAAACAAACAAAGGGAATCTTTACTATATATATATATATATGACACTGAATTGTTTATATAGATTTTATAATCTTTCCACATAAAGGGGAATCAGTTTATTTTTTTCTCTATATGCCAATAAAACCAAACATACTCTTTCTTTTTAAGGATTATGACTAAAAAGACATGTTCTTGGAGCTAGCCTATGGAATTAATTCTATCCTTTTTAGGGATTTGGGTTCATTGGTGTTTCTATTTTAGCAAAAACAATACAAATACAAAATCTACATCCCTTAGCTGGATTTCGTAGTCTAACGAAGCTGCAAGGAAGAAAAGCAGGATGCAAGAACAAGAAAATGAAAAGAATAGGTGTAGAGAAATTGCATGATGAAATGTTTACTATAGCTAGGAACTTCAAGCCTGCAGTGGCATATCTTTTGATGCAATATATATATAGGTTGAATCTGAGGCCATATTCTGCTTACAAGATGAGTGGACTAATAGGATGTCAGATTTCTTCTTTAGTATATATATATAAGTGATCTATTCTGGTTAGCAGTGTTATTCTACTCTGATTTCTGATCTTTTGTAACTTCTGTTATCCCATAAGTTTCTCTTGCATTGCTAGATTGACCATTTCTTCAGAAATCCAAGAATGGACAGGACTTAGAAAAAACATCTTGTATCCCATCAGCAATATCCCACATTGGTTTTTTTATTTTTTCTCTCAGCACATCTTTGATATTTTAAGTGAAATGTGCTTGAACTGTTGTGTTTTCCAGTTGGACAGCAGAGACTCTCTTCTAACTAAAATATTTGATTAATCCCATTTGCTTCTGACGTTTGTATGGAATGCAGATATTGGCAAACTAATTTGATAAAATTACCAGATCCTGACAGCAAAGAAAGTCAAAATTTGATCTGTGATAAAATAAGACCTTATACAATGTTATGTCATCATTGAAAATGACTTAAACCTAATCTAATATGCATCATGCTATAGATTCTTTATTCATTTCCCTGCATAAGTGTTTATCTAAGAATTAAGATCTTCTTTTACATTCAGCTTCCCAAGCAAAAGGGAGGCTTTCCTTTGAAACTGCTTCTAGCTAGTGCTGGAAGAGCAGCAATGGAAGAAACTATCAAAAAGATTTCTTTGAACTTTGAAAAAATGGATTGGTCTTTATTACAAAATACATATTTGGACATGCTGTTGAAATCCCTATAGTAGAAATGTGTAGGTTAGGTTCACTTCTACTCAGGTCTTTCTTCAACTTTTCATTGAACTTTTCTCAGTTCACTTCCCTTGTCTTTATTTATCTGGATAAGGACTTGATGCTTCCTTGCTCCACGTCCCATGCTATCAAAGAATGGTATGCAAGAATAAGCTATAGCTGCTTGTTGTCATGTCCATAGTTGCATGCTGATCAGGAAGTTAAAATTTCTGGCTTTAATCTTTCAGAAACTGAGTTCTTCATGTCCGGATGAACTAGGCCTTGATCATGTAATCACTTTTATAATCATGGATTTAGGTTAAGACAAGATCAAATAGGTGATCAGCCAATTTCTAAGTGTCAAAATAGTGTCAAATCTTCAGAATTTTTCCTCCTTGAAGTTGAAGGGATAGAAGAAAATTTTCAGCCTTTTCATACATGAGATGTAAAGCAAGAGTCAAATTGTTGTCAAGTATTTCCAGAAGAAGACAATAATAGGAGGGTGTCTGGCAATTTCCTCCATGTCCAGTGAGCAACAAAAATCAAAACTTTCAACTAATATAACTATTGATGGGCTTTTTGGTCCTTCTCTGCTATCTTCAAATTATTATTATTATTATAATTATTTTTTCCCTGCTATCAAAGTCAACGACTGTTTCCCAAAAAGACTGGTTTCTTTCTCTTCCTTGCACATCTGAGATCCATCATCATATTAAACAAAGAAATCGGGTTCTGGGTTTGCTGTTCTTTGCTGATTTTCAAAGAGGGGTTTTTCATTTTTTCCTTTTTTCCTTATTTCCTTTTTCAGTATGAGTCTTGGATTCTTGTTGAATTTCTTGGTTCTCTTTCATCTTCTTCCTTGTCTGTCAGCTCAAGAATATGTGAACAGTAGTTCTAATTCTATCTGTCCTAATGATTTTGAATGTCCAAAAATTGGTCCTATGAGGTTCCCTTTTGCTAACTTCACACAGCCTGATTGTGGGCTGTGTATGGTCGATTGTCTTGCTCAACCTTTGCCAACAATCAAACTGAGTTCATCTTCTGCGCAACCTTTTCAAGTCAAAAGAAAATTGCAGAGCAATGTTCTCAAGCTTCATGACGCCACTTTTCAGAATCTTCTTCGTCAGAATTATTCCAGTTGCTTTCTGTTCTACTATAATACTCGTATTCCAAACACTTCTTCCATTTCCTTTACTATTAAGTCAAATATCACACTGTTCAGATGCAGCAAAAGTTCCAAGCTTCTCCCAGAAGTTATTGATTATTTCAGCACCAACCAGTTCAAGAGAAATGAGACCTGTCAAGAATTTGATATTTACTATAAAAATCCAAAAACTTGTAACTACAGTCTTGAAGACAAACCTTTTTTACCCGGGTGTTCAGTTCTTCATCTCCCAGTCTGGGAGAATGCATCTGAGGACACTGAATTGTTACAATGGTTGACTGCTGATTTTGACCTTGAATGGCATCTCTCTGATAGATGCTACTATGACTGTCACCTTAAAGGGGGCAAATGCGAGACAGTTGAAACAAACGAGTTTCATTGTGCCAATTATCCGAAAGGTATTGGCAGTTTGGCACAGGGTGGGAAGGGAAATCTTGAAAAAAATTTTAATGCGTACCATTATAGTTACAAGCTTTGATTCTTTCGTCTCGTCTCCGTTGTGCTTTATCACTGATTGATTTATTTTGATCTGAAATGCAGGGAAGAAAAGAAATCCAATCATTCTCTTCACTGGTAAAATCTCTCTTCTAATCTCTGCAGTTCTTTTCATTTGACATATCAAAGGAAAAGAGGATGATGATTCGTAATCAGACCAACAATCTCTTTGATGTTATTGAAGCCTTATATCTCTCTTTGATGTTGTTCAGCTCTACCTATAGCAGTGCTGCTGGTGATTTTCTTGGCAATATCCCTTCTATTATGTCGCAAGAAAAGGATGAAGAATCCTATCCGTTTCATTTCAAGAAAGCTTTCGACGAAGGCCTCCTCAAAACTAGACCTCGAAGGTGGAAGTGTCTATTTTGGAGTTCCTGTCTTCTCCTTTGCTGAACTTGAAGATGTTACTAACAAATTTGATGCATCAAAGGAACTCGGAGATGGAGGTTTTGGAACTGTGTACTATGGTAAGCATACCTACAATCTAACCCAATTTATTCTGCTGGAAATTAGTTTACAGTAGTAATAGCTAATCTTTGTTTATACAAGCTAGGCAAACTTCGTGATGGCAGAGAAGTAGCAGTGAAAAGGCTTTACGAGCACAACTACAAACGCATGGCACAATTCAGGAATGAAGTTGAAATTCTTACTCGTTTGAGGCATCCGAATCTAGTTTCCCTTTACGGCTGCACTTCAAGAAGAAGCAAGGAACTGTTACTTGTGTACGAATACATTCCAAACGGCACAGTTGCTGATCATCTTCATGGTGATAGAGCAAATGATCAATCCCTTACATGGCCAGTAAGAATGAACATTGCCATAGAAACTGCTGGTGCATTGGCTTACCTCCATGCTTCTGACATAATACACAGAGATGTCAAGACTAATAACATACTCCTTGATCACAATTTTCAAGTGAAAGTTGCAGATTTCGGGCTCTCTAGACTGTTCCCCAACGATGTAAGTCATGTCTCAACAGCACCACAGGGTACCCCTGGTTATGTTGATCCTGAGTATCACCAGTGTTACCAGCTGACAGATAAAAGTGATGTTTATAGCTTTGGCGTCGTGCTTATTGAGCTCATATCATCAATGCCTGCAGTTGATATAACCAGGCATCGACACGAAATAAACCTGTCAAATTTAGCAGTAAACAGGATACAAAGACAAGCTTTTGATGAGTTGATTGATTCGTCTCTGGGATACGAATCAAACCCTGAGATCATGAGGATGACAACTTCAGTAGCAGAGTTAGCTTTCCGGTGTCTGCAACTGGAGAAAGAAATGAGACCTACAATGGATGAAGTATTGGAAACCTTAAAAGCAATTCAAGAATGTACTGATAACTATGTCCAAGAGACAAAGGAGACTAAAGAAAACACGAGCGCGGCTGCAGCAGCTGCTGTTGTTTCTGCTTCTGCTGAGTCCAGAGGGAGAGTGATGAACCCTGCCTCACCGGAATCAGACATTGTTGTTTTGTTACATAAACACACAAGATTTCCAACTTCACCAAATTCTGTGACTGACATTTGGGTAAGTGGTTCCAGCACTACAACCAGTTCAAGCAGATGAAAAAAGAAATCCTTGCTCTGCTGTTTTTTATTAGTCTAGGAAGTAGATGTTTTGAACACCTTCAGACAAACAAGTAAGCTATAGCTTATTTTCCTCAACTTCTTTATAACTCATAACAGTTGGAAATCCAAAGAAATAGTGGTAAAAAAGTACAAAAAAATATATCATATATATATATTGTATATGTACATTGTAAATGCAGTGGATCTCATGGAAAAATTTTGGCACCATAATCCACCCTTCTACTTGCATATCTCTACATTTTGTGCTGTTTGCTCATCTGCTATCACTTTCAGATGATCCATTGCGAAAATAGTTCTCATTAGGCTCATTATAATATACAGATACAAATTTAACTTTCGATGTGGGACTCTCGTCATATTTTCGACCCATCAAAATGGGAAGTAGATTTAATTGTGCCCTAACAAAATATCCATTTTGGCAGAAACTGATGAATCACAATTATTCACACTAAAATTGAGGTATTAATTAATTCACTCGTTAACATTTTTCTTACCATGGAAGAAGACGAAGAACCTTCTGGACTGAATTCGGGAATGAATGGACTCAGGAATCAAGAAAAAGCAAACTCAACTTGGGTCGGGAAGATTATTTCATATCCTCTTCTCCTCCATCCATTCCTCTCTATTCATCTTTGATTTTTGATTCAATTGAAGGGTTTATTGTGACTATTCTTCTTTCTCAGACATCTAATGTAAGCCCTCTTTCCTTTTCCCCTTTTTGCTTTCTTTTTTAATGATTTTCCTCTCCAAATCTCAGCAATATATATATATATATATATATATATATATATATATATATATGTTATATTATACTTGCGGATGAAATTTCTTTATCAATATGCATATAGTATTACACAAATCTTTGGTTATCTTTTTCTTGATACTAAATGAGAATCTTTCGTATGAATGAATTTTCCTCTCTGAAGAGGAAAAAAAAAATGGTCGTCTCAAGTCTTTCTGTTACATTTACTAGTCAAAATGGAGGTTGTTGTAGGATAATGTCATGCTAGAATTTCCAAAGCCAGTTTCCACACAAGTCCTCTCCTAACATAAAATATTTCCAAGTCAACTGCGTGCAACACACTCACAAAGGACCAATAATGTTATGGTCTTTTCTTCCTCCTGTCCTCATCCACCATGCATACATAAATCAAAATCCCCATCTCCTAAATTACATTGATTTTGATTCTTATTTGCTGCTGTTGAGCAAAAGGGTTTTTTTTGTTTTTTTTGTTTTTTTCAGTATGGATTTTGTGTTCTTGTTAATTTTCCTTGTGTTGCCTTCTGTATTAGGATTTAACTATTCCACAGCTTCTCCCTGTCCACAGAATTTTAAATGTCAAAATGGTTTCTATTATGATCCTCTCTCTAGCAATACCAATAACTCATTACAGTCTGATTCCTGTGGTTTGTGCTTGACAATCTGTAATAAGCCCCCTCTTCCAAAGATTTTATTGTCTGACCAATGGTTTGATGTTGTAGAAGAGTTCAAGAACAATGTCATAAAGCTACATGATCCCAAATTACAGAGTCTCCTGGATCATCTAGACTGTAACTCTTTCAATTATAATATGAACATTCCAAAAGGTTTTGCTTCAATTTCATACACTATTGTCAGGAATAGAACGTTATTGATATGCAGAAAACCTTATACTCCTAGCAAGGAGATGGTTGATGGTGTCCATGGATATAGAAAATATAATTCCTGTGCAAATTTTGATGTTTATTACTTGTCCCTAGAATATGGTGGTGTACTGTTCGGGACTGAATCTTTATTTCCACCTGGCTGTTCAACTATTCAGCTCCCAGTTCGTCCCTCAAAGGAAGTATCAAATCACAGTAATTTGTTTGATTGGTTGACTGCTGATTTTGAACTCGAGTGGCATACACGGGATAGTTGCACCGGGTTATGTTACCGGCAAGGGATTGAAGAAAATTCTTGTCCCAGAGATGAAGAAGATATGAGTCTAAAAATTTCAGGACAGGGTTGGAATCTCAGTTCATATTTCACTTCGGGTCGAGTTCCATTCTGTCCACAGTTTAGGATGCATGCAAACTGACATTTTTTAGTTCATTTTACTGCAGGGAAGAAGAAGAATATGGAAGTCATTATTGTTGCATGTAAATCTCATTTTTCAATGATTGTGCTGTAATTTTGTGCATCTGATCTTTTTCTTCTTGCCATTCCTTAACTACTACGAGCTTGTACTGTCTTTGATGATTGTTCAGGTGTAGCTGGAGGCGCCTTCTTAACTGTCTTGGCTATGGTGCTGATTTTTTACAAGAAAGGGAAAAGGAAAGGGATTAGTATCCTTCCAACAGAATCGTCAGGGCCCTCCTCAAAATTGGATCTTGAAGGTGGAAGTGCCGTCTATTTTGGTGTACTGGTCTTCTCTTATACTGAACTTGAAGAAATCACAAACAATTTTGATATCTCAAAGAAACTTGGGAGCGGTGGTTTTGGGACTGTATACTATGGTAAGAACCCTAGATTAATCCAGATGCAGGAAAGTGAATTTATTCTTGGTTGCTAATTTTTGTTTTTGTACAAGCTAGGAAAACTTCGTGATGGAAGAGAAGTAGCTGTTAAGCGCCTGTACGAGCACAACCTCAGGAGCATGGCACAGTTCTTGAACGAAGTTGAAATTCTCACCCGTTTGAGGCACCCAAATCTTGTATCCCTTTATGGCTGCACTTCAAGAAGAAGCAGGGAACTACTACTTGTTTATGAATGCATCCCAAACGGCACAGTTGATGATCATCTTCATGGCGATCGAGTAAAGTATAAGTCACTTACATGGGCAGTGAGAATGAAAATTGCCATAGAAACTGCTACTGCATTGGCTTACCTCCATGCTTCTGGCATAATTCACAGAGATGTCAAGACTAATAACATACTTCTTGATCACAATTTTCAAGTGAAAGTTGCAGATTTCGGGATCTCCAGGCTGTTCCCTAACGATGTTAGTCATATCTCAACAGCTCCACAGGGTACCCCTGGTTATGTTGATCCCGAGTATCACCAATTTTACCAGCTGACAGATAAGAGTGATGTTTATAGCTTTGGAGTTGTACTAATCGAGCTTATATCATCGATGCCTGCAGTTGATATAAGGCGACGTAGTGATGAGATCAATCTAGCAAAACTGGCAATAAATAGAATACAAAGAAATGCATATATGGAGTTGATCGATCTTTCTCTGGGATGTGAATCAGAACCTGCAGTCATGAGGATGACAGTTTCTGTAGCAGATTTGGCATTCAAGTGTCTGCAACCTGAGAAAGAACTCAGGCCTTCAATGGATGAAGTATTGGAGACCTTGAAACAAATCCAAGATTGTAAAAATGACAATGACTACAAGGGGTAAAACTGTTTCTCTCTCAGCTGAAATTACATGATGTTTTGTTTGTTTTAGCAGAAAATAAGGATGTTCTGAAGCTGCTGTTGAAAAAATTAAAAAATAAAAAAAATCTTTGATATTATTCAGTAGAGGAAGAGTATTGAAACTAACATGAGAGAACATGGGAACTGATGTTTATTCTTTATTTATATTATTTAAATTGGACATGTTTAACACGCCAATTATGTGAATTATGAATAATTGGTAAATTTGGTCTAAATAAATTTATATTTTACAAGTTTAATTTTTTTTTGCTATCCACTTACGGTTTTCGATGTCCTCACCTTTGTCCTCACCTTTGGTAACTAGTCCAGACTGGAGCTTTTCAAGCTGGAGCTAACTGCTTCACGGGATTCAAATTGGAGATCATCTAGCCTGAAAGTAGCATTCAAAAGTCCGCTTACAACTCCCCCGATCATCCAGGAGTCCGCTTACAACTCCCCTGATCATCCAGGAGTCCGCTTACAACTCCCCTGTAAACTCCCCGATCATCCAGGAGTCCGCTTACAACTCCCCCAATCATCCGGGAGTCCGCTACCAACTTCCCCGATCATCTAACAGTTTCAGAAAGATTTAAACTCTCAATCATCCGGCTTGAAGGAAGCACTCCAAGGAAGAATCTGCTTACAACTCCCCCAATCATCCGACCTGAAGGAAACATTTAGGAGTCCGAAGCACTCCAAGGAGCAATCTGCTTACAACTCCCCCATCATCCGACCTGGAGCCGATCATCCGACCTGAAGGAAACATTTAAGAGTCCGAAGCACTCCAAAGAGGAATCTGCTTACAACTCCCCCGATCATCCGACACATTTAAGAGTCTGAAGCACTCCAAGAAGGAATCTGCTTATAACTCCCCCGATCATCCGATCTAGAACCGATTATCGACTTGAAGTAAACATTTAGGAGTCCGCTTACAACTCCCCGATCATCTGACCATTTTCGTCTTGAATTTTGTATATATAAAAAATTAGATTATTTATTATTTTTATATATAAATTTCATTTTTATAAATAATTACATCATATTAAAATAATATTAAAAGTTCAAAAAGTTTTTGAAGTTTCCTAACAAAAAAAATCATTCCAAATTTTAGGACCACGAAGAACTTGTCAAAGATACTATTCAAATCTTCATAGTAGTAATTACAAACAAGTTGGAACCACAAGCAATTGCCCTGTCCTAACTCCTAACCTCACTATTCCATAATTATTCTCGCATTTTGACTGAACTTTGTGTGTATTTTGTGTGTAAGCATATTTTCTATACTCCATGAAAGTAACAGAAATTGAAATGTCCACAAATTTTAAATGTCAAACTAAGAACACTGATTTCCTATCTTGTTCCAGAATACTGATGAATAAAGAATTCTGAGTCAACTGTCTTTTCCCCTTACTTAAAAACTGTTGTAATCTTCTTCTTCTTCTTCTTGTAACTGAAAAAACACACTCAAATTCTTATTTTGATTCCTTTTTTCTTGTTTTTTTATTCATTACAAGCAACTCCTATTTATACATACAAGTAATGGATAACTTGGTTTTGTTCCTAACGGCTAGTTCCTAACGGCTAATTTGGTTTTGTAGGACTTTCCTTCATTCCCCCTCAAGTTTGACAGTGGGATCTCCAATGCCTAACTTGGTCAAGACTTCATGAAACATACGACCATTGACTGCTTTTGTTAGGATGTCAGCGAGTTGTTCTTCTGATTTGATGTATGGAAGTGTAATAGTACCATTTTCAAGTTTTTCTTTGATGGAGTGTCTGTCCACTTCAATATGTTTAGTTCTGTCGTGTTGAACTGGGTTTTCTGATATGGAAATCGCTAATTTGTTGTCGCACATTAGTTTGCACGGTTCTTTTGGAGTAAATCCTAATTCGTTTAGAAGTTTCCGTATCCATAGGATCTCTGATATCCCTCTTGCCATCCCTCGAAATTCAGCTTCGGCACTGGATAATGCGACCACCTTTTGTTTCTTGCTTTTCCATGTGACTAGGTTTCCTCCGACAAACATGAAGTATCCAGCTGTTGACTTACGATCCATCTTGTTACCTGCCCAATCAGCGTCCGTGTATCCCTGCAATAATAGATTTCTATTATTATTTTTAAAGTAAATACCATAATTATTCGTACCTTTCAAGTATCTGATGATTCTGAGTGCAGTGTCCATATGGCCTTTTTGGGGTTTATGCATAAACTGGCTTACTACGCTCACTGCATAAGCTATATCTGGACGTGTGTGAGATAGGTAGATTAGTTTGCCTACTAATCTCTGGTATTTTTCTTGCTCTATTACTGGTTCCCCATCCTCGATTTTCAAACCATGGTTAGCGATCATTGGAGTATCAGCTGGTTTACAATCTACCATTCCTGTTTGTGCTAGGATATCCAAAATGTATTTTCTTTGAGAGATAAATATTCCTTCCTGGGATCAGAGAACTTCAATTCCAAGAAAGTATTTCAGTCCTCCGAGGTCCTTCATTTCGAAATCTTTAAATAAGTTTACTTTTAGCATAGTGATTTCTTCCACATCATCTCCAGTAATGATCATATCATCGACATAGATGATTAAACAAGTTACCCGTCCATCCCTTTTCTTCAAGAATAGTGTATGATCTGATTGACTTTGATGATATCCATATTTTTTCATGGCAATGGTGAATCTCCCGAACCATGCTCTAGGAGATTGCTTTAACCCGTATAGTGCTTTCCTTAATCTGCATACTTCATTTCTCCCAAAATTTTTCATGAAACCCGGTGGAGCTTCCATGTAGACTTCTTCTTGTAAGTCTCCATGGAGGAATGCATTCTTAACGTCAAACTGATGAAGTGGCCAGTTCAGGTTGGCGGCTATTGAGAAAAGGATCCTGATTGTATCAATTTTGGCTACTGGGCTGAAGGTTTCAGAGTAATCAATCCCGTAGGTTTGTGTATACCCTTTTGCTACCAGCCTGGCTTTGTATCGCTCGATTGTTCCGTCAGCTCTATGTTTTATAGTGAATACCCACTTGCATCCTACTGGTTTCTTTCCAGGAGGTAGATGACTTTTCTCCCAAGTCTGGTTTTTTTCCATAGCTTCCATCTCTTCTTTCATTGCTTGTTGCCATTCCTTTCTGTCTTTGGCTTCATTGAAATTCCGAGGTACTTTTTCCGAGTAGAGTGTTGTCATGAATGTTCTTGCCTCCGTCGTGAGTCTTTTTGTAATACAATTTGCTATTGGATATTGCGACTTGCGAGAAACTTGTTCTGGACTATATCTTTTTGCCGGAATTCCCCTAGTACTTCTGGGAGGCAATTGATAGGTACCTGTACCTGCATCATTCTCAACATGGGTGTCTCCGAGAGACATATCAGAGTCATTTAAAGCGGAAGTATTTGATAAATGATCAGTTCCAGACGAGTTATCATTAGAAGTTTCGTTACCATTATCTCTAATTGGCGATTCTGGAGGAGGATAATGTGGCTCGTCTTCTGAAGGAACATGTATTTGATCATTGCCTGGTTTCATGTTTTTAAAGTTTATTGACTCAGGTATCTTTAGTTCTGATAACCAAGTTAGAAGGTCACTAGCAGTTTCCCCCTGACCATTAGATTGGTTTTGAAAATAAAATTCAGTTTCTAAAAAATTGCAATCCATAGTGACATATAGACGCTTGGAGGGAGGGTGGTAACATCTATACCCCTTTTGGTTTAAACCATAACCAAGGAAAACACACTTAAGGGCACAAGGGTCTAGTTTAGAGCGCTTAGTTTTTGGAATATGTATAAAAACAGTACATCCAAATATTTTTGGTGGAAGAGGGACTGTGTTTTCAGTATGTGTTAAGGTTTGAAACATACTAGAAGGTGTTTTCAGCCCTAGGATTTTTGTAGGTAACTTATTCATGAGATAGACAGAGGTTGCGATAGCTTCAGGCCAAAAAGTAGTGGGTACATGAGAGTCAAACAAAAGAGCTCTAGCCATCTCAAGGATAGTCCTATTTTTCCTTTCAGCAACTCCGTTTTGTTGTGGGGTGTTGGGACACGAGGTTTGGTGAAGAAGTCCATTTTGTTGAAAAAAGTTCCTCATTGTTTCATTCAAATATTCCCCCCCATTATCAGAACGAAGAATTTTAATTTTTTTGTTATATTGTGTCAAAACCATTTTATAAAATTGAATAAATTTCTCGGGAACTTTTGATTTATTTTTTAAAAAGGAAACCCATGTCATACGGGTACAATCATCAATGAATAACACAAAATAAGTAAATGATTTTCTCAATTTATTAGGAACAGGGCCCCACACATCTGAATGTATTATCTCGAATATATTATTAGCACGAGTATTGGTGTTTGGAAAAGTAGTACGATGGCTTTTTGCCAAAACACAAGAAGAACAATGTTCAAAAATAGGTAGATGAGGAAATAAAGTTTTAAAATACCTAGGGGAGGGGTGTCCCAACCGTCTATGCCACTTCCAGCTTAATGACATATCACTTGAATGAAAAGAGGAGCCTGTAGGGGAAACTTCATTTATGTAATAAAGCCCGTTCCGTTCAGTACCACGGCCAATTATCCTCTTCGTCAGAATATCCTGGAGAATGCAAAAATTTGGGTACATCAAAACCACGCAATTTAATTCTTTTGTTGCTTGACTTACTGAAAGTAACTTGCAGGTTAAAGAAGGAATAAATAGACAGTGAGAGATGTTAATTTCCGGTGTTAACTTTAATTTCCCAGCACCTTTGACTGTAGTAATACTCCCATTTGCAGTTAATATTTGAGAGATTTGAGGATAAGTTTTTTCAAAAATATCTTTATCATCATATGTCATTGTATTAGTAGCACCGGAATCTAAAATCCACTCACTAATTTTATTAGAAGAATTTGATAAATTAACTAGGCCTGGTTTTTTAATTCCAGGCCCGTTACCTGTTGGGTCGAAGTCCAAAGTGCTGCAGCCCATCTCTGTGATGGTTTTATGACCAAGTAGTCCATGGGCTTTAGAAGTGGGCTTCAATTGTTTGGGTCCAATATTGGAAATATTGGATATATTTTCCATAGACATACGAGAATTAGGATTTACTCCCAAATCTCCATTTCTTTCTCCAGAACCTCCATTTCTTTCTCCAGAACCTCCATTTCTTTCTCCAGAACCTCCATTTCTTCTGAAATTCTCCAGAAACCTTCGTGATGTAGCGCCGTTGTCGCTGCTTTCTGAGGTACGACAGTTATAGCCGTTGTTGGCTACCGCTGAGAAGCCGAAATTCCCGCCATCTGAATATCCTCCTTCTGAATCGCAGTTTGATCGGTGGCAGAGGGTTGCCGCCGCTGTGTTCGGTTGGTGGTACGTTGTTGCCGCCACTGTTCCGGTCTTGTACTTAGGGTTGTCCTTCCACCAAGAGGGGCGACCGTTGAGATCGAAGCACCCACTCTTTAAATGACCATTTTTCCCACAGTGGCTGCATCGGAGCTTCTATTTTTCGGCTTTCTCGGCGGCGCGCTCGGCAGCGGTGAGTGGTACCGGAAATGATGATAATTTGTCTGATCCAGCTGGTTTCCCGATGACAACCTCAGATCGTGGCTTTGGGATTTTTTGGAGTTTGGTTTGGCTACGAGCTGCCAGTCCGATTCCAGTGTTCTCGGACTGGTGATCCTCCGGCCGGTTCATAACCTGCGCTCGAGTTGCCTCGTGACACACAATGGCGTATGCTTCTTCGATTGTGGATAAGACATGTCCTTTGAGAATGTCTCTTTTTACGGAATCATATTCTTGATTCAAACCTGCAAGGAAATGAAAAAGTCGATTTTCTTGTTTTAAGGTTACGAAGATTTTGATGTCTTCGTTGTGTTTCATAGGGTTTGGCCTTCGAGTATCAATTTCATTCCAAATAGTTTGGTATTCACTGTAGTAATCCTCCAGTGTTTTTTCTGCTTGTCTGAAGTTTGTTGCCCTGATGGTTAGGTCGAAGGCCTGGAGCTTGTCTCCACCGCTCCGGTACGTTGATTGAATTGCTCTCCAGAGCTCGGCTGACGTCGGGTACTGGATGAAGCGGTTGACTAGCTTTGGTTCCATGGACTTTATGATCCATGAAAAAACTTGTAAATCTTGTTGCTCCCACTTGGTGAATTTTGGGCTGTCGGTCCTCGGCGGAGGAGGGTGCCCAGTGATAAATTGCAGGCGCCCTCGGTATCCAATTTCGATTTTTATGAGTTTTGACCATAATGAAAAATTATGATCGTTGAGTTTTGGTTCTATTTGTGGTGGGGCTGAATTAATTTCTGGTTGATATTTCAGGAGTTGTTCTATTTGGTTTGTGGATAGTGTTATTACCTCTGTTGCCCCCGTTGGGTTGGTGGCGTTGGTAGTACTATCTTCTGAATCGGACATTGTTGGTAAGGTTTATGGTAAATGATGAGAAAAAAAAACAGGTTTCTTTGGGGCTGTTTTATGGAAAAAAAGAACCTGCTCTGATACCATGAAAAAACACACTCAAATTCTTATTTTGATTCCTTTTTTCTTGTTTTTTTATTCATTACAAGCAACTCCTATTTATACATACAAGTAATGGATAACTTGGTTTTGTTCCTAACGGCTAGTTCCTAACGGCTAGTTCCTAACGGCTAATTTGGTTTTGTAGGACTTTCCTTCAGTAACAAACTGTATCACTTAATTTTCCATGGATGCTCTGAAACTGTTTTTGTCTTTCATTTTCTTCAATTTTTCTTGTGTTCTACTCCTAGCTCAAAAACACCCCATTTCTTGTCCCAAGGATTTTCAATGTGGACATCTTGGCCATTTGCGTTATCCTTTTGCAAACATTTCTACACCTGAGTGTGGTTTGTGCTTGGTTCAGTGTAATCCTCCATCAAGTAAATATCCAAAGATTCAACTCGATCATTCTTCTGATCAAATTCTTGATGCTATAGACATGGTGAATGATTCCACCATCAAGCTTAAAGATCCTCAGTTTCAGTGGCTTCTGCAAAATAAAAGATGTTATACTTTCTACTATCAGATGAATCTTCCTAATTCTTCTTCAGTTTCATTCAAGATTGCATCAAATATGACTACTCTGTTCAGATGCAGCAATTCTTCTTCTTCTGAGAGAGTTAGTAATCATTTCTATGACTACAAAACCTTTACATCCTGTGATGGAATCCAAATATTTTACAGAAATCCCAAGTATCCTCATCCTTTACCGTTTCAAACACCACAAGGTTGCATGGCCATTCGTTATCCACTGTCTCCACAGCAAGATACTACTGTCTCTAAAGAAATTGATCCGTTTGAATTATTGAGTTCTGAATTTTGTCTTGAGTGGCAGCTGAACAAGGATGAATCAAGAATTGTCGTCATTGTCAGTGTTGCAGGTTGAATTTCTTGTCTTGATTTGTTTGCAAGATCCAATTTTTTCTTTGTCCCTTCAGTTTGATTTTAATTTCTTACAAAACCCTTTTGTTTGTTTGTGTTTTCTTTTTCAACTACAGCTGCAGGTGGATTGCTCATCATCGCCATAACCATCTTTCTGTGGTTCTGCAGGAAACGGATTGAAGATCCGCCATCATTCCTTCACTCAAGATCAGATTTTGAACGTCAAAGCTCCTATCTTGGTATCACTATATTCTCCTATGATGAACTTGAAGAAATCACCAACAATTTTGATCCCTCTAATCAACTTGGAGATGGAGGTTTTGGAATTGTCTATTATGGTAAAGACATTTTGTCCATTAAGAATTTATATGAACAAAGACGTCGAACTTAAGACATGATAATCGTTTTTGTATGATTTAGGCAAGCTTGGTGATGGAAGAGAAGTAGCAGTGAAGAGACTATATGAACATAACTTCAAGCGTATGGAACAGTTCATTAATGAAATCCAGATTCTCAACAGATTGAAGCACAAAAATCTTGTTTCTTTACATGGATGCTGTGGGCTGCTCTCCTTTGGTGGCTGCTGGCTGCGTCAAGATTTTTGGCTATATATATATATATATAATATATATATATATATATATATATGCATTCATGTCAACAAATTAGTGCTCATCTTCAACTATAAAAGCAGCCAACATTACTTCATTTAAACACACACCTCACGAGCAGTTTTCAATAGCAAAATCCCTCTCTCATATTTTCTCTTTTTTCTCTACTTTCTTTTTTAGTATTTCTATACTCGTAGAGAATTTGTAACGGGCTATTTTGTCTTGTTAGTCTGGAGAAAATATTTTGTACTTTTGTCAATATTAGTGGAATTTTTTGGCTCTCTCGCCGGTAGTTTTTTACCTCTATTTAAAGAGGGGTTTTCCACCTAAAACCTTGTGTCAATTTTACCGCTTTATTAATTCTCGTAATCTTTGGTTGAATTTATTACGCTTCCGCACTCTGTACCCCTACAAATTGGTATCAGAGCCACGATAATTCAACCGGGATTTTTTATTAAAAATGTCGACGAAGTTCGATATTGAGAAATTTGATGGTAAAATTAGTTTTGCTATCTGGCGAGTCCAGATGCTGGCTGTTCTTACCCAGAATGGCCTAAAGAAGGTTCTGTCCGGCAAATCAGCGAAGCCAGCCACTACAACGGAGGAGCAGTGGGAAGAGATGGGTGAAAAGGCGTTATCCACAATCCAATTATGTTTGTCCCGTGAAGTGCTACATGAAGTCATCAATGAAAAAACTGCAGCCGGCATATGGAGTAAATTGGAGTCTCTATACATGACCAAAAGTCTTGCAAATAAACTTCGGTTAAAGGAGCGACTTTTCACACTTCGTATGTCTGAAGGTACTCCCATTCAATCTCATCTTGGTGAATTTAATTCCATCATAATTGATTTAGAAAATTTAGATGTCAAAGTTGATGATGAGGATAAAGCTGTACTACTTATTGTTTCTCTGCCACCCTCATATAAACATTTCAAAGAAATTATGTTATATGGTAATAATGTTACCTTGAGCTTTGATGATGTCAAGTCTAACCTACTGTCCAAAGAAAAATTTGATACCCAAATTCATTCTCAAAGTTCGGGTGAGGGACTAGTAGTTAGAGGGAGAAACCACGAAGTAGGTGCTAGCGGTAAAAACCGATCCAGATCCAAATCTAGAGGTAAAAACTCTAAGTATTGCCGTTATTGCAAGAAAAAGAATCATGAAATCTCTGAGTGCTATAAATTAAAAAATAAGCAAAACAGAGAAGATAAGGGTAAGCAACCCGAAAAATATGCCGAAGCTAGTTTATTAGAAACCGAATCTAATGGGGAATGTTTTATTGCTTCTAGTACTGAACAAAGGTAAAAAAATGAGTGGGTTCTTGATTCTGGTTGTACATTTCATATGTCTCCTAATAGAGACTGGTTTACCACTTATGAATCTCTTAATGGTGGTCTTGTCTTAATGGGCAACGATGCTCAATGCAAAGTTGTCGGCAAAGGCACAATCAAAATCAAGACACATGATGGAGTCGTCAGAACTTTGACCGATGTCAGACATGTCCCTGATTTGAAACGGAATCTCATTTCCCTAGGCACTCTTGAATCTCAAGGGTGTAGATACTCAGCTGAAGGTGGAGTTTTAAAAGTATCCAAAGGAGCTCTTGTGTTACTAAAGGCAGTTCGATCTGGTAGTTTGTATTTGCTGCAGGGTTCAACTGTTACAGGTTCTGCAGCCGTCGCCTCATCCAACAAAGACAACACTAAGTTGTGGCACTTGAGGTTGGGCCACATGAGTGAGAAGGGAATCCAAATTCTCAAAAAGAAAGGCTATCTTGACAACCATTGTACCGGTAAGGTCGATTTCTGCGAGCATTGCATTTTTGGTAAGCAGAGAAAGGTTAGTTTTTCAAAAGCCATTCACAGGACCAAAGGTACCTTGGATTACATCCATTCAGATCTTTGGGGTCCATCGAGAATTCCCTCCAGAGGTAAATGTCATTATATGCTGACATTTATTGATGATTTTTCACGTAAACTCTAGGTATATTTTCTCAAGCAAAAGAATGAAGCTTTTTCCATCTTTAAAGAGTGGAAATTATTAATTGAGAACCAGACTGGCAAGAAGATCAAGAGGCTAAGGACAGACAATGGCCTCGAGTTTTGTTCTCATGAGTTTAATGATTTCTACAAGAAAGAAGGTATCACCAGACATTTCACCGTTCCAGGAACTCCACAACAAAATGGAGTTGCTGAAAGGATGAACAGAACTATCTTGGAGAAAGTTCGTTGTATGCTCTCCCATTCTACTCTGGAAAAAGATTTTTGGGCGGAAGCAGCTTCAACATCATGCTACTTGATAAACCGCTCACCAAATCGATCACTCGACTGCAAAATTCCAGAAGAAGTTTGGTCAGGTAACCCTGTTGATTATTCTAATTTTAGAATATTTGGTTGCCCTGCTTATTCTCATGTGAACGAGGGAAAATTGGAACCTCGTGCTAAGAAATGCATTTTCTTAGGTTATGGCCAAGGGGTTAAAGGCTATCGTTTGTATGACCCTGAATCCCGAAAAATATTTCATAGTCGGAATGTAACCTTTAATGGAAAATGTTATGCTATCTTCTGGAAAAGATATTGTTGTTCCCTCCACTGATACAGGTGATCAGGAGGATGTTCGAGAGAAGGTGGAGTTTGAGACTGAAGCTCCCATTCTGGAAGCAAATATCCCTAATTCTTCCACCACTCAAGAAGATGAAGTCACTACTAAACAAATGAGTCCACGACAACATCCACCTCAACGTCGAGGTTTACCACAACCGTGGTCTATGACTCAAGAACTTCCACAACAAAGGCCCAGAAAACTGACTCAAAGACTAATCACAGAATCTGCCAACATTGCTTATGCATTGACTGTTGCACAAGAGATGGGTGAAGACGGTGAACCCAAGAATTATTCTGAAGCTATCTCTAGTGACGACTCAGCAAAGTGGATTGCTGCTATGCAAGAAGAAGCCGAGAGTCTTCTCAAAAATGAAACATGGGATTTGGTGATGTTACCGGAAGGCAAGCGAGTCATTAGTTGCAAATGGATTTTTAAGAGAAAAGAAGGCATCCCCGGTATTGAAAATGCAAGGTACAAAGCAAGATTTGTAGTAAGAGGTTTTGATCAACAGGAAGGTATTGACTTTAACGAAGTATTTTCTCCCGTTGTTCGTCATTCTTCAATTCGTGTATTACTTGCTCTAGTTGCCTTGTATGATTTGGAGCTAGAACAGTTAGATGTGAAAACTGCTTTTCTTCATGGTAATCTTGAGGAAGAAATTTATATCCAACAGCCGGAGGGGTTCGTTGTTCCTGGAAAGGAGAACCATGTATGTCGTCTGAAGAAATCTCTTTATGGTTTGAAGCAGTCACCAAGACAATGGTATAAAAGGTTTGATTCCTTCATGACTGGACATGGCTATTCTAGAAGTAGTTATGATAACTGCGTCTATTTTCAAAAAACATCTGATGGATCACTAGTATACTTGCTGTTATATGTTGATGATATGTTAATTGCTGCAAGAGATAAAACTCTTGTTGACAAGTTAAAGGTGCAGCTCAACAGTGAATTTGATATGAAAGATCTAGGTCCTGCCAAGAAGATTCTTGGAATGGAGATTAACAGAGATCGTCAAGCTGGAAAACTCTCTTTCTATCACAGAAAAAGTATGTAATGAAGATGCTTGACAGATTTGGAATGCGAGATTGCAAAGCTGTTAATACTCCACTTGCTGCCCACTTCAAGTTGTCATCAGATCAGTGTCCACAATCAGAAGAGGAACAAAGGCGCATGTCACATGTCCCGTATTCTAATGCAGTCGGAAGCCTTATGTACGCTATGGTATGTACTAGGCCTGATTTGGCTTATGCGGTTAGTGTTGTTAGCAGATTCATGCACAACCCAGGAAAACAGCATTGGGAATCTGCCAAATGGATCCTTCGTTACTTGAAGGGTTCTCCTGATATTGGTTTGGTATTTGACAGACAAAAGTCTGATCCAGGAGGCGTAGTTGGTTATGTTGACGCTGACTACGGTGGTGATTTAGATCGGAGAATATCACTTTCAGTCTATATCTTTACACTCTGCGGCTCTGCTATCAGTTGGTATTCATCACTTCAAGCCGTTGCGGCTTTGTCCACCACTGAAGCAGAATATATTGCTGCTACTGAAGGAGTGAAAGAGGCTATCTGGCTCCGAGGCTTGGTTGCTGAACTTGGTTTACAACAAAACATTCTTGTTATGTTCTGCGACAGTCAGAGTGCTGTCCACTTGGCCAGGAATAGCAAACATCACTAAAAGACCAAACATATTGATATTAAACGCCACTTTATCAGAGATATTGTTGATGCAGGAGAAATTACTGTGGAAAAAATCCATACAACTGAAAATCCTGCAGATATGTTAACCAAACCACTTCCAGCCGCTAAGTTCGATCATTGCTTGAACTTAGCTGGTATCATTCACTGTTAAACAAGATTTCATGGCGATAGAGTATTTCCGGTCAAAAGGAGATCAATGTGGAGATTTGTGGGCTGCTCTCCTTTTTCATATGTCAACCAATACTGCGTCAAGATCGGTGGCTGCGTCAAGCTTTGGTGGCTACTGGCTGCGTCAAGATTTTTGGCTATATATATATATATATATATATATATATATGCATTCATGTCAACAAATTGGTGCTCATCTTCAACTATAAAAGCAGCCAACATTACTCCATTTAAACACACACCTCACGAGCAGTTTTCAATAGCAAAATCCCTCTCTCATATTTTCTCTTTTTTCTCTACTTTCTTTTTGAGTATTTCTATACTCGTAAAGAATTTGTAACGAGCTATTTTGTCTTGTTAGTCTGGAGAAAATATTTTGTACTTTTGTCAATATTAATGGAATTTTTTGGCTCTCTCGCCGGTGGTTTTCTACCTCTATTTAAAGAGGGTTTTTCCACCTAAAAACCTTGGTGTCAATTTTACCGCTTTATTAATTTCTCGTAATCTTTGGTTGAATTTATTACGCTTCCGCACTCTGTACCCCTACAAATGCACTTCAAGACATAGCCGTGAACTACTATTAGTTTATGAATACATTCCAAATGGAACAGTTGCTGATCATCTCCATGGAGACAGAGAAAAGTACAGATTACTTACATGGCCAGTGAGAATGAACATTGCCATACAAACTGCTGATGCATTGGCTTACCTCCATGCTTCTGATATAATACACAGGGATGTCAAGACTAATAACATTCTCCTTGATCACAATTTCCAAGTCAAAGTTGCAGATTTTGGGTTGTCTAGATTGTTCCCAGATGATGCAAAAGTCACTAATATTTCAACTGCTCCACAGGGAACTCCTGGCTATCTTGATCCAGAATATCACCATTGTTACCGGCTTACTGATAAAAGTGATGTTTACAGCTTTGGTGTTGTTCTCATTGAGCTTGTATCATCATTGCCTGCTGTTGATACGAGCCGGAAACGACACGAGATCAACTTAACTGACTTGGCTGTGAGCAAGATTCAGAAATGTGAGTTCCATGAAGTGATTGATAAGTCTCTTGGATTTGATTCAGACTATGAGGTTTTAAGGATGACAACTTCTGTTGCAGAGTTAGCTTTCCGGTGTCTGCAGATAGAGAAAGAAATGAGGCCAACAATGGCGGAGGTATTGGAGACCTTGAAAGCAATTCGGGATTGCATGCAAATCTTTGAACACACAATAGAAACTAATGCAAACTTTACTGAGTCAAGAAACATAAGCAAAATGCTCCCTTTCTCACCTGAAACAGAGGATGCTGTTTTGTTGAAAAATCCAAAAGTTCCATCTTCACCAATATAAGTGCCTGAACTGTGCATTAGTAGCTCATTTGGAAATAGTACAAATAGATCAAATACTTGATATATTATGTTTAGTTAAACTGCACACACACACACACACATATCATATATATATATATATATATATATTATTATATATCATGATATGTATCTGAAACCATCGTAACTTCGACTAATTCAGATTTGATTCGGGTTACACCTGCAAAGTCCAACTCTTACTTAAAGAAAGGTGCTCACATCAAATGTCAAACTTTCGATTTCGTATAACATTCTCAATACACTTTTTCATTGTGACAAGTCAAAGGTATTCCATGAGGTTGGATTGAGTACTATTCTAGTAGATAGAGAAAATATAAACATGAAATGTAAATACAACAGAAGTAAAACTTGAAATGTGAATTTATATTAGCAATTATCATGGAGACACTGTTCAAAATCACAAAACATCAGAGGAGGGGCATTCCCAAAATGGAAATTACTTCTATTCCTGAGTTGCAATTTCCTCATCCTACACACTTTTGGTAAGACAAAGGAAGTGTACAAAAAATGAAAAACCTATAAAACTATGCCACAAGAAAAATAAAACAAAACAGGCTCATGGGACACATCCATCCAGGTGAGATAAAGAATTGAAAAAATCAGAAGGTTCCCCATCTCTAACTAGCAAAGTCATTCCACTTAAATTTATGTTAGCAACTACAGACTCACTGTTTAGCTGTAAGCTGGTCTCGATTTCCCATCGGAATGCGAGTTGTCAGTAGGAACTGTTACTTGTGTACGAATACATTCCAAACGGCACAGTTGCTGATCATCTTCATGGTGATAGAGCAAATGATCAATCCCTTACATGGCCAGTAAGAATGAACATTGCCATAGAAACTGCTGGTGCATTGGCTTACCTCCATGCTTCTGACATAATACACAGAGATGTCAAGACTAATAACATACTCCTTGATCACAATTTTCAAGTGAAAGTTGCAGATTTCGGGCTCTCTAGACTGTTCCCCAACGATGTAAGTCATGTCTCAACAGCACCACAGGGTACCCCTGGTTATGTTGATCCTGAGTATCACCAGTGTTACCAGCTGACAGATAAAAGTGATGTTTATAGCTTTGGCGTCGTGCTTATTGAGCTCATATCATCAATGCCTGCAGTTGATATAACCAGGCATCGACACGAAATAAACCTGTCAAATTTAGCAGTAAACAGGATACAAAGACAAGCTTTTGATGAGTTGATTGATTCGTCTCTGGGATACGAATCAAACCCTGAGATCATGAGGATGACAACTTCAGTAGCAGAGTTAGCTTTCCGGTGTCTGCAACTGGAGAAAGAAATGAGACCTACAATGGATGAAGTATTGGAGACCTTAAAAGCAATTCAAGAATGTACTGATAACTATGTCCAAGAGACAAAGGAGACTAACGAAAACACGAGCGCGGCTGCAGCAGCTGCTGTTGTTTCTGCTTCTGCTGAGTCCAGAGGGAGAGTGATGAACCCTGCCTCACCGGAATCAGACATTGTTGTTTTGTTACATAAACACACAAGATTTCCAACTTCACCAAATTCTGTGACTGACATTTGGGTAAGTGGTTCCAGCACTACAACCAGTTCAAGCAGATGAAAAAAGAAATCCTTGCTCTGCTGTTTTTTATTAGTCTAGGAAGTAGATGTTTTGAACACCTTCAGACAAACAAGTAAGCTATAGCTTATTTTCCTCAACTTCTTTATAACTCATAACAGTTGGAAATCCAAAGAAATAGTGGTAAAAAAGTACAAAAAAATATATCATATATATATATATATATATATATATATATATTGTATATGTACATTGTAAATGCAATGGATCTCATGGAAAAATTTTGGCACCATAATCCACCCTTCTACTTGCATATCTCTACATTTTGTGCTGTTTGCTCATCTGCTATCACTTTCAGATGATCCATTGCGAAAATAGTTCTCATTAGGCTCATTATAATATACAGTTACAAATTTAACTTTCGATGTGGGACTCTCGTCATATTTTCGACCCATCAAAATGGGAAGTAGATTTAATTGTGCCCTAACAAAATATCCATTTTGGCAGAAACTGATGAATCACAATTATTCACACTAAAATTGAGGTATTAATTCATTCACTCGTTAACATTTTTCTTACCATGGAAGAAGACGAAGAACCTTCTGGACTGAATTCGGGAATGAATGGACTCAGGAATCAAGAAAAAGCAAACTCAACTTGGGTCGGGAAGATTATTTCATTTGCATTCGCCAAAATCCTCTTCTCCTCCATCCATTCCTCTCTATTCATCTTTGATTTTTGATTCAATTGAAGGGTTTATTGTGACTATTCTTCTTTCTCAGACATCTAATGTAAGCCCTCTTTCCTTTTCCCCTTTTTGCTTTCTTTTTTAATGATTTTCCTCTCCAAATCTCAGCAATATATATATATATATATATATATATATATGTTATATTATACTTGCGGATGAAATTTCTTTATCAATATGCATATAGTATTACACAAATCTTTGGTTATCTTTTTCTTGATACTAAATGAGAATCTTTCGTATGAATGAATTTTCCTCTCTGAAGAGGAAAAAAAAAATGGTCGTCTCAAGTCTTTCTGTTACATTTACTAGTCAAAATGGAGGTTGTTGTAGGATAATGTCATGCTAGAATTTCCAAAGCCAGTTTCCACACAAGTCCTCTCCTAACATAAAATATTTCCAAGTCAACTGCGTGCAACACACTCACAAAGGACCAATAATGTTATGGTCTTTTCTTCCTCCTGTCCTCATCCACCATGCATACATAAATCAAAATCCCCATCTCCTAAATTACATTGATTTTGATTCTTATTTGCTGCTGTTGAGCAAAAGGGTTTTTTTTTTTTTTTTCTTTTTTTTTTCAGTATGGATTTTGTGTTCTTGTTAATCTTCCTTGTGTTGCCTTCTGTATTAGGATTTAACTATTCCACAGTTTCTCCCTGTCCACAGAATTTAAAATGTCATTATGGTTTCTATTATGATCCTCCCTCTAGCAATACCAATAACTCATTACAGTCTGATTCCTGTGGTTTGTGCTTGACAATCTGTAATAAGTCCTCTCTTCCAAAGATTTTCTTGTCTGACCAATGGTTTGATGTTGTAGAAGAGTTCAAGAACAATGTCATAAAGCTACATTATCCCAAATTACAGAGTCTCCTGGATCATCTAGACTGTAACTCTTTCAATTATAATATGAACATTCCAAAAGGTTTTGCTTCAATTTCATACACTATTGTCAGGAATAGAACGTTATTGATATGCAGAAAACCTTATACTCCTAGCAAGGAGATGGTTGATGGTGTCCATGGATATAGAAAATATAATTCCTGTGCAAATTTTGATGTTTATTACTTGTCCCTAGAATATGATGGTGCACTGTTCGGGACTGAATCTCCACCTGGCTGTTCAACTATTCAGCTCCCAGTTCGTCCCTCAAAGGAAGTATCAAATCACAGTAATTTGTTTGATTGGTTGACTGCTGATTTTGAACTCGAGTGGCATACACGGGATAGTTGCACCGGGTTATGTTACCGGCAAGGGATTGAAGAAAATTCTTGTCCCAGAGGTGAAGAAGATATGAGTCCAAATATTTCAGGACAGGGTTCGTATCTCAGTTCATATTTCACTTCGGGTCGAGTTCCATTCTGTCCACAGTTTAGGAAGCATGCAAACTGACATTTTTTAGTTCATTTTACTGCAGGGAAGAAGAAGAAGAATTTGGAAGTCATTATTGTTGCATGTAAATCTCATTCTCAATGATTGTGCTGTAATTTTGTGCATCTGATCTTTTTCTTCTTGCCATTCCTTAACTACTACGAGCTTGTACTGTCTTTGATGATTGTTCAGGTGTAGCTGGAGGCGCCTTCTTAACTGTCTTGGCTATGGTGCTGATTTTTTACAAGAAAGGGAAAAGGAAAGGGATTAGTATCCTTCCAACAGAATCGTCAGGGCCCTCCTCAAAATTGGATCTTGAAGGTGGAAGTGCCGTCTATTTTGGTTTACCGGTCTTCTCTTATACTGAACTTGAAGAAATCACAAACAATTTTGATATCTCAAAAGAACTTGGGAGCGGTGGTTTTGGGACTGTATACTATGGTAAGAACCCTAGATTAATCCAGATGCAGGAAAGTGAATTTATTCTTGGTTGCTAAATTTTGTTTTTGTACAAGCTAGGAAAACTTCGTGATGGAAGAGAAGTAGCTGTTAAGCGCCTGTACGAGCACAACCTCAGGAGCATGGCACAGTTCTTGAACGAAGTTGAAATTCTCACCCGTTTGAGGCACCCAAATCTTGTATCCCTTTATGGCTGCACTTCAAGAAGAAGCAGGGAACTACTACTTGTTTATGAATACATCCCAAACGGCACAGTTGATGATCATCTTCATGGCGATCGAGCAAAGTATAAGTCACTTACATGGGCAGTGAGAATGAAAATTGCCATAGAAACTGCTACTGCATTGGCTTACCTCCATGCTTCTGACATAATTCACAGAGATGTCAAGACTAATAACATACTTCTTGATCACAATTTTCAAGTGAAAGTTGCAGATTTCGGGCTCTCCAGGCTGTTCCCTAACGATGTTAGTCATATCTCAACAGCTCCACAGGGTACCCCTGGTTATGTTGATCCCGAGTATCACCAATTTTACCAGCTGACAGATAAGAGTGATGTTTATAGCTTTGGCGTTGTACTAATCGAGCTTATATCATCGATGCCTGCAGTTGATATAATGCGACATAGTGATGAGATCAATCTAGCAAAACTGGCAATAAATAGAATACAAAGAAATGCATATATCGAGTTGATCGATCTTTCTCTGGGATGTGAATCAGAACCTGCAGTCATGAGGATGACAGTTTCTGTAGCAGATTTGGCATTCAAGTGTCTGCAACCTGAGAAAGAACTCAGGCCTTCAATGGATGAAGTATTGGAGACCTTGAAACAAATCCAAGATTGTAAAAATGACAATGACTACAAGGGGTAAAACTGTTTCTCTCTCAGCTGAAATTACATGATGTTTTGTTTGTTTTAGCAGAAAATAAGGATGTTCTGAAGCTGCTGTTGAAAAAATTAAAAAATTAAAAAAATCTGTGATATTATTCAGTAGGGGAAGAGTATTGAAACTAACATGAGAGAACATGGGAACTGATGTTTATTCTTTATTTATATTATTTAAATTTGACACATTTAACACGCCAATTATGTAAATTACGAATAATTGATAAATTTAGTACTAAATAAATTTATATTTTATAAATTTAATTTTTTTTGCTATCCACTTGCGGTTTTAGATGTCCTCACCTTTGTCCTCACCTTTGGTAACTAGTCCAGACTGAGCATTTCAAGCTGGAGCTAACTGCTTCACAAGTAGCATTCAAAAGTCTGCTTACAACTCCCCCAACCCCCCCCCATCATCCAGGAGTCCGCTTACAACTCCCCTGTAAACTCCCCGGTTATCCAGGAGTCCGCTTACAACTCTCCCAATCATCCAGGAGTCCACTAACAACTTCCTCGATCATCTAGCGTCTAACAGTTTCAGAAAGATTCAAACCCTCAATCATCCGGCCTGAAGGAAGCACTCCAAGGAGGAATCTGCTTACAACTCCCCCAATCATCTGACCCTCAATCATCCGGCCTGAAGGAAGCACTCCAAGGAGGAATCTGCTTACAACTCCCCCAATCATCCGACCTGAAAGAAACATTTAGGAGTCCGAAGCACTCCAAGGAGGAATCTGCTTACAACTCCCCCATCATCCGACCTGGAGCCGATCATCCGACCTGAAGGAAACATTTAAGAGTCCGAAGCACACTCCAAGGAGGAATCTGCTTACAACTCCCCCATCATCCGACCTGGAGCCGATCATCCGACCTGAAGGAAACATTTAAGAGTCCGAAGCACACTCCAAGGAGGAATCTGCTTACAACTCTCCCGATCATTTGACACATTTAAGAGTCCGAAGCACTCCAAGGAGGAATCTGCTTACAACTCCCCCGATCATCCGACACATTTAAGAGTCCGAAGCACTCCCGATCATTTGACCATTTTCGTCTTGAATTTTGTATATAAAAAAAATTAGATTATTTATTATTTTTATATATAAATTTTATTTTTATAAATAATTAATTCATACTAAAATAATACTAAAAGTTTAAAACTTAAAATAATATGTAAAGAGTTTGAGATATGCTAAAAACCTCAAAAATTTCAATAAAAAAAATGGGAACTATATAAAATAAAAATTTACAATTTTTCTTTTTTATTTCTTTTAATTACTTCTTTTATAAGTTTTTGAAGTTTCCTAACAAAAAAAATCATTCCAAATTTTAGGACCACGAAGAACTTGTCAAAGATACTATTCAAATCTTCATAGTAGTAATTACAAACAAGTTGGAACCACAAGCAATTGCCCTGTCCTAACTCCTAACCTCAGATTTTTTTTTGGCCCTTTTCTCAATTCCCTTTCTACAAAAGTTACATTATTCCATAATTATTCTCGCAATTTGACTGAACTTTGAACGTATTTTGTGTGTAAGCATATTTTCTATAGACTCCATGAAAGTAACAGAAATTGAAATGTCCACAAATTTTAAATGTCAAACTAAGAACACTGATTTCCTATCTTGTTCCAGAATACTGATGAATAAAGACTTCTGAGTCAACTGTCTTTTCCCCTTACTTAAAAACTGTTGTAATCTTCTTCTTCTTCTTCTTGTAACAAACTGTATCACTTAATTTTCCATGGATGCTCTGAAACTGTTTTTGTCTTTCATTTTCTTCAATTTTTCTTGTGTTCTACTCCTAGCTCAAAAACACCCCATTTCTTGTCCCAAGGATTTTCAATGTGGACATCTTGGCCATTTGCGTTATCCTTTTGCAAACATTTCTAAACCTGAGTGTGGTTTGTGCTTGGTTCAGTGTAATCCTCCATCAAGTAAATATCCAAAGATTCAACTCGATCATTCTTCTGATCAAATTCTTGATGCTATAGACATGGTGAATGATTCCACCATCAAGCTTAAAGATCCTCAGTTTCAGTGGCTTCTGCAAAATAAAAGCTGTTATACTTTCTACTATCAGATAAATCTTCCTAATTCTTCTTCAGTTTCATTCAAGATTGCATCAAATATGACTACTCTGTTCAGATGCAGCAATTCTTCTTCTTCCGAGAGAGTTAGTAATCATTTCTATGACTACAAAACCTTTACATCCTGTGATGGGATCCAAATATTTTACAGAAATCCCAAGGATCGTTATCCTTTACCGTTTCTAACACCACAAGGTTGCATGGCCATTCGTTATCCACTGTCTCCACAGCACGATTCTACTGTCTCTAAAGAAATTGATCCGTTTGAATTATTGAGTTCTGAATTTTGTCTTGAGTGGCAGCTGAACAAGAAGGATGAATCAAGAATCGTCATCATTGTCAGTGTTGCAGGTTGAATTTCTTGTCTTGATTTGTTTGCAAGATCCAATTTTTTCTTTGTCCCTTCAGTTTGATTTTAATTTCTTACAAAACCCTTTTGTTTGTTTGTGTTTTCTTTTTCAACTACAGTTGCAGGTGGATTGCTCATCATCGCCATAACCATCTTTCTGTGGTTCTGCAGGAAACGGATTGAAGATCCGCCATTATTCCTTCACTCAAGATCAGATTTTGAACTTCAAAGCTCCTATCTTGGTATCACTATATTCTCCTATGATGAACTTGAAGAAATCACCAACAATTTTGATCCCTCTAATAAACTTGGAGATGGAGGTTTTGGAATTGTCTATTATGGTAAAGACATTTTGTCCATTAAGAATTTATATGAACAAAGAGGTCGAACTTAAGATATGATAATCGTTTTTGTATGATTTAGGCAAGCTTGGTGATGGAAGAGAAGTAGCAGTGAAGAGACTATATGAACATAACTTCAAGCGTATGGAACAGTTCATTAATGAAATCCAGATTCTCAACAGATTGAAGCACAAAAATCTTGTTTCTTTACATGGATGCACTTCAAGACATAGCCGTGAACTACTATTAGTTTATGAATACATTCCAAATGGAACAGTTGCTGATCATCTCCATGGAGACAGAGAAAAGTACAGATTACTTACATGGCCAGTGAGAATGAACATTGCCATACAAACTGCTGATGCATTGGCTTACCTCCATGCTTCTGATATAATACACAGGGATGTCAAGACTAATAACATTCTCCTTGATCACAATTTCCAAGTCAAAGTTGCAGATTTTGGGTTGTCTAGATTGTTCCCAGATGATGTAAAAGTCACTCATATTTCAACTGCTCCACAGGGAACTCCTGGCTATCTTGATCCAGAATATCACCATTGTTACCGGCTTACTGATAAAAGTGACGTTTACAGCTTTGGTGTTGTTCTCATTGAGCTTGTATCATCATTGCCTGCTGTTGATACGAGCCGGAAACGACACGAGATCAATTTAGCTGACTTGGCTGTGATCAAGATTCAGAAATGTGAGTTCCATGAAGTGATTGATAAGTCTCTGGGATTTGATTCAGACTATGAGGTTTTAAGGATGACAACTTCTGTTGCAGAGTTAGCTTTCCGGTGTCTGCAGATAGAGAAAGAAATGAGGCCAACAATGGCGGAGGTATTGGAGACCTTGAAAGCAATTCGGGATTGCATGCAAATCTTTGAACACACAATAGAAACTAATGCAAACTTTACTGATTCAAGAAACAGAAGCAAAATGCTCCCTTTCTCACCTGAAACAGAGGATGCTGTTTTGTTGAAAGGTCCAAAAGTTCCATCTTCACCAATATAAGTGCCTGAACTGTGCATTAGTAGCTCATTTGGAAATAGTACAAATAGATCAAATACTTGATATATTATGTTTAGTTAAACTGCACACACACACCCACACACATATCATATATATATATATATATCATGATATGTATCTGAAACCATCGTAACTTCGACTAATTCAGATTTGATTCGGGTTACACCTGCAAAGTCCAACTCTTACTTAAAGAAAGGTGCTCACATCAAAAGTCAATGTGACAAGTCAAAGGTATTCCATGAGGTTGGATTGAGTACTATTCTAGTAGATAGAGAAAATATAAACATGAAATGTAAATACAAAAGAAGCAAAACTTGAAATGTGAATTTATATTAGCAATTATCATGGAGACACTGTTCAAAATCACAAAACATCAGAGGAGGGGCATTCCCAAAATGGAAATTACTTCTATTCCTGAGTTGCAATTTCCTCATCCTACACACTTTTGGTAAGACAAAGGAAGTGTACAAAAAATGAAAAACCTATAAAACTATGCCACAAGAAAAATACAACAAAACAGGCTCATGGGACACATCCATCCAGGTGAGATAAAGAATTGAAAAAATCAGAAGGTTCACTGATCCCCATCTCTAACTAGCAAAGTCATTCCACTTAAATTTATGTTAGCAACTACAGACTCACTGTTTAGCTGTAAGCTGGTCTCGATTTCCCATCGGAATGCGAGTTGTCAGTAGAAATGTTTTGAGATTGATGTGAAATTCTGCCATTACTCTCTTCATTTCCTCCGTTTCCTGCTTGGGACTTCATGCTACCTGAGTTAGGATGTGCTTCCGAGTGCTTCTCTGTTGGAGGTATAACACCCAGCAAAAACTTATGTAGCATTTCATAAGTTGTAAAAGTAATTACAGCAGATGGAGTTGTTCTCAAAAGATTAGTCCCGCAGCCACGATAAAACCCACAAAGACCTTCTCTTTGGAAAAGTTTCTTAATACAATCTACAACTCCTGCATAATGAATTTCGGGGTTCCTTAGTTGTCCTTGCTCTTGCAGCCTTGAACGCACGACCTGGTTGTTAAAAATCAGATGTTTACACAATCAGTGATAATGATGTGAATGAAGATACTAATTGATCACATGGAAGAAACCCCTACCTCGTGTGGGTAAGTCATTGTGGAGGCAATAACTTTGGACAATGCAGAGGCAATTGCTACTTTTCCAGGTCCAAGGTTGTCAACGGTTTTATTATCTAGAGAGTTCAAAGCAACTTTATTAAAATTGATGCGAAAATAGAACCCTTAAGATATCTTTAGTAAAACCAATGGGCTTCAAGCAGCTCAAAACTTCTTATGAGGGTTTAGAGCTCATTTTGTGCTGGAAAATGGTCAGAAGATCTCACCTTTCTCTGCGAAGTATGTCTTAATATTTTCATACGCAGGAAATTGGATTGCAACATGAGCTATCCCAGCTAAAGATGGAAGAAGGCCACTGTAAATTAACCACAAGAAAACAAGTTACATTGTAGGAAAAACAATCACAGAACTTAATGTATCGAAGAGAGGGATACCAATATTACAATGTAAAGTAAATCAAGCAGCACCAACCTGTACCATCCTCGGATCCCTTCCTCATGTGCTATTCTCCTTAGCGCAGATGAAATACTATGGTAAGGAACCACACCAGGTCTCATTCCTTGAGTCTAAACAAACAAACAAAAAATGTGGAGGCAAAGAGATTAGATAAAACATATGATATGAAATTGATTAAAAAATGTAATTGCAGATATAGAAAAACTCTCTCATAATATAATAATGAGTTTATGCTGCTTCAACATTATATGCTCAAGCAAGTCCTTTCAGTAGATTTTATTTGTTGAACTAAGCATTTAAGCCAACAAAGTCATAAATTGTAAATAACAAAACAGACAACCTACTTGTAGCCGAGTCTTGACAACCCATAATGGATTTGTTGCAATTGCTGTTGCAGCACCAGCACCTGAAGCAGCAAATATATTTGCAGGAATTGTCAGGTAACCACTGCCATCCACTGCACCTGTATGTTTATCAAGTTAAGAAATATTACGGTAGAGCGACAAGTTTCCAATTGTACCACGGTTTATTTATAAATCCAAGAAAAGATTTTGTATCTTAAAGCAAGATTAAATTTGAAAATAATTATCTCATCAAAGCAAAATATTTGAACGGTTTTATGAACAATACTAACCATGTGATACAAGCACGCTCTTGAGATGTCCATAAACCGTAAAGTATACCTGTGTATGGCAAAATATTTGTAATTTTGAGGGATACAAAGGAAATTTTTTATTCAGAAGCATGTAGTAGAAAGATCACAAGTGCCAACTCACCAAGTCAATTATATATACATTTATGTCAAATATTTAATAAAATATAAATCAAAGTCTGGTTGCAGAGAACACAAGAGCATAAACCCTGGTTTGTGTTTAAGTATTTCAATTGTATAATTAGAAAATTTATAACAATATGAATTACATGTAATTTTCCAAGGACATGAAAAGTGAAGAAAGTACATCAAAGTGATATGATCATAGTAATTAACCAAAACCACATTAAATGAAGTAATGTCTAAAGTCTTTATCATCCACAAAAAAAACTCTAGTTATACATTTATGTTGTAAATTTAAGAATTTACTACATTTCTCTTCTATTAATTGCTTTTCTTTTTCATCTAGTGTTTGTTTTTAACTAGTAAATTAACTGCCAACAAATAGAACTCACCGCCCAATTAGGAAGTAATGCAGCTAATGTAGGTGAAAGGCCTCGATATAATCCCCGAACACCTTCATTCTGTACTATACTTTGCAAGTTTGTGATAATGACATTACCTGATAATTTCATATCAAGAAAAAAGGATTTAGTGCAAACGTAATATAGTTCCAAGCACCAAAGGAAAAGAAGATGATGAATGTGGTAAAAAGGTAACTTTAGATGTTCCTAAAATGCACTCCATTTAAATCTAACTTTTATACTAATTAACTATTCTTGACCTCGCATACATATAATGATTGTTGAAGTTATGTTAAAAAGTTCAACATTCTGTACTTAAGCAACTATAGCAGACTAGCAAACGAAATTGACTCCAAAATAATAATAGGAAATCATACATGAACTTGTTTTAGGCTGTTCCTGATTATCCATTTCTGCTGATTTTTAAACTAGGCTTACTATGAACCAGAAAACCAAATAACCAACATATCTGAATTCAATATCAAATGGCAACTTCTCAAATCCATTGTTGATCATACAATAAAGAAAAATTAAAGACTCCAGAAACTATGACAGAGATGATCTCCCGGCTCTCCAGCAGTGTAATCATAAAACAAATTTATGGGATCTTATGAAAGTCATTAATGCAGAAGTATAAAAACATGTGTAATGCGCTATTAGTTACAGAAAAAATAAGAGAAAAGCGAAAATCAACGCAGAAACTAGTCTCTGACCAGAATGGGGTACTTTAGGCAAGCCTTGAACTTGCAGCCTTGTCTTTATTACATCCAACGGACACAGGAAAGTAGCAGCTATTCCACCTACAAAGGAGAAAAAAAAAAAAAAAAAAACAAAAATGCATTCAAAAATTCACAAACCCGCCTGTAAAATTACACATAATCACTCACACAAACCAGTAAAAACAAGAATTAGAAGTGTGTGTGTATATATATATATATGTGTGTGTGTGTATCAAGAATCAAACGAACAAAGATGCGAAATTTTTACAGTAAGATGAAGCTCAACTCAATTACCTGCAGCGGCACCTGAGGCAGCGGCACAGAAGAGGTCCCTGAAACTTCGTCGGTCGGTGGCGACTACAGCCATCAAGATAAGAAAAAAAAAATTCCAAATTCCCACCAGTAATTCAAGAATCTAACGAACAGCACTAAACCCAGAACTGATCAATTGATGTTCAGGAATCGAGTCGATAAAAAGAATGAAGAAATAGAAAACAAATTCACAGGACCCCTTTGTTTGTCTTCTGAATTTTCAGATACAATAAATATATATATATATATATATATATATATATATATTGTGCGGGGGGGGAAGAGTCTCGTTCAACTTCAGGAGCGTTGAAACGCCACGACTCACTGATCGGACACAAAACTTCGCCTGACCGAAAAGAATTGGGCACGTTCGTTAAGAAAGGATGGAAAGAAAAATTAAATAAATGGAAAGAAAAACTTAATATTCTCATAAAATAATAATAAAAGGAAAAAAATTAATTTTCCTTTTACATACTTTAAAAAAAGGACAAATTTTTTTTTTTTACTTTTTAAAATTAGAATTTAATAATTTACCCAAAAAAAACACAATTCTTTAATTTTAAGAAATTCAACTTCTATATTAATATATACAAATATTTTGTTTTTGAGAAAAAAGAAAGGTTTTTTTTTTCCCTTCTTCTTTAAGAAGGGAAGTTGTGACCATATATTTTAGCTTTCCCTTTTTTGGTGGCATGGAGGAAGAATTGGAATCTCTCTAAGAGAAAGGAAGAAAAAAGGTTTAATGGAATATGTCAATCCATTGAACATTGACAATAACTCAAGATGTTTGATGAATGATTCTTGGTGAATGGTGAGAAATATATATATATATATATATATATATATATATATATTCAATGAACAATGAACAATTCAATATTCAAAGAAGAAAATGGAACAAAAAAATTGACCAAAAGATTAGTCCTTAATCTCAATAAATTTTATGTAATTTGGGCTTCTTTTTTGGATAGGAGTTTTGGATTTTGGGCTTTATATTTGAGCAAGCAGATTTGTAGAAACTATTTAAGTCATAATTTGGAGTAAAATATTTGGGTTGGGCCGAAAAAAGAACCCAAACAAAAAATTTAGCCCAATAAAACAAATCGTCAAGACTGACAAAACAAATTGGTCCAACAAATCAGCGGAAAATGAAAAAGAAATCCAATCAGACAAAAAAAATAAAAATAAATAATCCACCTATTCAAACAAAAAAAAAAAAAAAATAGTTTATACAAAATACTTTTTTTTTTAATTTGAAATATTTTTATTGAAGTTCAAACAAAAAAATTATATATATATATATACTTTTGGCTTTTTGTTCCCACAGAAACACATGCAAAGTGCAATCTTTTCGGCACGTGTCAGCTTTTTCCTCTTTAAAGGTAGCCTTTTGTGAGACACCTTCCAATTCATAGGCATATTATTTATTTATTTATTTATTTATTTATTTATTTATTTATTTTTACTGGCTTTAATTAAAGATTTATTGAGTTTGTTAGGTAAAAGGAATCCCTATTTTTTATCATCTCTCAATGAATGGTGAATCATCATTTCATAAAGAAGATTACTTCATTTGTCCCATTGGATAAATTTGTGTCCTTTTCTTTGCCAATCATCTTCATTTTCTAGGCTGCAATTATGATGGATCTTGAATATTTTAGAAGTGACTCTTATTAATTTTAATAGTTTAGATTAGTTGATTATGAGTGTGTAAGTGGTTCAAGAATGTAAATGCCTTAAAAGGATTGAAATCCAAATAAAAATGTCACCTTTATTTATGGCATCTATGAATGAGAGTGGGAATCATGGGAGGGGAAATTTCCCAATAAAATGTACCATCTCTAGCACATGTTCAAAATGTTGATTCCATATTAAAACTTATATATATATATATATATATATATAGAGGAGGGAAAAAAGAAAAAGAAAAGAAAAGAAAAGAAAGGGATTTTAAGAAAAAGCAGAAAAAGGGACTATAATTAGTGTCCGGAGTAACTGAGAGTGAAAATAGGGAACTCTTGTCAGCTAAGTTCTCTACTGAACTACAAGAAGAAGAATTGGCAGAAAAAGAGAATCTTTTTTCAAGTAAGATTATTCTGCAATTTTCTTTTTCCATTCTTGACATATGAGAAACAAAAAAAAAAAAAAATGCAATCTTTACAAAGTCAGCTTCTCCTCTATCTTGATTTCTCTCTTGTTTTGAATTTTAAAATTATCAATGACTGTTTGCTTGTCTTGATTGTGATATTTTGGATTTCTTTTTCACTGCTGACCTGTTTCTCTAACTCCTAGCAGCGACATGAATGGGAATATATAATATATTTATAATGGGTTGTGCGTTAAATTATGCATATGCGAATGTTTGGTTTGTTTCTCTCTCCAAATTGTTTAGAATTTGTTTTTTTAAAAAAGGGATTCAAGAAAGGGGTTTTTGATAATTTGGGGGGGATTACAGTTCATTCTTTGTCATCAATCCGCGTTTTAGTTTCTCTGTTATTTTCCTTCTTTATTACTCCCATTCTTTTCTTGAAGTTTTGCAGTTGTTTTGCAGTCTCTATCAGATCTACATTTTGGCTTTTGTTTGTTGAGAAGGGAAAAAGGAAACCTTGTACTCACAGAATCTTGTCTTTCAAGGTAATTCCTTAATTTCTTTTCTTTCTTTCCGTAGGAATCTTTTGGTCATTGAATTTATGAGCTAAAGGTTCCAACTTTAATGATGCTTTTTTGGTGGCTTTGTGTGCTCTGATGATTAATTTTTTTGGGTCCTGTCAAATCCTAGCTTTACATTGTTGTATTTGTATCAATTTGAAGAGCTACTGTTGAAAAATCTTGGATTTTCTTGGGTTTGGTCTCGTGGGATTCAATTCCCATGGAGAAAAGTGAATCCAGTGGAGAAACTTTGATGAAATTGTTGAATGAGAATTTCAATCACTTCCTACTCTGGTGGAGTGGTGGCCAGAACAGGAGTATGACGGAGATGTAAAGATCAGCATAAGTTTCAGTGAAGGAAAACACTGGAATTCATATAATTGGGAAAAAACATATCAGTGTTGTAGAGAGTAGGTAAACATGGGATCACGGGATGAAAGGCACAATATTCATCATAATCTTGTGCCATTAGCTGCTTTGATCAGTCGAGAATTGAAAAATGAGAGAATGGAGAAGCCAACAGTGAGGTATGGATCTGCAGCTCAGTCAAGGAAAGGAGAGGATTATTTTCTAATGAAAACAGATTGCCAAAGAGTTCTAGGGAATCCTTCATCCTCTTTTTCTGTTTTTGCAGTAAGTATCATTCTACTTTGTTTTTAGTTTGCTTTTATCAAGATTCCTATTCTTTGTTTTTAGCTGATGTTGGATATCTTTAATCTTTGTTCAGGTTTTTGATGGACACAATGGAAATGCTGCTGCAATTTATTCGAGGGATAATTTGATGAGTCACATTTTGAGTGCAATTCCCGGCGGGCTTGGGCGGGAGGAGTGGCTTCATGCTTTACCTCGGGCACTAGTTGCTGGATTTGTGAAGACTGACAAAGAATTCCAGAGCAGAGGCATGAATTTCGTTCTAACCTGTCTGAATTTTTTTTTTATATGCCGTACTTGAACATGATCAGTGGTCTCCATGCTTTTCCTCAACAGGACAAACTTCCGGAACAACAGCAACATTTGTAATTATTGATGGATGGACTGTCACAGTTGCTTCTGTTGGCGATTCACGCTGTATCTTGGATGCTCAAGGTGGTGCCATCTCAGCATTGACAGTCGATCACAGACTCGAAGAAAACATTGAGGAGTAATTATCATTCTATTTACCATTTTCCCCCCTTTTTTTTGTGGGGTGGTTATGTTGATTGCCTTTCAATTGCAGAAGGGAACGCGTTGCAGCAAGTGGTGGCGAAGTTGGGAGGCTTAGCATTTTTGGTGGAAACGAGGTGCCCTTATCCGTTTTTTAGCTGGCTTAGTGAATTTGTACTCTCAAGTACATCATTGTATGTTTGCTTCGATTTACAGGTAGGTCCTCTCCGTTGTTGGCCGGGAGGTTTATGTCTTTCAAGATCAATCGGGGACATGGATGTCGGAGAGTTTATTGTTCCAATTCCGTATGTTAAACAAGTGAAGGTATCTATCTATCTGCTTCACTACTTTTGCTTTCTCTTTTGTACATTATGTTTTCTATTAGTTTTATCTCTAAATTTCTTCTTCTATTAAAGCTATCGAGTGTAGGTGGAAGACTAATAATTGCTTCTGATGGTATCTGGGATGCGCTTCCATCAGACATGGCTGCAAAATCTTGTCGTGGATTGCCGGCTGAACTCGCTGCTAGACAAGTGGTTAAAGTAACTTTTTAAGACACCAGTACATTCTGTACCTTTCTAGCATTTGCATACAAATGGATTCTGATTGTGTCTCTCGTTGCACTATATGCTTGATGACTAGGAAGCGCTAAGATCACGAGGTCTAAAGGACGACACAACCTGCATAGTCGTGGACATAATTCCTCCGGAGAATAAGATTCAGCCACCCTCTCCTTCCAAGAAGAAGCATAACAAGTTCTTATCCTGGTTCCTCAGAAAGAAATGTCTAGATTCTTCTAGTAGATTATCAAACAAACTCTCAGCTATAGGTATAGTGGAAGAACTATTCGAAGATGGTTCAGCAATTCTTGCAGAAAGGTCAGTGTTATCTTCTCCATTGTTTCAGAGCTAAATATTATGTTTATATCCCACAAATCAATCTGAGTAGTCTCCGTTTCTCTAAAATCTTTGGCAGATTAGGAAACGAAGATTCCAACAACCAATCAGGGCTTTTTGTATGCGCTGTTTGCCAGGTTGATCTTGCACCAAGTGAAGGCATTTCAGTTCATGCTGGCTCCATCTTCTCCACAAGCTCAATACCTTGGCAAGGTCCTTTCCTCTGTGCTGACTGTCGTAACAAGAAGGACGCCATGGAAGGAAAACGGCCAAGTGGAGTTAAGGTAGCTTAACTTTTTCCTTGATAACCCACCTGGTGTTAAAGATTGATTCTTTGTATCTATATTGTTCTTTCCATAAAAAATGTATATGTTAATAGTGATTGATTGCACAAATATGTTTGTATCTTCAAGCTTGTTTCTGTATATACATTGACTTGTGTTCATGGAGTTTAGTACTTTAATAAAAGTCAATTTATACATATACATATATAATTGATTCAGGGTCGAAGTAATGACTCCGAATGTTGTAACAATATATATATGTATATATATATATATATATATATAAACAGAATACACTATGTGGTGGTGGTGGTGGTGATGGTGGTGGTGATGGTGGTGGTGGCCTGTGATGATGCTGTTGAGGGTGCATGAAAGAAGAACTTGGGGGGCATTTGTAGAGCATCAAGATCAGTAGTTCCTTCTAACATTTCCAATACATTACCGATTGTGGGTCTGCAGAATGGATCAGTTTGTATACACCACAGGCTCACTATCAACATCTTCCTGGCTAGTTTGTTTTCCTCATCACTTTTAATCCCAGAAAGGCCAAGATCTTGACCTTTTGTTTCCATTAATCTCGTGTATATCCAATGGGGGAAGTAAATTTCGCTGTCACGATCGGCTTCTGCATCCACATTCTTCCTTCCTCCCACCATTTCCAGCACCATCATTCCGTAGCTATACACATCTGACTTGTGGGAAACACTTCCGATGTTCTTGCAGACGATTTCCGGAGCAATGTATCCAACTGTACCCCTCGCCGCCATTGTTGAAACCATGCTTTCTTTCCTGGTGCAGAGTTTAGCAAGTCCGAAATCAGTGATTTTAGGGCAAAATTCTTCGTCGAGAAGAATGTTGTGAGGCTTTATATCGAAATGGAGGATTCTGGTATTGCATCCGCAGTGTAAGTATTCCAATCCTCTCGCTATTCCTACTGCAATTTTGTACAGAATTGGCCATTCTAGCTTTTTTCCGCCATAAATGAACTTCTCGAGAGATCCATTAACGAAGAATTCGTAAATTAGGGCTCTTTTCTTACTACCTTCGAAACAGAAACCTAAAAGTTTTACAATATTGACATGAGATGTGCGACTAATACAATCTACCTCGTTTGTGAATTCTTCTCCATTTCCATTTGATTCGTTCAGAATCTTCACTGCTACATAAACAGGAGTTCCATTTTGCAGTAATAATTTCCCTTTGTAAACCGTACCGTACCCTCCTTGACCTAATTTGATGTTGAATGAATTTGTCATCTTCTTCACCTCTGCATAACTGTATCTTTTCGGAGTCATTGATTCGTATTTCTTTAGGAATGTCTCCAGTTCTTGATTTTTATCTGCTCCTCTCTGTTTCCAGAGTTTGACAGAATCAGAAATAAGAAATATCTTCCTTCTGAAACAGAGGAAGATTAGAATGGCTAGCAGTGCAGTACTGCTGATACTAATGGAAACCCCTGCCGTTAAAATGAAAAAGTTAACTCATTACTCTACAAAATTCCCCCCCAAAAAAACCCTCAATCATAGTGGATGGAGACTTACCTGCTGCAACAATAATGATTTTTCCTGCATTCAAACCACAAGAAAATGGTGAATTAAGAACAGAGTAGCAGATAAGAGAAATTAGAAGAGTTGTTAGAAATTGACACAATCCTACTCTTTCCTGATCTCCTTTGAAATCTTCTTTCAGTTGCAGCTGCAAATGGAACACAGCTAAATTCATTCATCTCATTCGTCTCACAACGACCTCCTTTAAGATGACAGTCACGATAACATCTATCCGAAACACGCCATTCCAGATCAAAATCTGCACTCAACATTTGTAACAGTTCAGTGTGGTTAGATACAACATCAGGATGATCCCATGGAAGCATAGGGATAGTAATTGATGAACAAACAGGCTTTTCAGGAACATCAATTCCTTTGGGATAACCATAGTATTTGGGATTCCTATAAAGAACATCAAACTCTTCACAAGATTCAAACTTTCTGTAACGATTGTTCTTGAAATACTCTGTTACTTCCTGAATATAAGGAGGGTATTTTCTGCACCTGAAGATTGTCATATTGTACTTGATAGTATATGAAATTGAAAGGGTGTTGGGAAGAAAAACAATAAACTTGAGAAGATCACATGTGCTTGTACTTTTTGTATTATTTTTTGCAGCAAGAAGAAGACGATGAAGAAATAGGTCTGTAACACTGATGATATTCTGATTCTTCTGCAATTTTTTCTTAGTTACAAACCATTGCCGAGTAGATCTACTCAAAGTAATTGATGGGAGAGGTTGATAACTACAATCTAACATGGATAAACCACAATCAGGCTTTGTGAAATCTGTAAAGGGGAATTTGAGGATTCCGAAGTTTCCACATTGGAATTCAGCTGGACAGGTGTAAGGGAAACGGCCGGCAACAGCAGCAGGGATAAGAACAAGAACAAGAACAAGGAGGAATACAAAGAAAGCCATGGAGATTATTGGACAAAAGGAAAGCCAAACAAAATTGTAGTCTATTTGTTTTTATTTTTCATTTTATTCTTCTGTTTCTGTTTCTGATTCTGTTTCTTTCCAAATATTAGTAATTAAGAATTTGACTTCTTTGGATCGTTATTTACGTTAAAATTTGTCCTAAAGTAAAATTTGATTAAAATATGTATATATTGATTTTGATGTTAGTGAAGATTAAGAAAAGGTCAAAAGAAACTTTTAAAGCCAACAAAAATTTCCAATTTGACGGCTTTGATTATATATATATATTATATAATATATACATATAAAAACCTTGAAGTCAAAGTCAAGATGAACAATTTTGTCTACAACAAAACGGACAAGTATTAGGTTTAGACGTAATAATAATAATAATAATATATATATATATGTTATAAATCCCGAAGATTCATTAATTAATGGATGTTTATCATCCCAAAAAAATAAGTAAGGTGATAAATATCACAAGATGTATATATATATATTATTGGATGTAATAACGATGTTGTAGTGGATGTATAAAATATATATATGAGTGGGTTAGGTGACTTATATGTATGTATATGTATGTATATAAATAGGTGTATATATATGGGTGAATGCTAATGAGATGAAGTGAAACAATTGAGATACAACATTCATTTCCATTTTTCATCCTAATTCCCTTCCCGAGACCAATTCCTACTCTTCCCTTCTCCCTTACATATATTTCATAACATATATGTATATATATCAACAATTTAATACATATACTATATTGTATAATTTTATAACACGTTATCAGCACGAGGCTCTACTAACAACACGATTATCTATCACCGGTATGTTATCAGACAGGTACGTTTATTATTATTATGGCAAACCTAACTAAACTGGAATTTGTGGCACTTGATGTCACCCGAAAAAATTATTTGTCATGGACACTAGATGCCGAGATGCATCTTGCTGCGATGGGTCTGGCAGACACCATCGTACAAAATAATATATCATCAATACAAGATCGTGCCAAATCTATAATATTTATCCGTCATCATCTTCACGAAGATCTAAAAAACGAATATCTTACTGTGAAAGATCCCCTTATTTTGTGGGGAAATTTGAAAGAAAGATTCGACCACCAGAAGATGGTCGTTCTCCCAAAAGCACGATATGATTGGTTGCACCTGAGGTTGCAAGATTTTAAATCTATAAGTGAATATAACTTCGCAATGTTTAAAATAGTTTCACAATTGAAACTATGTGGAGATGATATAACAGATAATGATATGCTGGAGAAAACATACTCCACTTTTCATGCCACGAATATTGTCCTGCAGCAACAATATCGTGAAAAAGGTTTTAAGAAATATTCTGAATTAATTTCTTGTCTTCTTGTTGCGGAACAAAATAATAAATTATTAATGAAAAATCACGAGACTCGACCTACTGGTTCTACTCCATTCCCTGAAGTGAATGCTGTTAGAAATCATGATCTTAGAAGAGATCGTGGTCGTGGTCGTGGTCATTACCGTGGTCATAGCCGAAAATATGATCATGGACGCCGTGATCAATTTGGCCCTTACAATCGTAATAATACTTCAGGTGCCAAAAATGTTAATAACCACCCGAAGTGGATAAAACATAATGGGAAAAGAAATACTGTTCCGAAAAATTATGAGGACATATGTTTCGTTGTGGCATGAAAGGTCACTGGTCTCGTATTTGTCGCACTGCAAAATATCTTGTTGATTTATATCAAGCATCTATTGAAAGGAAAGGTAAAAATGTTGAGGCAAATTTTACTTCTCAAAATTTACCTCATGAAAGAAATGATGAAGATCTTGAAAATAATGATGTTGGTATAACTCACTTGGATATTGCTGATTTTTTCGAGCATCCAGAAGGAAGAATTGACCACTTAATTGGAGATGGAAGTGTCCAAAAATAATTAGAATATTAATGTTATATGTTTATATTACTTTTGTAATGATATGTTTAATTTTTATTTCTGTAAAATTTTGTTAATAAAACAGATGGCTGTTGTTCAATTTTCTGATATGAACAACGATATCGAAAGTGTATGTCTTATTGACAGTGGAACTACGCACACCATACTGAAATACGAGAAGTATTTTTCTCACCTGAATGTGGGAGAAACAAGTGTTACCATAATAAATGGTAGTGCAAAACTTATTGAATGCTCCGGAAGAGATAATATAATATTACCGGGAGGAACTATGATTGCTATTGAAAAAGCATTATATTCCTCAAAGTCTCAAAGAAATTTATTGAGTTTTAAAGATATCCGACGGAATGGATATCATGTTGAGACTATAGAAGATAATGGTCATGAATATTTGGGTATCACAAAAATGACCTCCGGTAATAAGGTTTTGTTGGAAAAACTACCATCTCTATTCTCTGGCCTATATTATGCAAAAATAAATGCTATTGAGGCGCATCATTTAGTAAACCAGAAGTTTACTAATCCTGTTACTTTTAAAGTTTGGCATGACCGTTTGGGTCATCCGGGATCAATTATGATGCGAAAAATTATCGAGACAACGCACGGTCATCCTTTGAAAAATCAAAGGATTCTGACTTCTGATAAACTTTCTTGTGCTGCATGTTCCAAAGGGAAATTAATTATAAGACCAGCACCATTGAAAGACTGCAATTAATTACCAGACTATTATTGATGAAAACAAATCTCCCTACAGCAGCCTGGGGACATGCAATTTTGCATGCTGCAGCACTTGTGCGTTTAAGGCCATCGAATTATCATAAATTTTCTCTCATACAATTGGCTTTTGGTTCAGAGCCAAATATTTCTTATTTAAGAATTTTTGGGTGTGCTGTATATGTTCCAATTGAACCACCCCAACGAACAAAAATGGGTCCGCAAAGAAGATTGGGGATATATGTTGGGTTTGACTCCCCGTCCATTATAAGGTATCTTGAACCTTTGACGGTGGATGTATTTACAGCAAGATTTGCTGATTGCCATTTTGATGAAAATTTGTTTCCCAAATTAGGGGGAGAGAATAAATGGCATAAAATTGAACTTGCGTGGAAAACATCTTTGAATCATTTAGATCCACACACAAATATAAGTGAACTTGAAGTTCAAAAGATTATACATTTGCAACAAATTGCAAATCAACTGCCAGATTCTTTTGCTGACTCCAGCAGAGTCACTAAATCACATCTTCCAGCTATAGATGCTCCTATACGGATAGAAGTTCCTGAAGGACAGAAAATTAATCCTATAGCTATCGAATCAAAAACACGTCAGAAGCGTGGCCGACCCCTTGGTTCCAAAAATAAAAATCCTCGAAAGAAAAGAGGAACAAATGATCTAGAAGATCATATTGATGAAACAGAAAAGGAAAACCAAGGGACAACTGATGAAAAGATTCCAACTACAAATAATGAAGAGAATTCTGAAATCTCTATTAATTACACCAGTTCGAATCAAAGTTGGGATCTAAGAAATGTTGTTATTGATAATGTTTTTGCATACAACGTAGCCCTTGATATTTTCAAGAATAATGAGGATTTAGATCCTTTATCAGTTGAAGAATGTCGACATAGAATTGATTGGCCTCAATGGAAAGATGCAATTCAATCGGAATTAAATTCGCTTGCAAAGCGAGAAGTTTTTGGACCTGTAGTCCAAACGCCAAAGGATGTAAAACCTGTTGGCTATAAATGGGTGTTTGTGCGAAAACGAAATGAGAATAATGAAGTCGTAAAATATAAAGCACGACTCGTCGCACAAGGCTTTTCACAAAAGCCAGGAATTGATTATGATCAAACTTATTCACCCGTTATTGATGCTATTACACTCCGATATCTTATAAGTATGGCAGTTCATGAAAAGGTGGACATGCGTCTAATGGATGTTATTACAGCTTATCTTTATGGAAGCCTTGAAAATGAGATTTATATGAAAATCCCTGAAGGATTCAAATTACCAAAGGCTTCTAAAGGCCCTCATGAAAATTATTCTATCAAATTACAAAAGTCATTATATGGGCTTAAACAGTCTGGACGCATGTGGTACAACCGCCTTAGTGAATTCTTATTGAATTCAGGATATAAGAATGACCAAATCTGTCCATGTGTTTTTATTAAGAAAACAGATTTTGGTTTTGTGATTCTTGCTATATATGTTGACGATATCAATCTAATAGGAACTCCAGAAGAGCTTCGAGAAGCTATAGATTGTTTGAAACGAGAATTTGAAGTCAAAGATTTTGGAAAAACTAAGTTTTGTCTCGGGCTTCAAATTGAACATATGAAAGATGGAATTTTTGTTCATCAGTCAACATATACAGCTAAAGTAAAAAGATTTTTCATGGATAAAGCATATCCATTGAGTATTCCAATGGTCGTAAGGTCGCTAGATATAAATAAAGACATATTTAGACCTCGAGAAAATGGTGAAAAACTACTTGGTCCTGAAGTACCATATTTGAGTGCTATTGGTGCACTGATGTATCTTGCAAATAATACTAGACCGGATATAGCATTTGCTATAAATCTATTAGCAAGATTTAGTTCTTCACCAACACGACGACATTGGAATGGTATTAAACACGTCCTTAGATACCTCCAAGGGACAATTGACCTCGGATTATTTTATTCAAATGTAAATGATCCAGAACTGATTGGATATGCAGATGCGGGTTATCTTTCGGATCCGCACAAGGCACGTTCTCAAAATGGCTATTTATTTACATATGGTAATACTGCTATATCATGGCGCTCCACGAAGTAAACAATAGCAGCAACTTCTTCTAATCATGCTGAGATAATAGTCATTCATGAAGCAAGCCGAGAATGTGTATGGTTTGAGGTCAATGATACATTATATTAGAGAGAGTTGTGGTTTATCCTCCAGAAGAGAGATTCAAACTCCTCTATATGAAGATAATGCAGCTTGTATAGCTCAATTAAAAGGAGGATATATTAAGGGAGATAGGACGAAACACATTTCACCTAAATTCTTCTTTACTCATGAACTTCAAAAGAACGGTGAAATTGATGTGCTTCAAATTCGATCACGTGATAATCTTGCAGATATATTCACTAAATCTCTTCTGACAGCAACCTTTGAAAAATTGAGATATAAAATTGGTTTGCGTCGATTTAAAGATTTCGAGAAATCATCTCATCAGGGGGAGAAATCTACACATGAAGAATAGTGTACTCTTTTTCCTTCACTAGACTTTTTTTTCCCACTGGGTTTTTATCTAGTAAGGTTTTAACGAGGCCTATTCTTTATGTAATGGACATCCAAGGGGGAGTGTTATAAATCCCGAAGATTCATTAATTAATGGATGTCCATCATCCCAAAAAATTATTCTTTATGTAATGGACATCCAAGGGGAAGTGTTATAAATCCCGAAGATTCATTAATTAATGGATGTCCATCATCCCAAAAAATTACGTAAAGTGATAAATATCACAAGATGTATATATATATATATATATATATATATATATATATATATATTATTGGATGTAATAATGATGTTGTAGTGGATCTAATAATAATGTTGTAGTGAATGTATAAAATATATATATGAGTGGGTTAGGTGACTTATATGTATGTATATGTATGTATATATATATGTGTATATATATATATGTGAATGGTAATGAGATGGAGTGAAACAATTGAGATACAACATTCATTTCCATTTTTCATCCTAATTCCCTTCCCGAGACCAATTCCTACTCTTCCCTTCTCCCTTACATATATTTCATAACATATATATATATCAACAATTTAATACATATACTATATTGTATAATTTTATAACATATATATATATATATATATATATTATATATATTTATAAAATATAATTATAATTTAATTTACTTTTTTACTAAAAATATTTTATAATAACTTTAAAATATATATTTTTATAAAATGTCTTTCCTCTGAAGCAGGTCCACCACCGATTTGTAGTGTCGTTTTGTATTTAATAACTTAAAATTTTTTTTTCTTGTTTTTTTTTATTTTTAAAATATTATTACTTTCTTTTTATTTATTTTAATTTGTACTAATTTTTTTATTTAAGAAATTTATTTTATCTAAAAAATTTAAAGAATTTAATTTTTCAAAAATTTTCTTATTTCCTTTTTAACTAAATAAATATAGATTTTTAATAAATATATATATTTAAATTGATGTCAATTTATTTTTTATAATTAAATTGATTCTTTATTTAGTTTTCCTAAATTCATTAAATCTTAAAATTATTAATAAAATTTTAAATTTTTATATGAAGTATTAGAGATGGTTCAATTAAATTTAAGGTTTTTTAACAAATGCTTATCTACATAACAACATGTGCAAAAATTTTAACAAAATTTGATAATTATTGACCAAAATAAAATTTAAAAGTCAGTTTTTTTATTAAAAAAAAAAATTGTCAAAAAACTTAATGCAACAATTATCCAAAAAAAAAAACAAAAAAAATCAAAATTTATGAGCAATCTTGTTGATTTGCGTTATTTTTTAATTTGTTTTTGGAAAACTTCTTTCTTTCTTTTATTTTTGTTTTTTATTTGAATTTTTGAGAATATATTTTATTGTGAATATATTTTTTCCAGTTGTCATTTTTGGAGCCTCAAAGCGGTATGCTTCTCTAACACGAAATTCTTAATCTTTAATTTCCATCACTAAACTATGTCTACTCAAGTAAACCTTACTCACTTCCTTCCCTAAATTACGAAATCCCAATTTCTAGGGTTTAACTTAATTCATTTCCTTTCTTTGGATTTTACAGTTAAGACATGGCTGCCGCCGGCAGGCTATTATTGTTTTCGTTTCTAATTCCCGTTATCGCATTCTCGCCTGGCGTTTTTTCTTCTCCTTCATCATCCCCTTTAGATAATAATACCTTCAGCACAATCCCTAACTGTAATCGTAATTGTTCGTCAGCTAGAGATCGGAACAATACCAAACCGCGAGTTCCTTACCCATTCGGTTTCTCCCCTGGCTGCGAGATTCAATTAAACTGCAGCCGTACCGGTGAGATTAAAATCGGCGACTTCGTTGTTCGGAATTTGACATCAGACAGTATACTAATTGATATTCCGGGCAACTGTAACCGTTCAATTCGGAGTCTGGAACAATTGTTCGGGAGAAATTACAGGATGACGACACGCAATGGCCTTCTATTGAGGAATTGTGGATCGATTATCCTCGAGTGTACGGTTCCCGGCAAAATGTTGAACACAGAATTCGGAAACGAAACCTGTGTTTCCGACGATTCGATGAGCTGTTATTCGGATGCGTATAATAATGTTACGTTTTTGAATCTCGATGCGATTAAGAAGTACGGTTGTGGTGAAATTTTCTCTTCGATTGCTTTTGATAGTCCAAGTAGTTGGGAGATGCCGTTGGGGCCGAAATTACAGAGTGCAGAATTAGGGTGGTGGTTGGAGGGGAAATCCTGTAAATGTTCAAGGAAGTCGAAATGCACTACTGTTTCACTTGGCGGCAATGGAGGCGTAGCTGGGTACAGGTGTCAATGTATGGATGGATACGTAGGAGATGGATTCATAGCCGGCGACGGTTGCCGGAAAGGTTAGTTGTACCATTTTTACTATTTACTCTATTTTGATTAAACTCCTATGATATATATGACTTAGTAAGAGTTTGGTGAGCTTTCTCTTTTTCTATTTGTGTGTGTGATTTTGAAATGTCGATTTTATATTCATTTCTTGAGTGACTTATCTTCTTGCCAATTGGCTATTAGTACTTTTTAACTGTAATATATATATATATATATATATATATATATATCTATATTTTACATTTTCTAAAAACTAAAATACAAGTAATATATATATATATATATAATAAACAGTATCAGGTAAATATTACTAAATATTCTTGAAATTAGAGGGGAAAAAAAAAAAAAAAGAAGTTATTTGCTATTGTAAGAATTGAACTTACTTTTCTACTGTTTTGTTAGGACCAAATGCAGGAACATCCAAGTTGAGGATTATTTCCCTCATAGGTAAACTCATCATCCTCCAATTATTACTTTTTTTTTTCTTTTCACTTGTCCCACATTAAAAACACAATCTTAAGGAAAAAAAATGATATGTTTTTTTTTAATTATTGAAAATATTAATATATCTTTGAATTATAAAAATTAATAAATAAGATTTATAAAACATTAATTATATAAAAAATATTAATAAATACATTTTGATTTTCTCATCAACAAATAAAAATAAATAAATTTAAATACTAATAAAATAATAATATTTTTATAGTTGTGTACTAAAATGTAAGAAAGTTAATATGACATAATTTAATAATTTAGTTGATAATATTTTTATTTATTAAAAATTATAAGTTTGAAACATAATAAATTGTATAAAATTTAAAATATATTTAAAAAAAAACATGTAACAAAAAATGTAGTTGTAGTTTCATTCACGGTATGCATTATTTAATTTATTATTTCGTGTGCATGCATGCAGCTGTTCCGACTTGCGGGGTTGCCCTAATAGTTGTGATTCTTGTTTTCTTCTGCAATAAAAGGAAGCTTCCACTTTACAAAATGTCGTTTATGGAAGGGTAAAACAGATGATCATGATCATAATCACGACGTAGAAGTTATTCTAAAGAAGTACGGATCAGTAGCTCCAAAAAGGTACAGTTATTCAGAGTTGAAAAAGATGACTAATTCCTTGGAGATCAAACTAGGCCAAGGAGGTTATGGTTCAGTATACAAAGGTAAATTTCAAGACGGTACTGGAACTCCGGTTGCCGTAAAAATCTTGACCAAGGAATCTAACAAAGGAAACGGAGAAGAATTCATCAACGAAGTAGTAAGTATTAGTAGAACTTCTCACGTAAATGTGGTAACTCTGTTAGGGTTTTGTTTCCAAGGTCATGGTAAAAAAGCTCTAATCTACGAGTTCATGGAAAATGGATCCCTAGATAAGTTCATTTACGGACAAGAAAAACAACTAGATTGGCCGAAGTTGTACAAAATTGCGGTTGGTATAGCACGAGGATTGGAGTATTTGCACCGAGGTTGCAATACTAGAATACTTCATTTCGATATTAAGCCACATAACATCCTCCTCGACCGAGATTTTGTTCCCAAAATCTCTGATTTTGGGCTTGCTAAACTTGTGCCCGGAAAAGAAAATACTAGTGCCTTGTCGTCTTTATTGACAACGGCTGCACGTGGCACGATCGGATATATTGCTCCCGAAGTTATATACAGAAGCATTGGAGGTGTTTCTCATAAATCAGATGTTTATAGCTATGGAATGATGGTTTTGGAAATGGTGGGAGAAAGGAGATCAAAGAACTTGGAGGATGGTAGCAGCGAAATTTACTTTCCGGATTGGATATACAAGAGACTTGATCGTGATAGTGATTGTGATTATGATTATGATCAAGAACTTGGATTGTCGGGGACGATGTTGGATGATGATGATGAAGGAACTAGTAATGAGAATCTGGTAAGGAAGATGATAATCGTGAGTCTTTGGTGTATACAAACTCATCCATCGAATCGACCCACCATTAGTAACGTGCTTGATATGTTGGAAGGGCCATTGGAGACACTAAGGATTCCTCCCAAGCCCTCCTTCTCTTCTCTGGCTAGCTGATCATCATATGATTAATTATATTCTTATAATATTTAGGGTAAATTATTATACTAATAATTGAATTTTTTAAAAATTTAGTTTTTTCACTTGTATTTATTTTTGCTTTCAACTGACACTTGAACTATAAAATATCACTTCTTTTGTCATTTTGTCTAAAATTTTCGTCAGACTTCATTTTCCATCCAATTCTTAGGGGCATTTTCGTTTTTTAAAATCATTAATATTTTAAAATTATTAAGGTTTTATTTTTAAGGATAATTCTGTCTTTTTAGAGGTATTTTCGTATTTTAAAATCATTAATATTTTAAAATTATTAAGGTTTTATTTTTAGAGATAATTCTATCTTTTCATAAAATTTTAAAAAATTTAAAAAATCTTACGGTAAAATCATTTTGACCCACTGAAGCATCTATTAACGTGTTAAATTATATGGAACTTATATTTTATATATACTAGATGATGCCAAAATGATTTTAACATAATTATATTTGTGAACCCTACTAAAAATACATATTTTATATATCAGATTTGAACTACAACCGTATAAATAATAAATATGCATTTATCATTTGGACATTTGAAAATTATATTAAATATAAAAATTTGAAAATTATACACAATTTAAACCATATGTCTTCGTAGTCATTTCCTTCCTCAAACCTTAAATTTTTTTAACTTTGAATTTGTTGCAGAATACAAATTTTGAGTTTTTTTATAATGACATTATTTTATTATTAGTGTCAGCAATGATTGTATAAAAAAACACATCCAAATTCATGTTCTGCGACGAATTCGAAACAAAAAACACCTCCAAATTCGTGTTCTGCGTAATTATAATTATATTGTAATTATAATATAAAATATAAGTTTCAAATAAAATTATATATTTATCGTTGTTTTAATAGATAGATATGGTTTAGTTATGCGCATGGTTGTAGGATCAAACCTTTAAGATTACAAAAAATTAGTTTTTAGATTTTTAATAATAAAGTGAAATGACAAAATTAGTCTTAAAAATAAAATCATAATAATTAAAAAATGTTTATAATTGTAAAAAGAAGAAAATGCATCTGGAAATTGGATGGAAAATAAAGTATGACAGACATTTTGGACGGAAGGACAAATTATGTGATATTTTATAATTTTAAGTGTTAGTTCAAAGCAAAAATAAATACACGTGTAAAAACTAAAATTTTAAAAAGTTTAAATATTAATAGGATAATTTACCATAATATTTATAATTAATACCACATATGAATTATTAAATATTTTAATTTAATAAAAATTTTAAAAATATATATGATTAAAATAAAAAATGTATATGAAGAAGTATTGTTCGGATAAAAATTGTCCAAAAAAAATAAAAGAAAAATCGAATGAAATGGCTTAGAAAAATAATGTTTCCATTTTCTTTATTGTCGGCCACCATCAATAATAATTGTGGTGCATAGAAACTAAAGGACTACTGCAATCTAGCATCTTTGACCAGTTTATTAGTTAATTATATATTTCTATTATCTTCTTCTCTATTATAATTACACCAGCCACCGGTTGTGTTTCTTTCTTAAGATCTTCTAGTCTTGATGATTACAGGTATAAATCCTGCGTTGAGAAACATTGTGAAAAGGGTCCAAAAATAAAGTTCCCATTCTACATTTCTGGTGAGCAAGAACCTTTTTGTGGACGATTCCAGGTCTATTGTGGCGGCTGAAGTAATAATAATGGCGGATATTGTTGGTCCCTCTAATTAAAATCTTTGCAATTTTATTATTGAATAATCACCAAATTTTATATTTAATAATATTCTCATAAATTAATTATCTCTAATATTATTTTTAAATATAAAATATAGATTGACATTCAAAAATATATTATTCGTTTGTCATTATTACAAAAATTTCATACAGGAGTTGTTGATACTATTCCTGGAAATTGTCTATTGAATTTTACAAATGTCACACCTCCCCAACCAAGCATGAGAATTGTGTTGTCTCTTCTAGTCTTCATCTGTTGTCAAATTGCACAAGTTTATTACCTGACCAATTTCTCAAGTACAAGATTCCATGTCCGGATAATTATAATAGTACAACTTGCCATACTTGGAGATGATGAGAATTTGAGTTCTGGGATTCGACACTTGAGAATATACACCTTTCCTTTACTCTTTCTCACCACAAAGAAATTATATCTGCAGCAAATTGTAGCACTGAGGTTTCTTTGTAAATATTTTGTTAGTTATCTTAATTAAGAACAAATATCTTTTTTTAGATCTTTACCTTCATTAGTTCTATGAAAGGATCTATGTATTTGTTTTATATATATTTTTTTTGGCAGATTATCTTGCTTCTTTTTCTCTTATTTTCTTAGGTTTCATTAGGTTAAAACTCAATTATTATGTATTAAAAATTATGAATGATCATGTTTATTAATGCAAGAGAAGGACTGAGCACTCAGTCGTTGTGAAATTTAAAATTATTAAAATCATTTCCCAAGGAAGATAAGAATCCTTTATTAAAATAAAACTTAGACAATTCCAAGATTTAGGTTCCAAAAACAAGTGAGGGAAGAAGAAATCTAATCTTAAAAAGCAATAGTAAAAACAGAGAAATGGATAACAACATATATAGGACCTTTTAAAATTAAAGCAAGCACACATGATTTTATGAGAGGTTCTTGGCACAAGTCACTCTCATGATTTGAGAGTCTTCATACTTAGGAATTGATATCCAACATCAAGATTGTTATTGATCTCTCCCCTTAAAAGCCTATCATATTACCTAATGATAACCTACATCAAATATCTTAGAACATTCACATCTATAAGATGAAATCTTTAACATCCCAGAACACATGATGAGGCACTAAGGATTCCTCCCAAGCCTTCCTTCTCTTCTCTGGCTAGCTAATCATGATATTTATAATCAATACTACATATAAATTATTAAATAATTTAATCTAATATAAATTTAAAAAATATATATGATTAAAATAAAGAATGTATGTGAACAAGTGTTGTCTTGATGATAAATACAGTCATTGAAAGTCCTCTGAAGAATTTTTCTCCGAAAGAAAAGTCTGAATGAAATGGCTTAGAAAAATCATGTACATTTTATAGAGCAAATTAATAAATGTCCTTTGTGTTATAAAATTATATAATATAGTATATGTATTAAATTGTTGATATATATATATATGTTATGAAATATATGTAAGGGAGAAGGGAAGAATAGGAATTGGTCTCTGGAAGGGAATTAGGATGAAAAATGGAAATGAATGTTGTATCTGAATTGTTTTCGCTTCATCTCATTCGCATTCACCTATATATATATATATCTATATACATACATACATATAAGTCACATAACCCACTCATATATATATTTTATATATCCACTATAACATCATTATTACATCCAATAATATATATATATATATACATTTTGTTATATTTATCACCTTACATAATTTTCTGGGATGATTGACATCTATTAATTAATGAATCTTTGGACATTTTTCCATTTTCTTTATTGTCGGTCACCATCAATAATAGTTGTGGTGCATAGAAACTAAAGGACTACTGCAATCTAGCAAGTCAACCTTCAAAGTCTTCGTTGACCAGTTTATTAGTTAATTATATATTTCTATTATTTTCTTCTCTCTTCTAATTACACCAGCCACCGGTTTCTAAAGATAATGTCAATTTCTTGTGTTTCTTTCTTTCTATTATTATTTCTTATTCTTTTATTTGAAAGATCTTCTAGTCTTGATGATTACAGGTATAAATCCTGCGTTGAGAAACATTGTGAAAAGGGTCCAAAAATAAAGTTCCCATTCTACATTACTGGTGAGCAAGAACGTTTCTGTGGGCTATTTGGGATCTATTGTGGTAGCGGAAGTAGTAATAATGGCGGATATCCCATGATTCGTTTGTCGGATAACGAGTATGTTATTACTGAAATTTTTTACGAGAACCGTTCTTTCTGGGTTCATAATGCCGCCGTTGATACTATTCCTGGAAATTGTCTATTGAATTTTAGAAATGTTATGCCTCCCCAACCGAGCATGAATATTGTGTCGTCTTCTAGTCTTCATCTGTTGTCAAATTGCACAAGTTTATTACCTGACCAATTTCTCAAGTACAAGATTCCATGTCCGGATAATTATAATAGTACTAGAAATGGCGTACAACTTGCCATACTTGGAGATGATGAGAATTTGAGTTCTGGGATTCGACACAACTGCAGCGTTGATGTGGTGGCGCCGGTGGAATTGCGCGGAGACGAAGGAAGAAATGGAACGGTGGCGGATAATATTGAAGGGGTGTTGAGAAGGGGATTTGCCTTGAACTGGACTTCTAGAGACTGTACTAGGTGTGAGCAAAGCGGTGGGCATTGTGGCTGTTAGAATGCTTTGAATTAGTCAAATCTTTTACTTCTCATTGAGTTTAGGAAGTTAGTCAAATATTATAATATTTATTATTATAATATTTTATATTAATTAAATATTATAATATTTATTATTATAATATTTTATATTAATCAAATATTATAATAATTATTACTATAATATTTTATATTCTATATCTATTTTATATTCAAAGGTGGCTGTCATCTTTCTTATAAATAAGTTCATTTGTAAAGGATTCATCGTATTGTAGTCACCTACAACTACCTCTGTAATCTCTCTGAAAATCAGTAAAAGTTCTCATCTCTTCTGTTAGGTGGACGTAGCCAACACATTGTTGGTGAACCACGTTAAATCTGTGTGTCGTTTCTTTACATTTCTGTTATCTTTCTCACATCCGTCATAACAAACTGGTATCAGAGCTCGGGTAATCGAGGTTTGTAATCTGGTGAGAAAGATGTCTGCGTTGAACGTAAAGATTGACAATTCTGAAGAGGACATCGCTCTAGTTGCAGGCGAACACACGCATCATGCTGATGTGTGGGTCCTTGACTCTGGGGCGTCCTACCATATATGTCCAAGGAGAGAGTGGTTTTCAACCTATGAGCAAATAAACGGGGGAAATGTCTCCATGGCAAACAGCTTGGTCTGCAAGGCGGTTAGAATAGGCTCGATCAAGATTCGGACGCATGATGGTAAATTCTGCACATTGCACAATGTCAGACATGTTCCACTAATGACGAAGAATTTGATATCCCTGAGCTTGCTGGATAGTAAGGGGTTCAACTTCAAGGGTGAAGGTGGAGTTATACATGTCTGCAGGGGCTCTAATGTGATACTTAAGGGCGTCAAACAGGGAACTTTGTATTTTTTGCAAGGTTCAACAGTTGCTGGTTCTGCAGCTGTTGCGTCATCTGAGGTTCTCCGAGATGATTTGACCAAGTTATGGCATATGAGACTTGGTCACATGGGTGAAAGAGGGTTGCAGATTCTGTCAAAGGAAGATCTTCTTGGTGGTCACAAGATCAAGAGCCTTGAGTTTTGTGAGCATTGTGTCTTTGGGAAGCTACATCGCAGCAAGTTCCCAAAGGCGGTTCACCGAACAAAGGGCACGCTGGATTACATCCATTCAGACTGCTGGGGTCCGTCTCGCGTTGAGTCTTTAGGCGGTCACAGATTTTTTATGTCGGTAATCGATGATTACTCAAGGATGACTTGGGTAATCATGATGAAACATAAAAGTGAAGCGTTCAAGAACTTCAGGCAGTGGAAGACGCTAGTGGAGAATCAAACTGGGAAGAAGATCAAGAGGCTGCGAACTAATAATGGTCTGGAATTCTGTTCGTCTGAGTTCGATGTGTTTTGCAAGGATGGGGGGATTGCTCGACATCTCACAATCAGGGATACACCACAGCAGAATGGTGCAGATGAGCGAATGAACCAGACACTTCTGGAGAGAGCGAGGTGCATGATCTCTAACGCCGGCCTAACTAGACGTTTCTGGGCAGAAGCAGTTACAACGGCATGCTACATAACAAATCGGGGACCACACACAGGCATCGACTGTAAAACACCGTTTAAGGTATGGACAGGGAAGCTTGCTGATTACTCAAATCTGAGAGTTTTTGGCTGTACAGCTTACTATCATATCAATGAGGGTAAGCTGGAGCCAAGGGCTAAAAAGGGAATATTCGTGGGCTATGGAGAATGGGTGAAGGGATATAGAATATGGTCTTCATCTGAGAATAGGGTTATACTTAGTAGGAGTGTAATTTTTGATGAGAATTCTATGCTCAACCCTATGGTGAAGTCCATTATTGTAGAGAAGAATGGAGCTGTTGATGAACAGGTGGAGGTGCAAGCTACTCAAGAGGAGAGCAAGGCACAGAAGTTGGTCAGTGACCAACTGCCACAACCAGAAACCAATCTGCCAGAATCTACACCACCAAAAAATCAAACATCTGACTTATTTCAGCATAGCATCGCGTTGAACCGACCAAGAAGGGTTGGAGTTGGACCTCCAAAGCGGTATGTTTTTGATAATATGGTGAATTATGCATTGCAAGTTGCTGAGGAAGTGGAGCTTCATGAGTCGTCCACATACAAGGAAGCAATTTCAGGAACTGAGTCAGCACAGTGGTTGGCTGCAATGGGAGACGAAATGGAATCTCTTCACAAGAATCAGACTTGGGAGCTGGTCAGATTACCGACAGAGAGAAAGGTAATCACTTGCAAATGGGTTTTCAAGAAGAAGGAAGGAATATCACCGACTGAGGGTATTAAGTATAAGGCACGAGTAGTTGCAAGAGGGTTCCATCAGATAGAGGGAGTAGACTACAACGAGATTTTCTCACCGGTGGTCAGACATACTTCTATCAGGGTGCTACTAGCAATAGTTGCACATCAGGATTTGGAGCTTGAGCAACTAGACGTGAAGACTGCTTTTCTACATGGAGAGTTGGAAGAGGAAATATACATGACTCAGCCAGATGGTTTCCAAGTTCTGGGAAAGGAGAATCATGTGTGCAAGTTGAGGAAGTCCTTATATGGGCTTAAGCAGTCTCCAAGGCAGTGGTATAAGAGATTTGACAGCTATATGATGCAGCTCAGCTACAATAGGAGTCCTTTTGACTGTTGTGTGTACTACAACGAACTAAAAGATGGTTCTCGCATCTGTCTGGTCCTGTATGTAGATGATATGTTGATTGCTGCTCGGGACAAGTCTGATATTCAGAAACTGAAGGATTGTCTCAATGCAGAATTTGAAATGAAAGATCTGGGTGCTGCTCGGAAAAGTTTGGGAATGGAAATCTATAGGGATATAAATCAGAAGAAACTTTTCTTGTCACAAGAAGGGTACATTAACAAGATATTGTCAAGGTTTGGCATGTCATCAGCTAAACCTATAGACACTCCAACGGCTACTAACAGCAAGCTGGTAATGTACGCGCCTCAATCCGAGGAAGAAAAGGAATACATGTCAAGAGTTCCTTATGCAAGTGCAGTAGGAAGTTTGATGTATGCTATGGTGTGCACCCGACCAGATTTGGCATATGCTGTTAGTATTGTTAGCCGATTTATGGCTAAACCAGGGAAGGAGCATTGGCAGGCTGTGAAAAGGATTTTTCGATATCTTAGAGGTACGTCAGATGTTGGTCTTATTTATAGGAGTGATACACAGTGCTTGGTAACCGGCTACTCAGATTCTGATTATGCCGGGGATGTGGACAGTAGGAGATCCATGACTGGTTATGTTTTCACTCTTGGTGGTTCTGTGGTGAGTTGGAAGGCAACTCTACAACCTACTGTGACTTTGTCTACTACAGAGGCAGAGTACATGGCATTAACAGAAGCAGCTAAGGAGGGAATTTGGTTAAAAGGACTAATCAATGATCTAGGCGTACATCAGGATCAGGCTATAGTGTATTGTGACAGCTTGAGTGCAATATGCATAGCCAAGGATCAAGTTCATCATGAGAGGACTAAGCACATTGATATCAGGTATCATTTTCTAAGAAGTGAGAAAAGAATCAGGGTGAAGAAAGTGGGCACGGCTGACAATCCTGCTGACATGTTCACCAAGTCAGTTCCACAGAGCAAGTTCCAACACTGTTTGAACTTGCTAAATATTACAAGCTGTTAAATAGCAGAAGAGAGGGGAGCGGATATATCTGGCACTAAGGAGGTGCATCTGGTAAATTGTGAGAGAATTCAAGTCAAGGTGGAGATTTGTTAGAATGCCTTGAATTAGTCAAATCTGTTACTTCTCATTGAGTTTAGGAAGTTAGTCAAATATTATAATATTTATTATTATAATATTTTATATTAGTCAAATATTATAATATTTTATATTAGTCAAATATTATAATAATAATTATTATAATATTTTATATTCTAGATCTATTTTATATTCAAAGGTGGCTGTCATCTTTCCTATAAATAAGTTCATTTGTAAAGCATTCATCGTATTGTAGTCACCTACAACTACCTCTGTAATCTCTCTGAAAATCAGTAAAAGTTCTCCTCTCTTCTGTTAGGTGGACGTAGCCAACACATTGTTGGTGAACAACGTTAAATCTGTGTGTCGTTTCTTTACATTTCTGTTATCTTTCTCACATCCGTCATAACAGTGGCATCGAACCCTCCACTAATGGATTCAGGTGTTACCCTCCACTAATGGATTCAAGTGTTACTGTTCTTATGGATTTGAATACACAATCTGCAAATCAAGTAAGTTCATTTTTCTCTCCCTATAATCATAATAGAAAATAAATCAAAAAATTTTTCCCTGTCACAATTTAAGAAATTAAGAATATATTTGTACCATTGCAGCTGAAAAGAAGAGAAAGTCATCCATCATTATTGTGACAGGTAAACTAACTAATCCATTTATTAAAATTTCAATGAGTCAATTATTATGCAGCTTCATCGGGCGGTGGTGTTGTAGTAGTATTTGGTCTATAATTAGAAAGAAGTTCCCGTGGTGGATGATCAAAGATGAACAAATAGACAACTTTCTAAAGAATAATAATAATATAGGTAAAAAAAAGATACCATTATTCAGATTTGAAGAAGATAACTAATTTCTTCGACACCAAGTAATGGAAATTGTGTACAAAGGGAAATTGTGTAATGGAAGTCTTGTGGCAGTGAATGAAGGTTTTAAAGGAATCATCAAAAGGAAATAATGGAGAAGAATTTATTAATGAGGTAGAAAGTATTAATAGGACTTCTCATGTTAACATTGTAACTCTTTTAGGGTTTTCCGTCCAAGGTTAAAAAAAAAAAGTTGTTATTTACGAATTCATGTCAAACAGTAGAAAAAAGCTTTTCTACTATTTTGTTAGGACCAAATGCAGGAACATCCAAGTTGAGGATTGATGCGTTCCGATTGATATGTTAAAAAGATAGGATTTATTACCCTATATTGATTATGAGTAATTAAGGATTTAGTCTTACTAACTGTCACTTTAGCATTTATTGGTTGTCACTTAATCAATCAGAACCTAAGACAGAGTACCTATCGTGTAGCTAGTTCTTGGAAAGTATCTACGATTTTAAATTATGAATATCATACTCCTAGGGAACTGGTAACGACTTAGTAGCAACTATCCCTTAATCCTAACAATCATCTCATTTATCAATCAGTCAATCAATTATCAATATATTTGAGAGTGGTTTTGTATCACAACAACACATAACAAGCAAATAGCATTCAAGAGTAGACATGCATTCATCAAATAAGCTCAGTTATTACAACTTGTTTGACATTATCTTCGAACATTTTAGATATATCTTGATCTCTAAGGCAATTATAAAATGTAACCATTTGTTTACCATATCTGAGTTACCTGGTGTATTCACCCCTACTGTGGAATGATCCTTCTCATCTGTTGGATTAAAGTATCCGTGAACGGTCCCCTATGTCACTTCGGTATCATGCCACTTAACCCTAGGATTGGCCTAGCGTACAAACTCAGCTTTATTAGGGTACTTTAACAAACACGGTGATATGTTTTGTTATTTCTTCCTAATCTGGCAGACCTTTTACAGTTTGTTAAACTAAACCGGTTATGATTTAGACCTTGGTTAGGAGTTGTCTATAACCCTAGTTTAATTTAAAAGGACACGACAGTTCAACATTTATAATGATAATTCTAGCTCTATGATCTTCCCGAGAAAATGAACAACATCTCAAATTGTAAAACATGTATGATATATGAATTCAGTATCAAATATTTATCCAGATAAAACAAATCATAAACATATAGAAACTCGTCTAGGGGACCCACTATCATAAAGTAGTCACCACTTTATGCAGTCCAGCCGGCGCTACAATCCTGTAAACCTTTGATTGCTCGATCCTACTCTGCTCGGCAGAGTCTTCAGAGAACGCTTCTTAGACCTAGTAGCAATTGCTTTACCTTACGTCTCGGGCTTAAGCAGATTGCACTAATCTAACTAAGAACACGCACCCTATCTCTCTCTTAGGATCTCCTAACGAAATCCTGGTATTCTGTGATACCGAAAATTAAATACTAATTTAATCAAATTCTCAAATATTGAGATAAATACTCAGAGATAAGAGAATACTAATCTAATCAAATTCTCAAATATTGAGATAAATACTCAAAGATAAGAGAATACGATACACTCAAAGTTTCTAAATGACTTGTATTGAGTGTTGATGGATGATTTCAACGGCTGAAGGCCTAAGGTATTTATAGCAGGTGAAAGGAGTGAATTTCTCTTGGAAATTCGATGTGGGACAAGTTTTGGACTTGGGACGCCCGTCCTTGACTTTGACTTGGTCATGGTGGGTGTCCCAACCATAGGGACAGCCACCTTGAATCCAGCTTTTCCAAAAATTGTACTTTTGCCCAAATTTTGCTTTTTCATGCAATTTACTTTTGAAACTTCTAAAATCACAAATTACGCAATTTTATGTCAATTTGATTCAATTAAGATCAAATACATTCAAATATTGTCCTAATTTGTGTCTAAAAATATGCTAAAAATGTGATATGATTTGTGCATATCACATAACCTCACACTTAGCTTTTTGCTTATCCTCAAGCAAACCTAAATGAGATCAAGGAATGACTAAATCATAGGTGCCATCACAAAATAATTTTCAGCAATGTTTTTAGGAAAATTTCTCACTGAGTCAGAAAATTCAGAAAACATGCATAGACTGATCGAGTTGCTATGTAAAAGTCTCAATCATTCAGTAAGCGTGTCATGACCTTATAGGCTGAAAATAGTTCAAAAGCTTTACTGAGTTCTAGCTCTACTTTAGTCACAGGGTCTTCCTGATGTGTAGTGTGTGAAATGGTCTAAATTAGATTATCAACTCACAATAAACTTTGCAAGCAGTCACCAAATAATAGTTTGACTAGTTATTTTGAACATAAACAACATAATAAACGACTTTCTAGTTTCTGAGCTTTGGTGCCAACACTTTCTTTTTATGATTCTCAAAGAAAAATACACTAAGTGTATGTTTTAATTGACTTTCGGGATATTTTTGTGTTTGCTTTCACATATCAACTTTAACTACCCAAGTATCGAGCCCCACTCCGATGACTCCCAGATCTACACGACCTTTGGGCATCAGGAATTAAGTTCCCTTCAGAAGGGGTGCTCGAGTTGCAAAGGATACTTGTAAACTACCCTTTTTACATTTAAGTTATGACACTTTTAACTCAGAATTCCATCTAGTCATTCAAGTTGCTATCACATTCTCAAACGGTCTAATATTATTTTGTTTAACTAAAAAAGGTACTAGATTACTACCGTTACCTATCATAACCTTCTAGATTTTTGATCAGGAATCCTAAAATTTTATGAATGTCCCCTGCAACGGCGCCAAAAATCTCATGTGTTCTGATTGGTATGATAAATGATAGAATTTATTACCCAATATTGATTATGAGTAATTAAGAACTTAGTCTTACTAACTGTCACTTTAGCATTTATTGGTTGTCACTTAATTAATCAGAACCTAAGGCAGAGTACTTATCGTACTAGCTAGTTCTTGGAAAGTATCTACGATTTTAAATTATTAATATTGTACTCTCAAGGAACGGGTAACGGCTTAGTAGCAACTATTCCTTAATCCTAACAATCATCTCATTTATCAATCAGTCAATCGATTATCAATATCTTTGAGAGTAGTTTTGTATCACAACAACACATAACAAGCAAATAGCATTTAAGAGTAGACATGCATTCATCAAATAAGCTCAGTTATTACAATTTGTTTGACCTTATCTTCGAACATTTTATATATATCTTGGTTTCTAAGGCAATTATGAAATGTAACCATCTGTTTACCATATCTGAGTTACTTGGTGTATTCACTCCTAATGTGGGATGATCCTTCTCGTCTGTCGGATTAAAGAATCCATGAACGGTCCCCTATGTCATTTCGGTATCATGCCACTTAACCCTAGGATTGGCTTATGGTACAAACTCAGCTTTATTAGGGTACTTTAACAAACATGGTGATTTGTTTTGTTATTTCTTCCTAATTTAGCAGACCTTTTACAGTCTGTTAAACTAAACCGGTTATGATTCAGACCTTGGTTAGGAGTTGTCTATAACCCTAGTTTAATTTAAAAGAACACGACAGTTCAACATTTATAATGATAATTCTAGCTCTATGATCTTCCCGGGAAAATGAACAGCATCTCAAATTGTAAAACATGTATGATATATGAATTCAATATCAAATATGTATTCAGATAAAACAAATCATAAACATATAGAAACTCATCTAGGGGACCCAATATCATAAAGTAGTCACCAGTTTATGCAGTCTAGCCGGCCCTGCAGCTCCTGTAAGCATTTGATTGCTCGATCCTACTTTGCTCGGCAGAGCCTTCGGAGAACGCTTCTTAGACCTAGTAGCAATTGTTTTACCTTATGTCTCGGGCTTAAGCAGATTGCCCTAATCTGACTAGGAACACGCACCCTATCTCTCTCTTATGATCTCCTAACGAAATCCCGATATTCTGTGATACCGAAAACTGAATAATAATCTAATCGAATTCTCAAATACTGAGATAAATACTCATAGATAAGAGAATACGATACACTCGAAGTTGCTAAATGACTTGTATTGAGTTTTGAGGGATAATTTCAACTGCTGAATGCCTGAGGTATTTATAGCCGGTGAAAGGAGTGAATTTCTCTTGGAAATTCGATGTGGGACAAGTTTTGGACTTGGGACGCCTGTCCCTAGCTAAGGACGCTCATCCTTGACCTTGACTTGGTTAGAGTGGGCGTCCCAACCATAGGGACGGCTACCCCGAATCCAACTTTTCCAAAAATTGCACTTTTGTCCAAAATTTTGCTGTTTTCATACAATTTATTCTTGAAACTTCCAAAATCACAAATTACGCAATTTTATGTCAATTTGATTCAATTAAGATCAAATACATTCAAATATTGCTATCGAGTGTAGGTGGAAGACTAATAATTGCTTCTGATGGTATCTGTGATGCGCTTCCATCAGACATGGCTGCAAAATCTTGTCGTGGATTGCCTGCTGAACTCGCTGCTAGACAAGTGGTTAAAGTAACTTTTTAAGACACCACTGCATTCTGTACCTTTCTAGCATTTGCATACAAATGGATTCTGATTGTGTCTCTCGTTGCACTATATTCTTGATGACTAGGAAGCGCTAAGATCACGAGGTCTAAAGGACGACACAACCTGCATAGTCGTGGACATAATTCCTCCGGAGAATAAGATTCAGCCATCCTCTCCTTCCAAGAAGAAGCATAACAAGTTCTTATCCTGGTTCCTCAGAAAGAAATGTCTAGATTCTTCTAGTAGATTATCAAACAAACTCTCAGCTATAGGTATAGTGGAAGAACTATTCGAAGATGGTTCAGCAATTCTTGCAGAAAGGTCAGTCTTATCTTCTCCATTGTTTCAGAGCTAAATATTATGTTTATATCCCACAAATCAATCTGAGTAGTCTCCGTTTCTCTAAAATCTTTGGCAGATTAGGAAACGAAGATTCCAACAACCAATCAGGGCTTTTTGTATGCGCTGTTTGCCAGGTTGATCTTGCACCAAGTGAAGGCATTTCAGTTCATGCTGGCTCCATCTTCTCCACAAGCTCAATACCTTGGCAAGGTCCTTTCCTCTGTGCTGACTGTCGTAACAAGAAGGACGCCATGGAAGGAAAACGGCCAAGTGGAGTTAAGGTAGCTTAACTTTTTCCTTGATAACCCACCTGGTGTTAAAGATTGATTCTTTGTATCTATATTGTTCTTTCCATCAAAAATGTATATGTTAATAGTGATTGATTGCACAAATATGTTTGTATCTTCAAGCTTGTTTCTGTATATACATTGACTTGTGTTCATGGAGTTTAGTACTTTAATAAAAGTCAATTTATACATATACATATATAATTGATTCAGGGTCGAAGTAATGACTCCGAATGTTGTAACAATATATATATATATGTATATATATATAAACAGAATACACTATGTGGTGGTGGTGGTGGTGGTGATGGTGGTGATGGTGGTGGTGGCCTGTGATGATGCTGTTGAGGGTGCATGAAAGAAGAACTTGGGGGGCATTTGTAGAGCATCAAGATCAGTAGTTCCTTCTAACATTTCCAATACATTACCGATTGTGGGTCTGCAGAATGGATCAGTTTGTATACACCACAGGCTCACAATCAACATCTTCCTGGCTAGTTTGTTTTCCTCATCACTTTTAATCCCAGAAAGGCCAAGATCTTGACCTTTTGTTTCCATTAATCTCGTGTATATCCAATGGGGGAAGTAAATTTCGCTGTCACGATCGGCTTCTGCATCCACATTCTTCCTTCCTCCCACCATTTCCAGCACCATCATTCCGTAGCTATACACATCTGACTTGTGGGAAACACTTCCGATGTTCTTGCAGACGATTTCCGGAGCAATGTATCCAACTGTACCCCTCGCCGCCATTGTTGAAACCATGCTTTCTTTCCTGGTGCAGAGTTTAGCAAGTCCGAAATCAGTGATTTTAGGGCAAAATTCTTCGTCGAGAAGAATGTTGTGAGGCTTTATATCGAAATGGAGGATTCTGGTATTGCATCCACAGTGTAAGTATTCCAATCCTCTCGCTATTCCTACTGCAATTTTGTACAGAATTGGCCATTCTAGCTTTTTTCCGCCATAAATGAACTTCTCGAGAGATCCATTAACGAAGAATTCGTAAATTAGGGCTCTTTTCTTACTACCTTCGAAACAGAAACCTACAAGTTTTACAATATTGACATGAGATGTGCGACTAATACAATCTACCTCGTTTGTGAATTCTTCTCCATTTCCATTTGATTCGTTCAGAATCTTCACCGCTACATAAACAGGGGTTCCATTTTGCAGTAATAATTTCCCTTTGTAAACCGTACCGTACCCTCCTTGACCTAATTTGATGTTGAATGAATTTGTCATCTTCTTCACCTCTGCATAACTGTATCTTTTCGGAGTCATTGATTCGTATTTCTTTAGGAATGTCTCCAGTTCTTGATTTTTATCTTCTCCTCTCTGTTTCCAGAGTTTGACAGAATCAGAAATAAGAAATATCTTCCTTCTGAAACAGAGGAAGAATAGAATGGCTAGCAGTGCAGTACTGCTGATACTAATGGAAACCCCTGCCGTTAAAATGAAAAAGTTAGCTCATTACTCTACAAAATTCCCCCCCAAAAAAACCCTCAATCATAGTGGATGGAGACTTACCTGCTGCAACAATAATGATTTTTCCTGCATTCAAACCACAAGAAAATGGTGAATTAAGAACAGAGTAGCAGATAAGAGAAATTAGAAGAGTTGTTCGAAATTGACAGAATCCTACTCTTTCCTGATCTCCTTTGAAATCTTCTTTCAGTTGCAGCTGCAAATGGAACACAGCTAAATTCATTCATCTCATTCGTCTCACAACGACCTCCTTTAAGATGACAGTCACGATAACATCTATCCGAAACATGCCATTCCAGATCAAAATCTGCACTCAACATTTGTAACAGTTCAGTGTGGTTAGATACAACATCAGGATGATCCCATGGAAGCATAGGGATAGTAATTGATGAACAAACAGGCTTTTCAGGAACATCAATTCCTTTGGGATAACCATAGTATTTGGGATTCCTATAAAGAACATCAAACTCTTCACAAGATTCAAACTTTCTGTAACGATTGTTCTTGAAATACTCTGTTACTTCCTGACTATGAGGAGGGTATTTTCTGCACCTGAAGATTGTCATATTGTGCTTGATAGTATATGAAATTGAAAGGGTGTTGGGAAGAAAAACAATAAACTTGAGAAGATCACATGTGCTTGTACTTTTTGTATTATTTTTTGCAGCAAGAAGAAGACGATGAAGAAATAGGTCTCTAACACTGATGATATTCTGATTCTTCTGCAATTTTTTCTTAGTTATAAACCATTGCCCAGTAGATCTACTCAAAGTAATTGCTGGGAGAGGTTGAGAACTACAATCAAACATGGATAAACCACAATCAGGCTGTGTGAAATTTGTAAAGGGGAATTTGAGGATTCCGAAGTTTCCACATGGGAATTCAGCTGGACAGGTGTAAGGGAAACGGCCGGCAACAGCAGCAGGGATAAGAACAAGAACAAGAACAAGGAGGAATACAAAGAAAGCCATGGAGAACATTGGACAAATGAAAGCCAAACAAAATTGTAGTCTATTTGTTTTTATTTTTCATTTTATTCTTCTGTTTCTGTTTCTGATTCTGTTTCTTTCCAAATATTAGTAATTAAGAATTTGACTTCTTTGGATCGTTATTTACGTTAAAATTGGTCCTAAAGTAAAATTTGATTAAAATATGTATATATTGATTTTGATGTTAGTGAAGATTAAGAAAAGGTCAAAAAAAACTTTAAAAGCCAACAAAAATTTCCAATTTGACGGCTTTGATTATATATATATATATATATATAATATATACATATAAAAACCTTGAAGTCAAGATGAACAATTTTGTCTACAACAAAACGGACAAGTGTTAGGTTTAGTCATAATAATATATATATATATATTTTATAAAATATAATTATAATTTAATTTACTTTTTTTACTTAAAAATATTTTAATAATAACTTAAAAAAATATATTTTTTATAAAATGTCTTTCCTCTGAAGCAAGTCCACCACCGATTTGTAGTGTCGTTTTGTATTTAATAACTTTAAAATTTTTTTCTTGTTTTTTTATTTTTAAAATATTATTACTTTCTTTTTATTTATTTTAATTTGTGCTAATTTTTTTATTTAAGAAATTTATTTTATCTAAAAAATTTAAAGAATTTAATTTTTCAAAATTTTTCTTATTTCCTTTTTAACTAAATAAATATAGATTTTTAATATATATATATGTATATATATATTTAAATTGATGTCAATTTATTTTTTATAATTAAATTGATTCTTTATTTAGTTTTCCTAAATTCATTAAATCTTAAAATTATTAATAAAATTTTAAATTTTTATATGAAGAATTAGAGATGGTTCAATTAAATTTAGGGTTTTTAACAAATGCTTATCTACATAACAACATGTGCAAAAATTTTAACAAAATTTGATAATTATTGACCAAAATAAAATTTAAAAGTCAGTTTTTTTATAAAAAAAAAAAAATTGTCAAAAAACTTAATGCAACAATTATCCAAAAAAAAAAAAAATTCAAAATTTATGAGCAATCTTGTTGATTTGCATTATTTTTTAATTTGTTTTTGGAAAACTTCTTTCTTTCTTTTATTTTTGTTTTTTATTTGAATTTTTGAGAATATATTTTATTGTGAATAGTATTTTTTTTCCAGTTGTCATTTTTGGAGCCTCAAAGCGGTATGCTTCTCTAACACGAAATTCTTAATCTTTAATTTCCATCACTAAACTAAGTCTACTCAAATAAACCTTACTTACTTCCTTCCCTAAATTACGAAATCCCAATTTCTAGGGTTTAACTTAATTCATTTCCTTTCTTTGGATTTTACAGTTAAGACATGGCTGCCGCCGGCAGGCTATTATTGTTTTCGTTTCTAATTCCCGTTATCGCAATCTCGCCTTGCGTTTTTTCTTCTCCGTCCTCATCCCCTTTAGATAATAATACCTTCAGCACAGTCCCTAACTGTAATGGTAATTGTTCATCAGCTAGAGATTGGAATAATACCAAACCGCGAGTTCCGTACCCATTCGGTTTCTCCCCTGGCTGCGAGATTCAATTAAACTGCAGCCGTACCGGCGAGATTAAAATCGGCGACTTCGTTGTTCGGAATTTGACATCAGACAGTATACTAATCGATATTCCGGGCAACTGTAACCGTTCAATTCGGAGCCTCGAACAATTGTTCGGGAGAAATTACAGGATGACGACACGCAATGGCCTTCTATTGAGGAATTGTGGATCGATTATCCGCGAGTGTACGGTTCCCGGCAAAATGTTGAACACAGAATTCGGAAACGAAACCTGTGTTTCCGACGATTCGATGAGCTGTTATTCGGATGCGTATAATAATGTTACGTTTTTGAATCTCGATGCGATTAAGAAGTACGGTTGTGGTGAAATTTTCTCTTCGATTGCTTTTGATAGTTCGAGTAGTTGGGAGATGCCGTTGGGGCCGAAATTACAGAGTGCAGAATTAGGGTGGTGGTTGGAGGGGAAATCCTGTAAATGTTCAAGGAATTCGAAATGCACTACTGTTTCACTTGGCGGCAATGGAGGCGTAGCTGGGTACAGGTGTCAATGTATGAATGGATACGTAGGAGATGGATTCATAGCCGGCGACGGTTGCCGGAAAGGTTAGTTGTACCATTTTTACTATTTACTCTATTTTGATTAAACTCCTATGATATATATGACTTAGTAAGAGTTTGGTGAGCTTTCTCTTTTTCTATTTGTGTGTGTGATTTTGAAATGTCGATTTTATATTCATTTCTTGAGTGACTTATCTTCTTGCCAATTGGCTATTAGTACTTTTTAGCTGTAATTATATATATATATATATATATATATATATATATATATATATATATATCTATATTTACATTTTCTAAAACTAAAATACAAGTAATATATATATATATATATATATATATATATATAATAAACAGTATCAGGTAAATATTACTAAATATTCTTGAAATTAGAGGGGAAAAAAAAAAGTTATTTGCTATTGTAAGAATTGAACTTACTTTTCTACTGTTTTGTTAGGACCAAATGCAGGAACATCCAAGTTGAGGATTATTCCCCTCATAGGTAAACTCATCATCCTCTAATTATTACTTTTTTTTTCTTTTCACTTGTCCCACATTAAAAACACAATCTTAAGGAAAAAAAATTGATATGTTTTTTTTAATTATTGAAAATATTAATATATCTTTGAATTACAAAAATTAATAAATAAGATTTATAAAACATTAATTATATAAAAAATATTAATAAATACATTTTGATTTTCTCATCAACAAATAAAAATAAATAAATTTAAATACTAATAAAATAATAATATTTTTATAATTATGTACTAAAATGTAAGAAAGTTAATATGACAGAATTTAGTTGATAATATTTTTATTTATTAGAAATTATAAGTTTGAAGCATAATAAATTGTATAAAATTTAAAATATATTTAAAAAAAACATGTAACAAAAAATGTAGTTGTAGTTTCATTCACTAGTATGCATCATTTAATTTATTATTTCGTGTGCATGCATGCAGCTGTTCCGACTTGCGGGGTTGCCCTAATAGTTGTGATTCTTGTTTTCTTCTGCAATAAAAGGAAGCTTCCACTTTACAATATTTTGAGTCGTTTATGGAAGGGTAAAAGAGATGATCATGATCATAATCACGACGTAGAAGCCATTCTAAAGAAGTACGGATCAGTAGCTCCAAGAAGGTACAGTTATTCAGAGTTGAAAAAGATGACTAATTCCTTCGAGATCAAACTAGGCCAAGGAGGTTATGGTTCAGTATACAAAGGTAAATCCCAAGACGGTACTGGAACTCCGGTTGCCGTAAAAATCTTGACCAAGGAATCTAACAAAGGAAACGGAGAAGAATTCATCAACGAAGTAGTAAGTATTAGTAGAACTTCTCACGTAAATGTGGTAACTCTGTTAGGGTTTTGTTTCCAAGGTCATGGTAAAAAAGCTCTAATCTACGAGTTCATGGAAAATGGATCCCTAGATAAGTTCATTTACGGACAAGAAAAACAACTAGATTGGCCGAAGTTGTACAAAATTGCGGTTGGTATAGCACGAGGATTGGAGTATTTGCACCGAGGTTGCAATACTAGAATACTTCATTTCGATATTAAGCCACATAACATTCTCCTCGACCGAGATTTTGTTCCCAAAATCTCCGATTTTGGGCTTGCTAAACTTGTGCCCGGAAAAGAAAATACTAGTGCCTTGTCGTCTTTATTGACAACGGCTGCACGTGGCACGATCGGATATATTGCTCCCGAAGTTATATACAGAAGCATTGGAGGTGTTTCTCATAAATCAGATGTTTATAGCTATGGAATGATGGTTTTGGAAATGGTGGGAGAAAGGAAATCAAAGAACTTGGAGGATGGTAGCAGCGAAATTTACTTTCCGGATTGGATATACAAGAGACTTGATCGTGATCGTGATTGTGATTATGATTATGATTATGATCAAAAACTTAGATTGTCGGGAACGATGTTGGATGATGATGATGAAGGAAATAGTAATGAGAATGTGGTAAGGAAGATGATAATTGTGAGTCTTTGGTGTATACAAACTCATCCATCGAATCGACCCACCATTAGTAACGTGCTTGATATGTTGGAAGGGCCATTGGAGGCACTAAGGATTCCTCCCAAGCCCTCCTTCTCTTCTCTGGCTAGCTGATCATCATTCTACATTTCTGGTGAGCAAGAACCTTTTTGTGGGCTATTCCAAGTCTATTGTGGCGGCCGAAGTAGTAATAATGGCGGATATTGTTGGTCGTTCTGATCTAAAACTTTGCGATTTTGTTGTTGGATAACCACTCAAAAAGTCTCATACCAATGGAGTTAGTGGTATTTTTATAAGCTAGTCACATATAGTATTATTTTCAGATGTAGGACATAGATTGACACTCCAACATGTTATTACAGAAATTTCTTACGAGAGCCGTTGATACTATTCCTGGAAATTGTCTATTGAATTTTACAAATGTCACACCTCCCCAACCAAGCATGAGAATTGTGTCGTCTTCTAGTCTTCATCTGTTGTCAAATTGCACAAGTTTATTACCTGACCAATTTCTCAAGTACAAGATTCCATGTCCGGATAATTATAATAGTGCTAGAAATGGCGTACAACTTGCCATACTTGGAGATGATGAGAATTTGAGTTCTGGGATTCGACACTACTGCATGCGGCGTTGATGTGGCTGGAAATGTTAGAAAGTCCTCTTGAGAATATACACCTTTCCTTTACTCTTTCTCACCACAAAGAAATTATATCTGCAGCATTTTGTAGCACTGAGGTTTCTTTGTAAATATTTTGTTAGTTATCTTAATTAAGAACAAATATCTTTTTTTAGATCTTTACCTTCATTAGTTCTATGAAAGGATCTATGTATTGTTCTATGAAGAATTTTTCTCCTAAAGAAAAGTCCAATGAAATGGCTTAGAAAAATCAAATTCATAAATGTCCTTTGGACATTTTTCCATTTTCTTTATTGTCGGCCACCATCTGGTGCATAGAAACTAAAGGACTACTGCAATCTAGCAAGTCAACCTTCAAAGTCTTCGTTGACCAGTTTATTAGTTAATTATACATTTCTATTATTTTCTTCTCTTTTCTAATTACACCAGCCACCGGTTTCTAAAGATAATGTCAATTTCTTGTGTTTCTTTCTTTCTATTATTATTTCTTATTCTTTTATTTGAAAGATCTTCTAGTCTCGATGGTTACAGGTATAAATCCTGCGTTGAGAAACATTGTGAAAAGGGTCCAAAAATAAAGTTCCCATTCTACATTTCTGGTGAGCAAGAAGCTTTTTGTGGTGTATTCCAGGTCTATTGTGGCGGCGGCGGAAGTAGTAATAATGGCGGATATCCCATGATTCGTTTGTCGGATAACGAGTATGTTATTACTGAAATTTCTTACGAGACCCGTTCTTTCTGGGTTCATAATGCCGCCGTTGATACTATTCCTGGAAATTGTCTATTGAATTTTAGAAATGTTATGCCTCCCCAACCGAGCATGAATATTGTGTCGTCTTCTAGTCTTCATCTGTTGTCAAATTGCACAAGTTTATTACCTGACCAATTTCTCAAGTACAAGATTCCATGTCCGGATAATTATAATAGTACTAGAAATGGCGTACAACTTGCCATACTTGGAGATGATGAGAATTTGAGTTCTGGGATTCGACAGTACTGCGGCATTGATGTGGTGGCGCCGGTGGAATTGCGCGGAGACGAAGGAAATGGAACGGTGGCGGATAATATTGAAGGGGTGTTGAGAAGGGGATTTGCTTTGAACTGGACTTCTAGAAACTGTACTACGTGTGAGCAAAGCGGTGGGCATTGTGGCATCGAACCCACCACTAATGGATTCAGGTGTTACTGTTCTTATGGATTCGAATACACATTCTGCAAATCAAGTAAATTAATTTTTCTCTCCCTATAATCATAATAGAAAATAAATCGAAATTTTTTTCCCTGTCACAATTTAAGAAATTATGAATATATGTGTACCATTGAAGCTGAAAATAAGAGAAAGTCATCCATCATTATTGTGACAGGTAAACTAACTAATCCATTTATTAAAATTTCAATGAGTCAATTTTTATGCAGCTTCATCGGGCGGTGGTGTTGTAGTAGCATTTGGTCTATAATTAGAAAGAAGTTCCCGTGGTGGATGATCAAAGATCAACAAATAGACAACTTTCTAAAGAATAATAATAATATAGGTAAAAAGAGATACCATTGTTCAGATTTGAAGAAGATAACTAAGGGAAATTGTGTACAAAGGGAAATTGTGGCAGTGAATGAAGGTTTTAAAGGAATCATCAAAAGGAAATAATGGAGAAGAATTTATTAATGAGGTAGAAAGTATTAATAGGACTTTTCATGTTAACATTGTAACCCTTTTAGGGTTTTCCGTCCAAAGTAAAAAACAAAAAGCTCTTATTTACGAATTCATGTCAAACAGTAGAAAAAAAGCTTTTCTACTGTTTTGTTAGGACCAAATGCAGGAACATCCAAGTTGAGGATTGATGCGTTTCGATTGGTATCCTAAAATATAGGATTTATTATTCTATATTGATTATGAGTAATTAAGGATTTAATCTTACTAATTATCACTTTAGCATTTATTAGTTGTCACTTAATCAATCAGAACCTAAAACAGAGTACCTATCCTGCAACTAGTTATTGGAAAGTATCTACGACTTTAAATTATAAATATCGTACTCTCAGGGAACTGGTAACGACTTAATAGCAACTATCCCTTAATCCTAACAATCATCTCATTTATCAAGTAGTCAATCAATTATCAATATATTTGAGAGTGGTTTTTGATAACTCTAAAATAATAGAGTTATTCACATCTAATTTGCCACATTTTATTCCTGTATTAACTAATCTTATTTGGAAAATGGAATAAAAATGTGTTGATTTGATATTTTATCTCTTTTTACCTAAAAATGTGGATTTATTGTTAAAAGTCAATTTAATTGAATAAATTTCTCAAACATGTGGATGAGATGTATTATTTGTTATTATTTGAGAAATTATTTGAATTAATTTATTATGACAAGGGTAAAAAGAGAATGTGGATGGTTGACATTGTTGAAATGCATTTAATTCCTTTTTCCTAACCGTTTTACATATATATATATATATATTATATACATATATATATATATATATATATTATATATATGTGTGTGCTTTTGGGAGTGTATGACAGCGAGGTAGAGGACTAGAAGACAAAGAAAGTGGGCAATCATTATGTATATATATATATATATATATATATATATATATATGTACCAGCTTCAGTTGGAGATAAAAACAAAGAATTACACAAGTCGGTGGAGGCAAAATTCTGGCGGGTTGTTATATATCCAAATTAATTTCAGCTGGAGATAAAACAAGAAAATGCAGATTGTAGCTGAAATTTCGGGTGGAGTCTTGCAACAATTTTTGGATTTTATTTCAGCTGGTACGGTGACTCATCATGTGGAAGGACAGCTGTGGGTTGAAGGAAAATTCTGGAGAGAACAATTTTCTTTTACAAAGGGAAGAAGAAGAACAGTAGAGACAGTTCCTGGGTTCGTTGGAGAAGAGAGGAGGAGATAGAGTGTAAGTACCATAGCTTTTATTTGTTTGTGTTTAGCTCTCGGGCAGTTTAGGACTAGGCGGTAGGTAGTGTGTTTTGGGTTGTTTTTGAGCTTTATTTAGAGAGGAAAATTACCTAAGAAGGCTGGGTTACATTGCTGGAATTTTCGGACTGCTCATGATCGAGGGCAGCAGCACCACGCGGAGGAAACGAAGGGCGGGAGCAGCTTGATTAAATCCGATTTGGGGCAGTAGGGTGATCTCCGACCCGAGTAACCTTCTCTCCATTTCTTCAATTTGCTTTTTGTTTTGTAATTGAATGTTCTTCAAATTGTCACTGCTTTGTAATTGAATATTATTGATGATATGAGAATGTTTACATGAGTTCAAGGATTGATTAAAATTGTTTTGGGATTGATATGTTTTCCGTCTTGGGATTGACTTGTGTCACTATGGACCTAGGGAATGTTTTTCCTATTACTTTAATCCTTGTCGTTCATGATTCGTTTTAGCAAAATAGATATTCATAACCTGAAGGTGCTGTAGCCTAGCAAATTATAAACATGTGGAAAAACGTAATGTGGCATAAGATGAATAGAATGCATAAGTTTTGTGTATCGTTTTCCTTGTTGATGCTTGTATGGAGCATGCTTAGTTTATTCATGCAATTACTTAAACAGATTAGGAATAACTTGCGGTTACGACTGTCCAAGTTATGTATCGAACTAGTATCTGGCTTTCTAACCGGAAGGGGTCTAGTTGACACGTTAATTGCATGGCACTTGCTTGAGACGCATGACCGTGCGGTCAATATTGCAGGGGACACGACCAATTTCACTGCCTTGTGTTGTTCTAGGTTCACGGTACTTCGTACTCCATGAGACGATGTTATCGGGGGTTTAGACTAGTAGGCTAAGTAGTTTGGGTAGAACCAAACCGCTGTAGTGTTAATTTGGAAACCGAAAAGCATGCTTAGCAATCTTGGATTCATTATTGGTTTATGTTTGCATTTTTGGTTTGATTTTTACAGCATTGTATTACCTGTTGTATTCTTTTGGTAAAATTCCAGTAGGCTGCCCTGTAGTGTAGTTAGGTGGAATTGCTGCAGTATTCCTGTTGCCGCAGCATTTATGTTGCTGCAGCATTTCTGTTGCTGCAGCAGTAGCGTAGCAGTAGTTTAATCTTCGAATCTCCACCCATTTATTCATCATTCTTTATTCTTTTAACCAAATGTAAGTCATGTTTGCATGTATAATTGGCATACAAAATCTCTGTGGGATCGATAATCTTGTACTTAGGTACATATATTACTTGTTGACCGGTGTATACTTGCACTTGTTAAGATTGCGTTGATTTATTCTATTTTATTATCTTCTCAATTTGTGACACACGCACACAACGCAACAAGTTTTTGGCACCGTTGCCGGGGATTTTGGAGTCAATTGTTTGTAAATATTGTTTGCATTTGGTTACTTTTGTTGTTTTATGTTATACTCATTCTTGAGCTTATGAGATTATTGAAATGATGTATGAGGGACGAATAAATATGCATGGGCTGAACTGTTTTTGTGAATTATTGATCTGAATTAGTTGTTAAATTTCAGCTTGTGTATCATTCATTCCTTAACGTGTGCTATTTTGCATGAGTAAAACGCGCAAGGGCTCTCAAGCTACAGTGCTGCCACTTGATCCAGAGATTGAGAGAACCACCAAGGCGTTGAGGAAAAAGAAACAAACCAAGGACAAGGTAGACATGGCGGAGCAGCGTGTTATAGAAAATGAACCTGTCTATAATCCTGTGGTGTTGGCAGATGATAGGGACCATGCTATTCGACAGTATGCGGTCCCTATGTTTAATGAATTGAATCCAAGCATTGTAAGACCAGAGATTACTGCAGCCCAGTTCGAGCTGAAACCAGTGATGTTTTAAATGTTGCAAACGGGATAGCAGATGAAGTGTTGAGGCTGAAATTGTTTCCGTACTCCCTAAGACCTCTACAACAACTACCACCTTCAAACGCTTTAGAAAATATGATGAGAGACTTCATGGCAAGAACAGAAACAACTCTCCAAGGACTATCATCTACTGTGCGGAACTTGGAAAGCCAAATGGGGCAGTTAGCCCAAGAGATGAGAAACAAACCACAAGGATCACTTCCGAGTGATACAGAGAATCCAAGGAGAGAAGAAACGAACATTGCAAAGCGGTAACACTATGAAGTGGCAGAATACTGGATGAGCCAAAAATGAAGTCTGGAGCAGCTGAGAAGAACAGTGAGTCCAGCCAGAATGCAGAAATTCCAGTAGCTGAAAAAAAAAATCAGGGGAGCTAAATGCTGCAGCATCTCAAATGCTGCAGCAAAACAGCATTCCAGAACAGCAGAATGCTGCAGCATCTCAACTGCCGCAGAAAAATACCATTCCAGAACAGCCGAATGCTGTAGCATCTCCGATGCTGCAGCAATGCAAATTCCAGAGAGCAAACCAGTACATCCACGAATGCCTTTTCTACAGAGGTTTGCCAAAAAGAAATAAGATGAGCAGTTCAAGAAGTTCTTGGGCATTTTGAAACAACTGCACATCAACATTCCATTGATGGAAGAAATAGAAAAGCTATGAAATTTCATGACGAAGGTGAGTGTTTTCGAATCACCACCAGTGATTCTCGGGCAGAAAAAGATGAAGAGCAAGATGAGGATGCAGAGGATGTTTTGACGGAGGAAAGTCTACATGATGATGGCAATATGGAGACCGAAGCACATTCAGCTTGGTTAGAAGCAAACCCCCAAAGGTTCAAATTTCGCGCGCAATTTGAATCATTGGAGTTGTCTTCTCGAGATTTCAAGATAACAAAACCTTCCGTGGGAGAACCACCACAACTGGAATTAAAGCAATTGCCACAACATTTGGAGTATGGTTTTCTAGGAGCAGACTCGATGCTGCCAGTAATCATTTCAGCACTGCTGTGTGCAGAACAGGAGGAGAATTGCTTGGAGCTTTGCAGCAGCATAAGAGAGCTATGTGCTGGACCATAGCTTATATCAAAGGTATATGACCAACCTTATGCATGCACAAGATAATGTGGAAGACAATTCCAAAAATTTAAATGAGGGGCAGAAATGATTACATCCAATTACGAAGGAAGTGGTAAAGGAACAAAATTATCAAGTGGCTAGATTTTGGCATTATTTATCCTATATCTAACAGCGCGGGGGATGGAGAATTTGCATGGATTACAAGAAGATAAACAAAGCCACAAGAAATGACCACTTCCCACTGCCTTTCATTGGAAGAAGTGTCACTTCATGGTTAAAGAAGACATTGTGCAAAACTCTTCACCTATAATACTTGTCGATGCTAAGTAGTTAACTTAGCACAATCTATAAGTGAACACTTTCATCTATTATTTATTGCATTTCTTTTTATTTCGTTTTTCTTATTTCTTCTTGTTTGTTTGTTTTTTTTTTCAGCATTAGATTTCTTTTCCTTATTTTGTTTTAATTGTTGTTCTTTTATTTTCAGGTGCTTCAATTTGGAATTAATGGCTGTTTACTCCTAAGTTTCTTTCAGAATTTTCAGAATTGGTTTTGAGACTTCAATTTCTTATTATACTGCCGTTTTCTTTCTCTCTTATCGGTACTTTTCTGCTTGTTAATACAGGTATGCCTCCGGTCAAAGAGCAAAAGGAGTCAAGGCTATTTTATTAAAGAAATGGGACTTGCCACTGCCTCTCGGCAGAAATGCTGTGACAACAGGCTGCCACACACCGACAAAGCCATTCAAGGCTGCCTTAGTCCAATTTCAATTTCAAAATTCAGGCGGTGCAATTTAACAAGGGACTTCCATGAATTGATTACTTATGCAAGCAGCCCTAGTTCCTTTCAATTTCAAAATTTTCAATGGGTGGCATACAACTAGAACTTGTTGGAAAACCAAAAAGGTTAGTTTTTATATTTTATTTGTGGAGAATGTGTGTGAATTGAAAGGACAAAGAGAGAAAGAAGTGGGGAATTATCTAAAGGACACAAATTTCTCTACACACACGGTCTTGTACTTTCCTTCTCTTCAAACTCTATTTTCAGCCTTCAACAGACCAGAAGATTCAAGGTTAGTACTCACTTTTCTACATTTTTATTTCTTCTCGGTTTTTATCTTTGTTTTTGGGAAATGATCTATTTTATTGTCATATATGGGCATATTTCACGCTTAGAAGTTTGGGTATTCTACTGTTTTATGCTTACATATCTTGAATGCACACTGTTTTGATGGATTGTTAACACTCAAATCTCATGATTAATTGGTGTAACCAAACTGTTCCCTCAATATATACCCACTGATTTGGTGTTTAATAGTTGGAAGCACACTGTTTTCTTGCTCTCTACTTACTGCTAAATTTTAGATTCTATGTTGGTCTGCCTACTGTCAAATTTCAGATTCTATGTTGGTCTGCCTACTGTCAAATTTCAGATTCTATGTTGGTATGCCTATTGCTAAATTTCAGATTCTATGTTGGTATGCCTACTGTCAAATTTCAGATTCTATGTTGGTTTGCTTAATGCTACATTTCAGATTCTATGTTGGTATGCCTATTGTCAAGTTTCAAATTTTGTGTTAGCATGCTTACTGACAGTTGTTGAATGTGTGTGTACATGTTAAAATCACACTGTTTTCCTGATATCTGCTTGCTGCCAAGTTTCAAATCGCATACTCTACACACACTCTTTTCTCACCATGTGCCTACTGCCAACTCTGACTCTGATGTTTAAATGTTGAAATGATTTGAACCTACTGTGTTTATAGTATATGCCTACTGCCAGTTTCAAATTCTGAATTTAACTGTTGCACATAAATTGTTATCTATATAAATATGCTCACTGCTAGCTTCAGTTTGTGTTTAAAGGTTGAAACTGTATGGTTTTCTCTATATCTACTTACTGCCAGTGAGGGTCTTATGAGAATTCGTTGAATACATCATGATTTCTTGTATATGACAGTAGGCAATCTGCCAAATCTCTTTGCACAGCATACTGCTTTCTTGCAGCACTAGAAATGCTGCAGCAACATCACTGCTGCAGCAATTCTATTGATGACAGGCTGCAGTAGATTGATTCCCTTTTTTCTGTTTTATCCATGAAAGCCTATTGACAGCATAATGCTTAATGTTTAACTGTCCAAAGCACACTGACTTATGCATGACTCTTGATGTTCTGTGCTTAATTGGTGGATCTATGTGTGAGCTAATGCATGAACTCTTGCTGACAACTCCTTATATGTTTGAAAATGCTGAAACACTTAGCTCCAACGTTTGCATATGTTATAGATGCCTAGGACGAAACAGGTAGCCAGAAAGTGCACCAAGGCCAGATTCGCATCTCTGGACGCTGAGACCAGATTCCAGGAGATCTATCACGACAAGAAGATGCTAGCTGATTTGGGTTTTGTTTTGACTGGGGCACACAATGAAATGACTCTCCCGGCAGAGTTCAGACCACAAATTGAAACCATGGGCTGGAGCAAATTCATTGCTCAAAGAGTCGCCCCGGACATTTCCATTGTCCGGGAGTTTTATTCTAACTTATGGCCTAACAATGTCTACTCTGTTTTTGTCAGGGAACGTCTGGTTCATTTGAACCCTAAGTTCATTAATCAGTTATTTGATCTACAGGATTTCATCAATTATACGGACGACTATCATACGCTATCCTTAAACCTCACTGATGAGGTCCGGGATCAGGCACTCAAGGACGTCACTGTGCCAGGGACCCAATGGACTTGTTCCCAGCACGGGAACAAGACATGCAGGAGAGAGTTTCTTACTGATGAGGCCAAGGTATGGTTTTACTTCGTCCGACATTCTATCATGCCCACTGTACACGCGTCCACCATCAATGTGGACCGGATATTGCTACTATCCTCTATTATCACGGGTAAGACAATCAACGTTGGCAAGATCATATGCGAGCAGATCCGAGCGTGTGCCAACAGGAAGACTGGGGAGATGTACTTCCCAACCCTTATATGCCTGCTATGTAGAGCTTCTGGTGTGATGGTGCCCATCGAGGACGAGGACTTCTATCCCCAAGGCACGATCTCCGCCCGTGACTTGAGTCGGATTGTGCCCGTGACTCCAGCACGATCGTCCAGGCCAACCATTCGGACACAGTCAGCACGTACACCAGCTGCTCCTCAGTCTCCCACAGCCTCTGATGCTCCAGCCATTGATCTGCAGCAGCTACACTCTCAGCTTCAAGTCTACTGGCGGTATGCACGTGATCGAGATGCAGCCATCTTCCATGCCCTGCAAGCACTATAGCCACAAACTGGAAGACCGTGGCCCATTTTCCCCGACACACTACTGCCAGATGAGCGCACTTTGGGCAGCGACGATGACATATAGAGCGACCCTCCCTGCACTTCGGGAGTGGTTCTATTTCGCTTCCCTTCACTCTCTTTACATTCTTGAGTTTTGTACTTCTCTTATGAATGATGAATGCTGCACTTTTCTTTTGTCTAATGCAATGAGGACATTGCTCCCCTTTAAGTTTGGGGGAGGGTGCCCTCTTGCTAGAAGAGGAATGATGAATGCTGAGTATATTTTTTGATGAGGAATGATGAATGCTGAGTATATTTTTTTTTTTGATGAGGAATGATGAATGCTGAGTATATTTTTTTTTATGATGAATGAATGTGTTGTCCTTGATGAATTATGCATGAATGATGATGAGGGTTGAATGAAAGTTTTTTTTAATGAGCTGAATGAAGAGTGAATCATTTTAGCAGGATTATGTAAATTTGGGAACATTATTTGTGATGATAATTCATGTTGATATGATTTCATAACTCTTTTATGGTAGTGAGCCTTTAGTACTTAGAATATGTTGATATTAACTAGATTTAAGTGAAAATTTCTGTTCCCACCAAAATTTTTGCACATAGTCTTACTTGGAGATTTCATGTTTATAACAAGAGTTAGCTTTGGTATGAAGGTTCAGAATCTTTAGACTCGTTTGTTATATCTCTTGAGGCGAAATCCTAGTAGATTTGGTAATATAGAAATGATTAAGGCATGTTCTTGAATCGTTTGAGCCTTTCAAGCCTAACCTAATGCATTTTATTTCCTTAGTTAAACCAAGTTGAGCTTAAGCCTAATTTCTTGACACCCTTATTTATTAGCCACTTATCCTAAATGTTTTGCATGTATCCATTCTTTGTTTTCCCTAAAAACTTGACCTTAGTCTGCTATGAACACTGCTGAATATAAGTTTGGGGGTATGCGGAGAAGGCTGCATTACAGAGCATAGAGATGTTGTGTATCATGTTTACTGGATTGGTGGTAGTTATTTGTTTTATGAAATTATGTTATGAATACTCGACGTATTGAGGATATGTGTTTTTGAAAAAAAAAAAAAAAAAAAAAGCTGTGAAGGAATGCTGCAGCATTTCTGTTGCTGCAGCATTTTGAAAAAAAATTTCTGTGTGAAAAAAAAAGGAAGAATCCTCTTTACGCAAAAAAAAAAAAAGGAGTGTGAAGGAATGCTGCAGCATTTTGACTCAGTAAAAAAAAAAAAAGGGAAATATGTGTTATGCTTCTTTGAGGTCAAATGCTAAATACTGATTGTGGTTAAATATTGCACGTATTTCTAAAGCAGGGTGTAAATGTTTATGCTCCTTGAGTTGATTCAAAAAAAAAAAAAGAATGTTTTAGAATTGCTGCAGCATTTTGATTAAAAAAAAAAATTTGGGAAATGATGGCATTAGTTTATGGCAGACTAGGACTAAGTTTTGAGCCTACTTTTTATCTATATTTTTCCCACCTTAGCCTTAGCCTACATTACAACCAAATTAAGACCTCTTTGATCTTTATTACTAAATTTGCTACATTAGTGGAAAGTGGTGTAATAGATTGAGTCTGAAGATGCAAAATGAATCTTAGGATTACCATATGTTGACTTATGAATGAGAGATTGAAAAGGAAAGACTATTCACACACACACGGGAGGAGATCTTTGAGCTTGATTTAGTTAATGTTCTGATATTTGAGGAACTTGGGTCATGAACATATTAGAGTTTTGTTTCACATCTTTGATCTGAAAATATGAACCCAAATTTGCCTATGATTGCTGGATGATTCTGGACATGAATTGATGTACTGATTAATTGAGTTTTATTGATCTGTATTATCTGCTGCAGCATTGCTCGGGACGAGCAATGACCTAAGTTTGGGGGTGTGATAACTCTAAAATAATAGAGTTATTCACATCTAATTTGCCACATTTTATTCCTGTATTAACTAATCTTATTTGGAAAATGGAATAAAAATGTGTTGATTTGATATTTTATCTCTTTTTACCTAAAAATGTGGATTTATTGTTAAAAGTCAATTTAATTGAATAAATTTCTCAAACATGTGGATGAGATGTATTATTTGTTATTATTTGAGAAATTATTTGAATTGATTTATTATGACAAGGGTAAAAAGAGAATGTGGATGGTTGACATTGTTGAAATGCATTTAATTCCTTTTTCCTAACCGTTTTACAATATATATACATATATATATATATATATATATATATATATATATATATATTTATTATTTATATATATGTGTGTGCTTTTGGGAGTGTATGACAGCGAGGTGGAGGACTAGAAGACAAAAGAAAGTGGGCAATCATTATATATATATATATATATATATATATATATATATATATATATGTATGTACCATCAGTTGGAGATAAAAACAAAGAATTACACAAGTCGGTGGAGGCAAAATTCTGGCGGGTTGTTATATATCCATATTAATTTCAGTTGGAGATAAAACAAGAAAATGCAGATTGTAGCTGAAATTTCGGGTGGAGCCTTGCAACAATTTTTGGATTTTATTTCAGCTGGTACGGTGACTCATCATGTGGAAGGACAGCTGTGGGTTGAAGGAAAATTCTGGAGAGAACAATTTTCTTTTACAAAGGGAAGAAGAAGAACAGTAAAGACAGTTCCTGGGTTCGTTGGAGAAGAGAGGAGGAGATAGAGTGTAAGTACCATAGCTTTTATTTGTTTGTGTTTAGCTCTCGGGCAGTTTAGGACTAGGCGGTAGGTAGTGTGTTTTGGGTTGTTTTTGAGCTTTATTTAGAGAGGAAAATTACCTAAGAAGGCTGGGTTACATTGCTGGAATTTTTGGACTGCTCATGATCGAGGGCAGCAGCACCACGCGGAGGAAACGAAGGGCGGGAGCAGCTTGATTAAATCCGATTTGGGGCAGTAGGGTGATCTCCGACCCGAGTAACCTTCTCTCCATTTCTTCAATTTGCTTTTTATTTTGTAATTGAATGTTCTTCAAATTGTCACTGCTTTGTAATTGAATATTATTGATGATATGAGAATGTTTACATGAGTTCAAGGATTGATTAAAATTATTTTGGGATTGATATGTTTTCCGTCTTGGGATTGACTTGTGTCACTATGGATCTAGGGAATGTTTTTCCTATTACTTTAATCCTTGTCGTTCATGATTCGTTTCAGCAAAATAGATATTCATAACATGAAGGTGCTGTAGCCTAGCAAATTATAAACATGTGGAAAAACGTAATGTGGCATAAGATGAATAGAATGCATAAGTTTTGTGTATCGTTTTCCTTGTTGATGCTTGTATGGGGCATGCTTAGTTTATTCATGCAATTACTTAAACAGATTAGGAATAACTTGCGGTTACGACTGTCCAAGTTATGTATCGAACTAGTATCTGGCTTTCTAACCGGAAGGGGTCTAGTTGACACGTTAATTGCATGGCACTTGCTTGAGACGCATGACCGTGCGGTCAATATTGCAGGGGACACGACCAATTTCACTGCCTTGTGTTGTTCTAGGTTCACGGTACTTCGTACTCCATGAGACGATGTTATCGGGGGTTTAGACTTGTAGGCTAAGTAATTTGGGTAGAACCAAACCACTGTAGTGTTAATTTGGAAACCGAAAAGCATGCTTAGCATTCTTGGATTCATTATTGGTTTATGTTTGCATTTTTGGTTTGATTTTTACAGCATTGTATTACCTGTTGTATTCTTTTGGTAAAATTCCAGTAGGCTGCCCTGTAGTGTAGTTAGGTGGAATTGCTGCAGCATTCCTGTTGCTGCAGCATTCCTGTTGCTGCAGCATTCCTGTTGCTGCAGCATTCCTGTTGCCGCAGCATTTCTGTTGCTGCAGCAGTAGCGTAGCAGTAGTTTAATCTTCGAATCTCCACCCATTTATTCATCATTCTTTATTCTTTTAACCAAATGTAAGTCATGTTTGCATGTATAATTGGCATACAAAATCTCTGTGGGATCGATAATCTTGTACTTAGGTACATATATTACTTGTTGACCGGTGTATACTTGCACTTGTTAAGATTGCGTTGATTTATTCTATTTTATTATCTTCTCAATTTGTGACACACGCACACAACGCAACAGTTTTGTATCACAACAACACATAACAAGCAAATAGCATTCAAGAGTAGACATGCATTCATCAAATAAGCTCAGTTATTACAACCTGTTTGACCTTATCTTAGAACATTTTAGATATATCTTGATCTCTAAGGAAATTATGAAATGTAACCATCTATTTACCATATCTGAGTTACCTTGTGTATTCACCCCTACTGTGGAATGATCTTTCTTATCTGTCGGATTAAAGTATCCGTGAACGGTCCCCCTAGGTCACTTCGGTATCATGCCACTTAACCCTAGGATTGGCCTAGAGTACAAACTCAGCTTTATTAGTGTACTTTAACAAACATAGTGATCTGTTTTGTTATTTCTTTCTAATATGGCAGACCTTTTACAGTCCGTTAAACTAAACCGGTTATGATTCAGACCTTGGTTAGAAATTTTCTATAACCCTAGTTTAATTTAAAAGGACACATCAGTTCAACATTTATAATGATAATTCTAACTCTATGATCTTCCCGGGAAAATGAACAGCATCTCAAATTGTAAAACATGTATGATATATGAATTCAATATCAAATATTTATTCAGATAAAACAAATCATAAACATATAGAAACTCGTCTAGGCGACCCAATATCATAAAGTAGTCACCACTTTATGCAGTCTAGCCGGCCCTACAGCTCTTGTAAGCCTCTGATTGCTCGATCCTACTCTGCTCGGCAGAGCCTTCGGAGAACGCTTCTTAGACCTAGTAGCAATTGCTTTACCTTACGTCCCAGGCTTCAGCAGATTGCCCTAATCTGACTAAGAACACGCACCCTATATCTCTCTTAGGATCTCCTAACGAAATCCCGATATTCTGTGATACCGAAAACTGAATACTAATCTAATCGAATTCTCAAATACTGAGATAAATACTCAAAGATAAGAGAATACGATACACTCAAAGTTGCTAAATGACTTGTATTGAGTGTTGAGGGATGATTTCAACTGCTGAAGTCCTGACTTATTTATAGTAGGTGAAAGGAGTGAATTTCTCTTGGAAATTTGATGTGGGACAAGTTTTGGACTTGGGATGCCCGTCTTTGACATTGACTTGGTCAGGGTGGGTGTCCCAACCATAGGGACGGCCACCTTGAATCCAGCTTTTCCAAAAATTGCACTTTTGCCCCAATTTTGTTTCTCATACAATTTACTCTTGAAACTTCCAAAATCACAAATTACACAATTTTATGTCAATTTGATTCAATTAAGATCAAATACATTCAAATATTGTCCTAATTTGTGTCTAAAAACATGCTAAAAATGTGATATGATTTGTGCATATCACATAACCCCACACTTAGCTTTTTGCTTATCCTCAAGCAAACCTAAATGAGATCAAGGAATGACTAAATCATAGGTGCCATCACAAAATAATTTTCAGCAATGTTTGTAGGAAAATTTCTCACTGAGTCAGAAAATTCATTGCTATGTAAAAGTCTCAATCATTCAGTAAGCGTGTCATGACCTTATAGTCTGAAAATAGTTCAAAAGTTTTACTGAGTTCTTTAGTCACAGAGTCTTCCTGATGTGTAGTGTGTGAACTGGTCTAAATTAGATTATCAACTCACAATAAACTTTGCAAGCAGTCACCAAATAATAGTTTGACTATTTATTTTGAACATAAACAACATAATAAATGACTTTCTAGTTTCTAAGCTTTGGTGCCAACACTTTCTTTTTATGATTCTCAAAGAAAAATACATTAAGCGTATGTTTTAATTGACTTTTGGGGTATTTTTGTGTTTGCTTTCACATATCAACTTTAACTACCCAGGTATCGAGCCCCACTCCGATGACTCCCAGATCTACATGACCTTAGGGCATCAGGAATTAAGTTTCCTTCAAAAGGGGTGCTTGAGTAGCAAAGGATACTTGTAAACTACCCTTTTTACATTTAAGTTATGACACTTTTAGCTCAGAATTTCATCTAGTCATTCAAGTTGCTATCACATTCTCAAACGGTCTAATATTATTTAGTTTAACTCAAAAGGTACTTGGTTGATTTTTCTAATCCCAACTAGAATGTGCTAAAAAATCATAAATTCTCTACTTCTAAGTGATGAATTCAGCAAAGCAACCGAAATGTCCCTAATGGTCATAACACTACTAAATACATATCACAGACAGAATCAATTTTTCAATAAGTCAATACAGTTTTTGAAGTCTGAAAGAGTGAAAATTTTTGAATTTTTTTGGAAGGGTGTAATCTCAGTGAAAAACAGAGGAAAACATGCAAATATTTTTAAATACGAGTGCACTATGCACTACTACCCCACACTTAAGATTTACACTGTCCTCAATGTTCATGTATATCCTATTACCCCACACTTATTTGAAAAATAAGAATTTAAGAAAAACAAAAAGTAGGAAAAGTAAACAAAATACGAAATGGAAACAATAAAAATATATATATATATACTCCCTTTACTCGTTGAGCAGAAGGACTTGCTCAGATCTATCCATTGGCTCTCGGTATGATTTTAAACGTTGTCCGTTTACTTTCTAAGAGATGTTATCTTGATCAACAATGACGACTGCTCCATATGGCGATACCTCTGTAATGGTAAACAGACCTGACCAATAACTTTTTAGTTTTCCTAGAAACAATTTCAAACGTGAGTTGTATAATAACACTTTATCACCTGGTTCGAAGTTTTTCTGGGATCTAAGTCTGTTATCATGTCGAATTTTACTCTTCATTTTAAATGGGAGAGAATTTTCATATGCATTAAACCTCCACTCATCCAATTCATTGAGTTGTAAAATCCTATTTTCCTTAGACAAATTATCATCTAGATTGCATTTCTGCAAAGCCCAAAATGCTTTATGCTCTAGTTCAACAAGCAAATGACATGCTTTCCGTAAACCAATCTGTAAGGTGAAAATCCTATAGAGGTTCTATACGCCGTACGAAAGGCCCATAAGGCATCATCAAATTTTATGACCCAATATTTACGGTTAACTCCTACAGTTTTTTCTAAAATTCTTTTGATACCCTATTGGTTACCTCAACTTGTCCACTGGTCTGTGGGTGATAGGCCATGGAAAAGTGATGATGAACTCCATATTGCTTGAGTACTTTCTGCAATTGTGAGTTGCAGAAGTGCACGCCTATGTCGCTTATGAGTGCTTTGGGACATCCAAATCTGGAAAATAATTTCTTAAGGAATCTGTACACAGCTTTAGCATCATTAGTAGGTAATGCCTGTGCTTCAGGCCATTTTGAAAAATAGTCTAAAGCTACTATGATGTAATTTTTGCCAATTGAAGAAGGAAAAAGACCCATTAAGTCAATACCCCAGATATAGAATATTTTGACACTTTGTATCACCTGCTGGGGTAGACCATTTCTAGAAGAAATATTACCTGTTCTCTGGCAAGCATCACAGGACTTAATGTACGCTACTGCATCCTTGAAAATAGTAGGCCGATAGAATCCTGCTTCCAACACTTTCCTGGTAGTGTTGGTGGCAGCCAGATGGCCTCCAGTAGGTCCACAATGACAATGCTCCAGGATCTTATATCCTTCTTCTTCTGAGACGCACCTTCTGATCATTTGATCTTTACAAATTTGAAATAGAAAAGGATCTTCCCAGTCGTAATTTTTCAAATCAACAAAGAATTTCTTTCTTTGCTGCCTATCCATATCACTCGGGAGAGATTGAGCAACTAAATAATTGCCAATGTCAACAAGCCATGGAGGAGAAAAGATAGCAGATAATGTAAATAAGTTCTCATCCGAAAATTTATCTGATATTACTATTTCATCTATTGCCCCTAATGTAGGATTTTCTAATCTAGACAGATGATCTGCAGCTAGATTTTCAACCCTTTCTTATCCCTTATTTCAATATCAAATTCTTGTACCAATAAAACCCATCTAATCAATCTTGGTTTTGCATTAGTTTTATTGAACAGGTATTTCAAAGCAGAATGATCAGTGTAAACTATTGTTTCAAACAAGACTAGATAAGATCTAAATTTATCGAAAGCATATACTACAGCTAGTAATTCCTTTTCAGTAGTTGTGTAATTCTCCTGAGTATCAGTTAAGGTCTTACTAGCATAGTAAATTACATGAAATTTCTTATCATGTTTTTGTCCTAAAACAACTCCTACTGCATAATCACTAGCATCACACATCAATTTGAAGGGCAAACTCCAATCAGGTGATATCATAATAGGTGTAGTAGTTAACAGTTCCTTAAGTTTATTACATGATTTCATACACTTCTCATCAAAAACAAAAGGAACATCTTTACTCAATAAGTTGGTTAAAGGTCTGGCTATTAAAGAAAAATCTTTTATAAAATGCCTATAAAAACCAGCATGACCTAAGAAACTTCTCATAGACCTTACAGATTTGGGTGGAGGTAGTTTTGATATCACTTCAATTTTAGCTTTATCTACCTTCATACCTCTCTGCGAAATCTTATGTCCTAAAACAATTCCTTCTTTAACCATGAAATAACATTTATCCTAGTTTAGAACCAAGTTAGATTTTATACAACGTTTAAGCATGGATTCCAAGTTATTCAAACAGATAGCAAATGAGTCACCAAACATTGAGAAATCATCCATAAATACTTCCATAGACTCTCTTAACATGTCATAAAAAATAGAGGTCATGCAACGCTGAAATGTAGCAGGTGCATTACATAATTCCAAAAGGCATCCTTCTATATGCAAATGTTCCAAAAGGGCAAGTAAACGTAGTTTTATGCCGATCTTCAAGAAAGATGGGAATTTGAAAATAACCAGAAAATCCGTCAAGAAAGAAATAAAACATGTGTCCCGATAACCTTTCTAACATTTGGTCAATAAAAGGAAGGGGGAAGTGATCTTTTCGTGTGGCAGTATTTAGTTTCCTATAATCAATGCATACACAATGACCAGTGATAATTTTAGTAGGAATTAGTTCATCATTTTCATTCCTAATAACTGTTATTCCTCCCTTTTTGGGTACTACTTGCACTGGGCTAACCCATTCACTATCAGAAATAGGATAGATTAGTCCGGCATCTAGTAATTTAATTACCTCTTTCTTCACCACATCACATACATTATGATTCAACCTCCTTTGAGGTTACACACAAGGCTTATACTCATTTTCTAAAAGAATCTTATGCGAACAAAAACTAGGATTTATACCTGGTATATCAGTAATTTTGTATGCAAAGGCTCTTTTATACCTTCTGAGTATGTCCAGTGTTGACTTCTTTTGTTCTGCAGTCAAGTCTGCTGCAAGAATAATGGGGAGCTTTTGTTCAGCGTCTAGGAAGTCGTAACACAGATGGCTTGGTAATTCCTTCAATTCCACGTCTGGGGCTCTTCCAAAGAGATCTTTTATCGTTTAAGCTCATGAGTACCTATCTCAACGAAATCGTTAGTACTAATTTCATAATCAGAATAGTCAAAGTTAGGTTTTTCCAAGGCCAAAGAGTCAACATTTAAGACTGGAGAATTAGAGATAAATGGGTTGATAGCTGCCCGTCTGTCTTTCCAAGGTCTGCAAGGTAGCTTGTGTGTTTCTGACTGTCCGCTAAGTCTGCTTTTGCCTATTTTCATTCTGCTGAATTCTTTTTGCATGACCCTCTTGAACCTTTTTATTTGACTCCATCATCTCCTTGTTGGAGTTCGCAATGCCCTTTAGTATATCTCGGAATTCTTGCATGGGGTCGACTGGAACAACATAGTTCCTTGGTGCAGGCAAAGCGACTTGCTGGTTCTGCGGATAGGGCATTTGCTGTGGTGCTCGCTTCTGGAAATCTGCTGTTCCAGAATTGTTTCTCCAGCTAAATCCCGGGTGATTCTTCCAGCTGGGATTATATGTGTTTTCCATAGGGCAGAGTTGACTACCACAACCTGTTTCATCTCATTTGGAATAGTTAATATTCCATTTCCATAGCAATCCCCACTGCAATGTGGTCCTTGGCAGAACTCGCAAATTTGATATACAAGCTGAATGTTCTTTCCTTGTTGGAAGGCATTAAGCTGACTAGTGACACTAGCCTTGAATACCTCGAACTGCTCATCAATAGAAGCATTAGCTGCACTTACTGATTGATTCTTGGCGCGACCACTGGTGCGCCAATTCTTGCTGTTCTTGTAGAGTCTCTCCAAGGCGTTTCTAGCGTCTACTTCATTAAGGCCATTGAAATCGCTCTGAGGATTGAGTCCGTCAAGAACTTGCTTGCCTATTTCTGTCATACCCCCATAAAATTATTGGATCAACAGAGCTTCAGTAAGTCCATGCTGAGGGCAGAGCCGGATAAGTTCATTGAATCTGTCCCAAGCCTCGAACACCGTCTCATATGCAGCTTCAGTGAAGCTAGAAAGAGCTTTTCGATATTCCAAGACTCTTGCTACAAAGTAGTACTCCTCCAAGAATGCCTTACTTAACTCATCTCAAGATGTGATTGAGTTAGTAGGTAGCTATGACAACCATTGCTTAGCCCTGTCCCTGAGTGAGTAGGGAAAGGATTCAGCTTAGTCACCTCTGCAATGTTGTCCTTTTCAAGACCTTCCTAGAGAGCTAAAAATTCGGTCAAATGCCCGAGAGGGTTCTTGGCAGCAGTTCCTCCAAACTGGACCCAATTTATGATCAACTACGGCACGTTTGGCTTAAGGTCATAACAAGGATTTCCAGGGATTCTGATAGTGGAGGACATCGGAATTGTTTGTGGTTGGATGTAGGATTCAAGTAGAGGTCTTTCGGCAGCCATTTCCACTCTTATTCGGTTAGGTGTTCGGATAAGGTTTTCGACTGGAGGTTCAAGGTTGGCTTCTGAGGTTCGAGTCATACAACTACAAAAGTACACGTTAAATCTGAGCTAGAAATAGTATATTCAAAAGTGAAAAAGAAATTCAGAAGGAAAGTTCAAAAAAAGAAAAAATATTTAATAATCTTTATTTTTAAAAAAAAAAATTAATTTTTTTTTTTTTACTTTTTTTTAAATTTTTTTGAATTTTTTTTGAATTGCAATTAAGTTTCTTTAATATAGTTTTAAAATAATTTTCTAAAATTTGATTAACCTAAATTTTTTAATTTCAGATAATCTCTAAAATTAATTATTTAAGGTAACCCTATAGTTTAGGAAATTGATTGACTAATTCAAATAAGTGTGATTGTTTACTAAGGTATATATTACTACCATTACCTATCATAACCTTCAAGAATTTTGATCAGGAATCCTAAAATTTTATGAATGTCCCCGGCAACGGCGCCAAAAATCTCATGTGTTCCCATTGGTGTGATAAAGGATAGGATTTATTACCCAATATTAATTATGAGTAATTAAAGACTTAGTCTTACTAACTGTCACTTTAGAATTTATTGGTTGTCACTTGATTAATCAGAACCTAAGACAGAGTACCTATCGTACTGGCTAGTTCTTGGAAAGTATCTACGATTTTAAATTATTAATATCGTACTCTCAAGGAACGGGTGACGGCTTAGTAGCAACTATCCCTTAATTCTAACAATCATCTCATTTATCAATCAGTCAATCGATTATCAATATCTTTGAGAGTAGTTTTGATTCACAACAACACATAACAAGCAAATAGCATTTAAGAGTAGAAATGCATTCATCAAATAAGCTTAGTTATTACAATTTGTTTGACCTTATCTCCGAACATTTTATATATATCTTGGTTTCTAAGGCAATTATGAAATGCAACCATCTGTTTACTATATCTGAGTTACCGGTGTATTCACTCATACTGTTGGATGATCCTTTTCATCTGTCGGATTAAAGTATCCATGAACGGTCCCCTATGTCACTTCGGTATCATGCCACTTAACCCTAGGATTGGCTTAGCGTACAAACTCAGCTTTATTAGGGTACTTTAACAAACATGGTGATTTGTTTTGTTATTTCTTCCTAATTTGGTAGACCTTTTACAATCTGTTAAACTAAACCGGTTATGATTCAGACCTTGGTTAGGAGTTGTCTATAACCCTAGTTTAATTTAAAAGGACACGACAGTTCAACATTTATAATGATAATTCTAGCTCTATGATCTTCCCGGAAAAATGAACAGCATCTCAAATTGTAAAACATGTATGATATATGAATTCAGTATCAAATATTTATCCAGATAAAACAAATCATAAACATATAGAAACTCGTCTAGGGGACCCAATATCATAAAGTAGTCACTACTTTATGCAGTCTAGCTGGCCCTACAGCTCCTGTAAGCCTCTGATTGCTCGATCCTACTCTGCTCGGTAGAGCCTTCGGAGAACGCTTCTTAGACCTAGTAACAATGGTTTTACCTTAAGTCCCGGGCTTAAGCAGATTGCCCTAATATGACTAAGAACACGCACCCTATCTCTCTCTTAGGATCTCCTAACGAAATCCCGGTATTCTGTGATACCGAAAACTTAATACTAATCTAATCGAATTCTCAAATAGTGAGATAAATACTTAGAGATAAGAGAATACAATACACTAGATGTTGCTAAATGACTTGTATTGAGTTTTGATGGATGATTTCAACTGCTGAAGGCCTGGGGTATTTATAGTCGGTGAAAGGAGTGAATTTCTCTTGAAATTTTGATGTGGGACAAGTTTTGGACTTGGGATACCCGTCCCTAGCTAAGGACGCTCGTCCTTGACCTTGACTTGGTCAGGGTGGGCGTCCCAACGATAGGGATGGCTACCCCGAATCCAACTTTTTCAAAAATTACACTTTTGTCCCAAATTTTACCATTTTCATGCAATTTACTCCTTAAACTTCCACAATCACAAATTACGCAATTTTATGTCAATTTGATTCAATTAAGATCAAATACATTCAAATATTCCCTAATTTATGTTTAAAAACATGCTAAAAATGTAATATGATTTGTGCATATAAAAGATTATTCCCCTCATAGGTAAATTCATCATCCTCTAATTTTGATTCCTTAATTAATTAGCAAATCATAAAATTAATTTCTAATTATTACTTTTTTTTTCCTTTTCACTTGTCCCAAATTAAAAACACAATCTTAAGGAGAAAAAATTGATAAGTTTTTTTTATTATTGAAAATATTAATATATCTTTGAATTACAAAAATTAATAAATAAGATTTATAAAACATTAATTATATAAAAAATATTAATAAATACATTTTGATTTTCTCATCAACAAATAAAAATAAATAAATTTAAATACTAATAAAATAATAATATTTTTATATTTGTGTACTAAAATGTAAGAAAGTTAATATGACAGAATTTAGTTGATAATATTTTTATTTATTAGAGATTATAAGTTTGAAACATAATAAATTGTATAAAGTTTAAAATATATTTTTAAAATAATATGTAACAAAAAAATGTAGTTGTAGTTTCATTCACTAGTATGCATCAATTAATTTATTATTTCGTGTGCATGCATGCAGCTGTTTCGACTTGCGGGGTTGCCCTAATAGTTGTGATTCTTGTTTTCTTCTGCAATAAAAAGAAGCTTCCACTTTACAAAATTTTGAGTCGTTTATGGAAGGGTAAAACAGATGATCATGATCATAATCACGACGTAGAAACCATTCTAAAGAAGTACGGATCAGTAGCTCCAAAAAGGTACAGTTATTCAGAGTTGAAAAAGATGACTAATTCCTTTGAGATCAAACTAGGCCAAGGAGGTTATGGTTCAGTATACAAAGGAAAATTCCAAGACGGTACTAGAACTCCGGTTGCCGTAAAAATCTTGACCAAGGAATCTAACAAAGGAAACAGAGAAGAATTCATCAACGAAATAGTAAGTATTAGTAGAACTTCTCACGTAAATGTGGTAACTCTGTTAGGGTTTTGTTTCCAAGGTCATGGTAAAAAAGCTCTAATCTACGAGTTCATGGAAAATGGATCCCTAGATAAGTTCATTTACGGACAAGAAAAACAACTAGATTGGCCGAGGTTGTACAAAATTGCGGTTGGTATAGCACGAGGATTGGAGTATTTGCACCGAGGTTGCAATACTAGAATACTTCATTTCGATATTAAGCCACATAACATTCTCCTCGACGGAGATTTTGTTCCCAAAATCTCCGATTTTGGGCTTGCTAAACTTGTGCCCGGAAAAGAAAATACTAGTGCCTTGTCGTCTTATTAACAACGGCTGCACGTGGCACGATCGGATACATTGCTCCTGAAGTTATATACAGAAGCATTGGAGGTGTTTCTCATAAATCAGATGTTTATAGCTATGGAATGATGGTTTTGTAAAAGGCAAGGAGTCAATTTAGGATCACAACTGTAAAAGGCAAGGAATCAATTTAGGATCACAGCTGTAAAAGGGAGCTTATTTTGTAGAGTAGGGTTTATTTGCAGTTTTTCTAGATATTTCCTAAGCTAGCTATATAGCTTGTCATTCCCTTGTGATATGGGGCTGCACTGTAAACATTATAGCATTCAATGAGAAAGTTTCAATCTTTATGCTATTTCTTTATCATGTTTTCTTTCATGGTATCAGAGCTTTGCCTATTGATTTCCTATTGATTTCAAAAAAAAATTTGGTTCCTCTTGAATAAATGGCTGACGATAACAACTCAGAAAATATTACTTCACCTGCAACCATATGTGAAGAATTCACTCAGTTAATATATCCTCAGAACCAGCTAATATCAGTGAAGCTCACAGAAGCTAACTACCTCATATGGAAGACGCAAGTCACAACAGCTATTAAGGGTTATGGATTGGAGGACTTCATCAACTTGCAGCCACGGATTCCTGATCAATATGTCATTGGCAGCTCACAACTTCAGGTTACTAATCCATCTTTTACTCTTTGGACAAGGCAAGATCAGATCCTTGCCTCATGGATTCTGTCTTCCTTATCAGAGAATATTCTTCCACTTATGATAGGTTTGAGTTCCTCCAGTGAAATATGGAATGTTCTTGAAACTAATTTTGCTAGTCAATCCAAGGCTAAAACTTTACAATATAAGCTGCAACTTCAAGCAACAAGAAAAGGAAATTTAAGCATGAGAGAGTATTTGGCCAAGATTAAAATGTGTTGTGACTTGCTTGCTACCACTGGAAATCCTATTTCACAGAGTGATCACATTATGCACATTCTTTCTGGTTTAGGATCTGAATATGATCTTGTGATGGTTACTGTTACTGTTGGAATTAATGCTTTTAGTTTGAATGATATTCAAGCTTTGTTGTTAAGTTTTGCGGCTAGACTAGAAGGTGCTGCTGCATTGAGTTCTGCAAGTATGGTTAATCAGGATGCTTCTCTCCCTACAGTTAATTATGCTGCACCTAATCAAAGAAGGAGTTTTAATCCCAGAGGAAGAGGTTCTTATACCTTCAGAGGCAGAGGAAATAGAGGAGCTACAAGGGGGAGAGGAGGCAGATTTCAAGGAAACAGAGTTACTTGTCAAGTTTGTCACATTTAAAGTCATACTGCAGATAGATGTTGGCATAGGTTTGATAAAAACTATGGGATACAAGGAGGTTCACAAACCACTAGAGGCAACAATGATTCACAGAACAAGAATCCCACACTGAATATGGTTCAAATCCCTGGCAACAGTAATGATGAAGGGTGGTGGTTTCCAAATTCAGGAGCCTCAAATCATGTCACTAATGATTTTAACAATCTGTAATCTGCCTCAGAGTATAATGGATCCAACAGACTTCATATGGGAAATGGAAACAATGAGCAAATAAGCCACATAGGTAACTCCATCCTTCACTCTAATCAGTCAAGTAGATATTTTTATCTCAAGGATCTTCTTCATGTTCCTTGAATAACAAAGAAACTCATAAGTGTTTCCAAGTTTTCCTTAGATAATAATGTAATACTTTGAGTTTCATCCATCATTTTGTGTTGTCAAGGATCAGGATACTCAGGAGGTTCTACTCAAGGGGGAGCTTAAGGAAGGCTTATATAGATTCAATCTTGATCACAGTAGATCTGCTAGAAATAAGGAACTGCTATCCAGAATAATGTTCATGTTCTTACTATGTCAGGTTATAATCTGTTGAATATTGAGTTGTGGCACAAAAGATTGGGACATAGTAGTTATAATATTGTCAAGAAGGCTTTGAGAAGTAGTAATATTCCCTTTGATAATAAAAATCACTGTGATTCCAAAATTTGCTCTTCATGTGCTTTAGCTAAAGGTCATAAACATCCTTTCAATGCTTCAGAAAGTCAGTCAAACTCACCCTTTGATTTAGTTCACACTGATCTGTGGGGGCCGACCCCTATTCAATCAGTTAATGGATACAAGTAATATGTTTCCTACGTTGATGATTATAGCAAGTTTACTTGAATATATCTGTTGAAGCTTAAATCAGAAGTTAATAGTACATTTGTGCATTTTCATAAGTTTATTGAAACACAGTATAAAACCAAAATAAAGGCAGTGCAAAGTGATGGAGGTACAGAATACAAACCACTTTTCAGTTTCTTCAAGGATGAAGGGATCTTGCATAGAATTTCATGTCCATATACTCCACAACAGAATGGATGTGCTCAGAGAAAGCACGTGCATATAGTTGAGATGGCTTTGTCACTTTTTGCTGAGTCTAACATGCCATTGAAGTACTGAGATGATGCCTTTGTGACAGCAACATACCTCATAAATAGAGTTCCAACCAAGACCATTCAGTATCTGTCCCCTTTGGAGAAATTAACCAAGCAGAAGCCAGATTATTCCACTCTTAAAGTGTTTGGTTGTTTGGCCTATCCTTATACAAGACCTTACAACCGGCACAAGCTGCAGTATAGATATGTTGCAGGTGTTTTTCTTGGGTATAGTCCACAGTACAAAGGATACAAGATCCTTCTTTCCTCTGGAAAAGTGATGATAACAAGGCATGTTTTATTTCAAGAAGATTGTTTTCCCTTTTTGAACAGCAACAATGAAGAATCTTCTGAGAAGCAAAATCTGAATCCAATCTTCATATCTAATGAACCAACAGTTGCCATTTTTCCCACCTTTTTACAAGATAATTAGCCACAAACTCCAGCATCATCCTCTCATAATACTCAGAATAACCATGAAAGTCCAAAAACTGTTCCATTGAGAGCTTACTTGTCCTTTGAAAACTCCTCTCAGAATTTTGAAAATTCTCAGCACAGTGATAATGGTGCTCCATCAGTTGTTGATCTATAGTATAGTTCACCTGATAATTCTCCATCAATTACACAAAGGAATCAGCAGCCAACAAATCAGCATCCAATGCTGACTAGAGCCAAAGCAGGGGTGTTTAAGCCAAAAATCTTATCAGCTGAAGTTACAGATAATCTTGAACCAAGGAATGCTAAAGAGGCCTTAACTAACAGTGTTTGGAGAAAAGCCATGAAGGAAGAATATGAGGCATTATTAAGAAACAAGACCTGGACCCTTACTTTTCTGCCTAAAGGAGCAAATATTGTTGGATGTAGATGGGTTTTCAAGGTAAAAAGAGATGCCGAAGGAAAGGTGGAGAGACATAAAGCTAGGCTTGTTGCACAAGGATATACTCAAACTCCAGGATGTGACTTTCATGAAACTTTTTCTCCTGTTGTGAAGCCTACAACAATAAGAGTTATGCTTTCAGTAGCTTTAGCTCATTCTTGGAAGGTGAAACAATTAGATGTGAGCAATGCTTTCTTAAATGGAGAGTTAACAGAGGAAATATACATGAGGCAGCCAGAAGGTTTTGAGAAAGAAAATGGTCAGGTATGCATGTTAAACAAAGCTCTTTATGGGCTTAAACAAGCATCAAGAGCTTGGTACACTAAGGTGAAGGAAACTCTTTCAAATTTTGGTTTTGTGAACTCTAAGGCAGATAATTCATTATTTCTGAGTATTAAAGGTGGGGTTAAAATTTTTGTCCTGATATATGTTGATGACATCCTTATAACTGGCAGTAGTGATGAGGCAATACAGAGGATCATAGAGATGCTTAAACAAAGTTTTTCTGTCAAAGACCTTGGAGAAGTTCATCATTTTCTTGGGATAGAAGTTAGTAAGGTTGACAATGGACTTCATCTCTGTCAAAGGGAATACATTAGAAAACTTCTCTCAAGGGCAAAAATGGAGCAGACTAAGAGTTGTCCAACACCTATGGTTACATCTGTCCATTTATCAAAGTTTGAAGGAGATCAAATCAAGGATGCATCAATGTATAGAAGTATAGTGGGAGCTTTACACTATGTCACCATCACTAGACCAGAAATCTGTTTTGTAGTGAGTAAAGTCAGTCAATTTATGGCTAATCCTTTGGAGCTACACTGGAGAGCAGTTAAGAGAATTCTAAGATACTTGGCAGGAACACTACATTATGGACTGAAGTTTCAAACACCTCATAACTTGAATGTTGTTGGTTTCTCAGACAGTGACTGGGGGGCTGATGTTGATGATAGAAGGTCAGTATCAGGATATTGTGTGTATGTTGGAGGAAACTTGGTATCTTGGTCAAGCAAGAAGCAACACAGTGTGTCAAGATCTAGCACTGAAGCTAAGTATAGAAGCCTAGCTAAGTCATTTATGAAATCTCATGGATAAGGTATCTTCTTGCTGAGCTTAAAGAAGAACAGAAGCATGTGCCAAGGATCTGGATAGACAACCAGAGTGCCATATATTTGTCATACACTCCAATATTCCATGCAAGAACAAAACACATTGAATTAGATTACCACTTTGTTAGAGAAACAGTTGCTGCAGGTTTAGTGCAAGTTGATTATGTTCCTTCTATTGATCAGAAGGAAGACATTCTTACTAAGGCATTAAGTATATAATTCTTCGCACGAATGAGAAGCACTTTAGTAGTGGTTCCTCATCCGAAACTTGAATTGAGGGGGAGTAAAAGGCAAGGGGTCAATTTAGGATTACAGTTGTAAAAGGCAAGGAATCAATTTAGGATCACAGCTGTAAAAGGCAAGGAATCAATTTAGGATCACAGCTGTAAAAGGCAAGGAATCAATTTAGGATCACAGCTGTAAAAGGGAGCTTATTTTGTAGAGTAGGGTTTATTTGCAGCTTTTCTAGATGTTTCCTAAGCTAGCATATATAGCTTGTCATTCCCTTGTGATATGGGGCTGCACTGTAAACATTATAGCATTTAATGAAAAAGTTTCAATCTTTATGCTATTTCTTTATCATGTTTTCTTTCATTTTGGAAATGGTGGGAGAAAGGAGATCAAAGAACTTGGAGGATGGTAGCAGCGAAATTTACTTTCCGAATTGGATATACAAGAGACTTGATCGTGATTGTGATTGTGATTATGATTATGATCAAGAACTTGGATTGCCAGGGACGATGTTGGATGATGATGATGAAGGAAATAGTAATGAGAATGTGGTAAGGAAGATGATAATTGTGAGTCTTTGGTGTATACAAACTCATCCATCGAATCGACCCACCATTACTAACGTGCTTGATATGTTGGAAGGGCCATTGGAGGCACTAAGGATTCCTCCCAAGCCCTCCTTCTCTTCTCTGGCTAGCTGATCATGATATGATTAATTATATTCTTATAATATTTATAATCGATACTACATATGAATTATTAAATATTTTAATGTAATAAAAATTTAAAAAATATATATGATTAAAATAAAGAATTTATATGAATAAGTATTGTTCAGATGATAAAGTAGTCTGAAGAATTTTTCTCCTAAAGAAAAGTCGAATGAAATGGCTTAGAAAAATCAAATTCATAAATTTCCTTTGGACATTTTTCCATTTTCTTTATTGTCGGCCACCATCAATAATAGTTGTGGTGCATAGAAACTAAAGGACTACTGCAGTCTAGCAAGTCAACCTTCAAAGTCTTCGTTGACCAGTTATTAGTTAATTATATATTTCTGTTATCTTCTTCTCTTTTCTAATTACACCAGCCACCGGTTTCTAAAGATAATGTCAATTCCTTGTGTTTCTTTCTTTCTATTATTATTTCTTATTATTTTATTTGAAAGATCTTCTGGCGCTGATGATTACAGGTACAAATCCTGCGTTGAGAAACATTGTGAAAAGGGTCCAAAAATAAAGTTCCCATTCTACATTACTGGTGAGCAAGAACCTTTCTGTGGGCTATTTGGGATCTATTGTGGTAGCGGAAGTAGTAATAATGGCGGATATCCCATGATTAGTTTGTCCGATAACGAGTATGTTATTTCTGAAATTTCTTACGAGAACCGTTCTTTCTGGATTCATAATGCCGCCGTTGATACTATTCCTGGAAATTGTCTTTTGAATTTTAGAAATGTTATGCCTCCCCAACCGAGCATGAATATTGTGTCGTCTTCTAGTCTTCATCTGTTGTCAAATTGCACAAGTTTATTACCTGACCAATTTCTCAAGTACAAGGTTCCCTGTCCGGATAATTATAATAGTACTAGAAATGGGGTACAACTTGCCATACTTGGAGATGATGAGAATTTGAGTTCTGGAATTCGACACTACTGCGGCGTTGATGTGGTGGCGCCGGTGGAATTGCGCGGAGACGAAGGACGGAATGGGGCGGTGGCGGATAATATTGAAGGGGTGTTGAGAAGGGGATTTGCCTTGAACTGGACTTCTAGAGACTGTACTAGGTGTGAGCAAAGCGGTGGGCATTGTGGCATCGAAACCACCACTAATGGATTCAGGTGTTACTGTTCTTATGGATTCGAATACACAATCTGCAAACCAAGTAAGTTGATTTTTCTCTCCCTATAATCATAATAGAAAATAAATAGAAAATTTTTTTCCTGTCACAATTTAAGAAATTATGAATATATTTGAATTGCGTCTTAATTTGTGACAGGGAAAAATCCGATAGTGCCACGTGTATCCATCATTATTGTGACAGGTAAACTAACTAATCCATTTATTAAAATTTCAATGAGTCAATTATTATGCAGCTTCATCGGGCGGTGGTGTTGTAGTAGTATTTGGTCTATAATTAGAAAGAAGTTCCCGTGGTGGATGATCAAAGATCAACAAATAGACAACTTTCTAAATAATAATAATAATATAGGTCAACATTTATTTTTTTGAAGAAGATAACTAATTCCTTCGACACCAAGAAGATAATAAACACATTTTGATTTTCTCATCAACAAATAAAGATAAATAAATTTAAATACTAATAAAATAATAATATTTTTATATCTGGGTACTAAAATGTAAGAAAGTTAATAAGATAAAATTTAGTTGATAATATTTTCATTTATTAGAGATTATGAGTTTGAGACATAATAAATTGTATAAAATTTAAAATATATTTTTAAAAAATATGTAACAAAAAATGTAGTTGTAGTTTCATTCACTAGTATGCATCATTTAATTTATTATTTCGTGTGCATCCATGCAGCTGTTCTTACTTGCGGGGTTGCCCTAATAGTTGTGATTCTTGTTTTCTTCTGCAATAAAAGGAAGCTTCCACTTTACAATATTTTGAGTCGTTTATGGAAGGGTAAAACAGATGATCATGATCATAATCACGACGTAGAAGCCATTCTAAAGAAGTACGGATCAGTAGCTCCAAGAAGGTACAGTTATTCAGAGTTGAAAAAGATGACTAATTCCTTCGAGATCAAACTAGGCCAAGGAGGTTATGGTTCAGTATACAAAGGTAAATCCCAAGACGGTACCGGAACTCCGGTTGCCGTAAAAATATTGACCAAGGAATCTAACAAAGGAAACGGAGAAGAATTCATCAACGAAGTAGTAAGTATTAGTAGAACTTCTCACGTAAATGTGGTAACTCTGTTAGGGTTTTGTTTCCAAGGTCATGGTAAAAAAGCTCTAATCTACGAGTTCATGGAAAATGGATCCCTAGATAAGTTCATTTGTGGACAAGAAAAACAACTAGATTGGCCGAAGTTGTACAAAATTGCGGTTGGTATAGCACGAGGATTGGAGTATTTGCACCGAGGTTGCAATACTAGAATACTTCATTTCGATATTAAGCCACATAACATTCTCCTCGACGGAGATTTTGTTCCCAAAATCTCCGATTTTGGGCTTGCTAAACTTGTGCCCAGAAAAGAAAATACTAGTGCCTTGTCGTCTTTATTGACAACGGCTGCACGTGGCACCATCGGATACATTGCTCCTGAAGTTATATACAGAAGCATTGGACGTGTTTCTCATAAATCAGATGTTTATAGCTATGGAATGATGGTTTTGGAAATGGTGGGAGAAAGGAGATCAAAGAACTTGGAGGATGGTAGCAGCGAAATTTACTTTCCGGATTGGATATACAAGAGACTTGATCGTGATCGTGATTGTGATTATGAACAAGAACTTGGATTGTCGGGGACGATGTTGGATGATGATGATGAAGGAAATAGTAATGAGAATGTGGTAAGGAAGATGATAATTGTGAGTCTTTGGTGTATACAAACTCATCCATCGAATCGACCCACCATTAGTAACGTGCTTGATATGTTGGAAGGGCCATTGGAGGCACTAAGGATTCCTCCCAAGCCCTCCTTCTCTTCTCTGGCTAGCTGATTGTTGGGCTGCTCTCCTTTTTTTCAACCTTCAACAAATTCAATTCAACATTGGAGGGTGAAAATTCAATTCAAATTTTAGTGAATGGTTGCGGGTCCAATTTCAAAAATATAGGCTATATATATATACATATATATATATATATATACACAACCTTTTTCCAACTTTGGCACCTCTTCGTATGCCTATATAAACCCCTCTTTACATTCATATTCTTGGGGAAAGCATAAGCCGAGGGAGAACAATCAGAAAGGAATTTCTATTTCCTTTTTTATTCCCCCAATAATCTCTCCCTTTATATTTTCTTCTTTTCTCTACTTCTTAGTTGAGTATTTCTATACTCGTAGAGAATCTGTAAAGGGCTATTTTATCTTGTTAGCCTGAAGAAAATATTTTGTACTCCTATCAATTTTAGTGGAATTTTGGCTTTCTCGCCGGTGGTTTTTTACCTCTATTTTAAAGAGGGTTTTTCCACCTAAAAACCTTAGTGTCAATTTTACCGTCTTTATTAATTTCTCCTAATCTTTGGTTGAGTTTATTTCGCTTCCGGCACTCTGTATCCCCTACAAATTGGTATCAGAGCCACAATAATTCAACCGGGATTTTTTATTAAAAATGTCGATGAAATTCGATATTGAGAAATTTGATGGTAAAATTTCTTTTGCTATCTGGCGAGTCCAGATGCTGGCTGTTCTTACACAGAACGGTCTAAAAAAGGTTCTATCCGGCAAATCAGCGAAGCCAGCCACTACAACGGAGGAACAGTGGGAAGAGATGGGTGACAAGGCGTTATCCACCATTCAATTATGTTTGTCCCGTGAGGTGCTACGGGAAGTCATCAATGAGAGAACTGCCGCCGGCATATGGAGTAAATTGGAGTCTTTGTACATGACCAAAAGTCTTGCAAATAAACTTCGGTTAAAAGAGCGACTTTTCACACTTCGTATGTCTGAAGGTACTTCCATTCAATCTCATCTTGGTGAATTTAATTCCATCATAATTGATTTGGAAAATTTAGATGTCAAAATTGATGATGAGGATAAAGCCGTACTACTTATTGTTTCTTTGCCACCCTCATATAAACACTTCAAAGAAATTATGCTATATGGTAATAATGTTACTTTGAGCTTTGATGATGTAAAGTATAATCTACTGTCCAAAGAAAAATTTGACACCCAAATTCATTCTGAAAGTTCGGGTGAGGGACTAGTAGTTAGAGGGAGAAACCACGAAGTAGGTACTAGCGATAAAAACCAATCCAGATCCAAATTTAGAGGTAAAAACTCTAAGTATTGCCGTTATTGCAAGAAAAATAATCATGAAATCTATGAGTGCTATAAATTGAAAAATAAGCAGAACAGAGAAGATAAGGGTAAGCAACCTGAAAAATCTGCCGAAGCTAGTTTTGTAGAAACTGAATCTGATGGGGAATGTTTTATTGCTTCTACTGAACAAAGGTCACAAAATGAGTGGGTTCTTGATTCTGGTTGTACATTTCATATGTCTCCTAATGGAGACTGGTTTACCACTTATGAATCTTTTAATGGTGGTCTTGTCTTAATGGGCAACGATGCTCAATGCAAAGTTGTCGGTAAAGGCACAATCAAAATCAAGACACATGATGGAGTCGTCAGAACTTTGACCGGTGTCAGACATGTCCCCGATTTGAAACGGAATCTCATTTCTCTAGGCACTCTTGAATCTCAAGGGTGTAAATACTCAGCTGAAGGTGGAGTTTTAAAGGTGTCCAAAGGAGCTCTTGTGTTACTAAAGGCAATTCGATCTGGTAGTTTGTATTTGCTGCAGGGTTCAACTGTTACAGGGTCTGCAGCTGTCGACTCATCCAACAAAGACAACACGAAGTTGTGGCATTTGAGGTTTTGATCAACAGAAAGGATTTCATAACGAGAGAGTATTTCCGGTTAAAAGGAGATCAAGGTGGAGATTTGTTGGGCTGCTCTCCTTTTTTTCAACCTTCAACAAATTCAATTCAACATTGGAGGGTGAAAATTCAATTCAAATTTTAGTGAATGGCTGCGGGTCCAATTTAAAAAATATAGGCTATATATATATACATATATATATATATATATATATACACAACCTTTTTCCAACTTTGGCACCTCTTCGTATGCCTATATAAACCCCTCTTTACATTCATATTCTTGGGGAAAGCATAAGCCGAGGGAGAACAATCAGAAAGGAATTTCTATTTCCTTTTTTATTCCCCCAATAATCTCTCCCTTTATATTTTCTTCTTTTCTCTACTTCTTAGTTGAGTATTTCTATACTCGTAGAGAATCTGTAAAGGGCTATTTTATCTTGTTAGCCTGAAGAAAATATTTTGTACTCCTATCAATTTTAGTGGAATTTTGGCTTTCTCGCCGGTGGTTTTTTACCTCTATTTTAAAGAGGGTTTTTCCACCTAAAAACCTTGGTGTCAATTTTACCGTCTTTATTAATTTCTCCTAATCTTTGGTTGAGTTTATTTCGCTTCCGGCACTCTGTATCCCCTACACTGATCATCATTCTACATTTCTGGTGAGCAAGAACCTTTTTGTGGTCTATTCCAGGTCTATTGTGGCAGCCGAAGTAGTAATAATGGCGGATATTGTTGGTGGTTATAATCTAAACCTTTGCGATTTTGTTGTTGGATAACCATCCAAAAAATTTCATAGTAATGAAGTTAGTGGTATTCTTATAAGGTAGTCACCTCTAACATTATTTTCAGATATGGGACATAAATTGACACTCCAATAGATATTATTCGTTTGTTATATAACGACTATGTTATTACAGAAATTTCTTACAAGAGCCGTTGATACTATTCCTGGAAATTGTCTATTGAATTTTACAAATGTCACACCTCCCCAACCAAGCATGAGAATTGTGTCGTCTTCTAGTCTTCATCTGTTGTCAAATTGCACAAGTTTATTACCTGACCAATTTCTCAAGTACAAGATTCCATGTCCGGATAATTATAATAGTACTAGAAATGGCGTACAACTTGCCATACTTGGAGATGATGAGAATTTGAGTTCTGGGATTCGACACTACTGCGGCGTTGATGTGGCTGGAAATGTTAGAAAGTCCTCTTGAGAATATACACCTTTCCTTTACTATTTCTCACCACAAAGAAATTATATCTGCAGCATTTTGTAGCACTGAGGTTTCTTTGTAAATATTTTGTTAGTTATCTTAATTAAGAACAAATATCTTTTTTTAGATCTTTACCTTCATTAGTTCTATGAAAGGATCTATGCATTTGTTTTATATATATTTTTTTTGGCAGATTATCTTGCTTCTTTTTCTCTCTGTTTTCTCTTATTTTCTTAGGTTTCATTAAGTTAAAGCTCAATTATTATGTATTAAAAATTATGAATGATCACGTTTATTAATAAAGAATAAGAAGGGAATGTGTACAATATGAAGCTTAGAACTCCTTGAAGTCTTCAATCTCTTGTAGATGTTTTCTTCTCACTTCCTTCAATACATCAATGTACTTCTCCAAGGGAAATCAACAATTTGAAGTCCTTGTGGGTTGGGGAACATTCAACTTACTAATCTTTTAGGCGGAGGATTCAACTCCTTGGTTTGTGAATCTTGAACACTCACACACTAAAGAGAAAATTGGATTTCACTCAACTAAAACACTCTCTAATTTCATTTCTTGGTTTGAGAATAAGAATTCAAAGAGAAGTATAAGAAGAGAATGACAATGAACAAAAACAATAATCTTGTATTGAGAAAAACAATGTATAAAGGATACAAACAACAATCTATAATTTTCTCAATAATTTGGTTCTATATATTACATTAATCTAGGGTGAAAAATCAGTATTTATAGATACAAATGGTGGGGTAAATTAGGAAATTCAACATAAAAAAAATCTGATGAAAAGCTCTTGACGACCGTCAACATATCGTTCTTGACGGCCGTAAAAAATAAGGCGTTAACGGGCATCAAGGAGCTACATGTAAAATATCTTCAGATTTTGCAATTGAGTCCTTCAATTTGCAATTTTTCATAATTTTATCTCAAAAACTTTCTGAAATCAATTTAAACAAAAAATTAATAAAATTAAACCAAAATTAATTATTTCTCAATATTTAGATAAAGAATATTTACATAAAAATTATAAAGAAATGAGAAATTATGATGATTTTGTTATAATTATTAAAATATTAAAATTTAAATTATAATGAAAATAAAGTTTTGAAACATATTTTCCAAGTTCCAACCCCACCCGGCCCGGACCACCCGCTCTTCAACTTCCTTTTTGTCCCTAAATAATTGACTTATTATTTTTCCAACCCATTTTCTTTTTTTCCTCTTTACATTTTTTTTTTATTTTAAAGTTCTTAGATCAAAACATTCCCCGAAGAATATGAAAAATTTCAAAAGTTAACTCATAATGGAGACAAAAAGCAAAATCAAAAGCCATAATATGAAATCAAATAATCTCTTTTTGTCTTTTGGACCAAAAAAATGATTTAACCATTGAAGTTGATGAAAATTTGCACTTTTTCTTTTTCTAATAATATAATAATAATAATAATTCAACCCAATAATTAATTTATTAACTTTTTTAACTTCTACTTATCTTTTTGGACTCTTCCACTTTGCTTTTCCTTTTTCTCTCAAATTAAAAATTAAATTATTTAGACAATTATTTTTGTTTAAAGTAATTATAAATAGGAAAAGCTAAAGAAAAGAATTGATAAGTTCCAGAAAGAAAAAAAAAACCCAAAGGACTTTGTAAAGCTGAGAAATGCAAAATAGGAATTTTAAAAATGAAATACTTAAACCTAATATTTTGAACTAAATGAAAATATAATTTGTTTTTAAAATTAAAAAGTATAATAAAATTAAATTAAATTAAAATTGGACATAAATTTACATCATCCAAAAGAATTAAGAGAATAAGCCAAAAGAAAAGTAATCTCGGAGCTTTCTCCCCCTTCTCTCTAGAAGAGATGTACTCCCCACTAGTCTATTCTTAGTTTTTCTTCGCAGATATGAAATTCTGCTGGTGATCAGTCTCTTTTTTTATCTGATTTACTAGTCATATATTTTTCATCTTAATAGAAGCTTCATTAAATATACTATTCTGCTGTCTGGGGGTCTAAGAGTGTGGTTGGTTACCATGGAGAACTTGAATAATTGTCTCGACTTATCTTTCAATGAACCTGAACGCGATCGCAACATTAACTCTCTGGTGGGCCGCTTGGCTTCTCGGAAGGATATTAATAACAAAGCTATTATGGCGATTCTACAAGCTATGTGGAATTTAGGGGACAACGTACACATTAAATTGCTTGACCGTAACCTGATTTCTTGCTCTTTCAAGCGACAAGAAGATAGAGTTAAGATTGAAGAAATCGGTCTGTGGTCGGTGAAAGGCAATCTTCTGATCCTGAAAAGGTGGTCCCCATCGTTAACCCTCGACGAGGTAAGTTTTTCTATCTGTAAATTTTGGGTCCAAGTTCATAACCTGCCGCCTAATAGAAGGAATAAGGAGAACGTTTCTAAAATTGAAAATTTCATTGGGAAATTTGTGGGTGTTGAAGAAGATTTGGCAAAGGATGGATTGCATAAATTTCTTAGGGTACAGGTAACGGTCAATGTACATGAACCTCTAAAGCCCGGGTGTTATATCACCAGGGAAAATGGCGAGAGGCTGTGGATATGTTTCAAATATGAGAGACTCTCGGATTTCTGCTATGAATGTGGCCTCGTGGATCACACGGAATCTGCTTGTGAGAGAAAATCTACTCGAATGAATAATGTGGAGAAAACTGTAACCGGATATGGGTCGTGGATGAGAGTATGGGCTAAGAGCAATAATAATCCGGCCAAGAGGGCACCAGATTCTCAGTTTTTAGTGGATCGATCAGAAAAGACTCAGGAGGGAGAAGGACAGAGTAACCGTACTAGCAAGGACAAGGAGATAGTGACGGGACACGAAGGAGATCTGACATCCAAGGAAGAGAAGAAAACATGTGGCGAGACAATGCCAAAGCTCGATGGATTGAAGAAGGTGAAACGAACACGAAATTTTTTCATCTGTCTACGGTGATTCATAGGAGGTATAATGCTATCTCTTCCATCCTTAACCATGATAATTGTTGGGTTAATACAAGACAGGAAATAGGAGCTGAGTTTCAGTCGTATTTTGGAGGCCTTTTTCAGTCTGTACAACTGGTTTTTCCTCAGAATTTAATAATCCCGATGGTGACAAGGGAGATGAATTCGTTGTTGGCTGCAAGACCGACGGTGAATGAAATCCAGAAGAGTCTATTTGGTATGGGTAATCACAAAAGCCCAGGGCCCGACGGATTCACAGTTCTTTTCTATAAAACATACTGGGGTATTGTTAAAGAAGCAGTGATCAAGGAGGTCCAATTGTTCTTCGACTCAGCCATGCTTCATCCGGCTTACAACCATACCTTCGTTGTACTCATACCCAAATCCAACAATGCTACTAAAGTGGATCAATTTCGTCCAATTGCCCTATGCAACGTGATACTCAAAATTATAACTAAAATTATTGCAACCCGCTTACGGAATGTTCTGGAGGTTATTATCCATCCGTGTCAATCTGCCTTCATACCCCATCGGTCGATTAATGATAATATTATCATCAACCACGAGATTATGCACTATATCAACAAGAAGAAAGGGAAGAAGGGCTTCATGGCCGTTAAAATAGACCTTGCCAAAGCCTACGATTGAGTTGAGTGGGATGTCCTAAAACAAGTGATGAAAAAGTTCAGATTTGAAGATAAATTTGTGCAATTGGTGGCGGCATGTGTCAGGGAACCCCATCTCTCTATACTAATCAATGGCTCGCCATTTGGTTACTTCAAGACAGCCTGTGGAATTTGCCAGAGGGACCCTATGTCCCCTGGCCTCTTCACCATCTTCTCCGACTTGTTATCTCGTATCTTGGCAAGAGCAGCTTCGGAAAACAATTTGTCAGGTATCAAGGTGTCAAGAAATAGTCCTAAAATAACCCATCTTATGTACGCCGACGACTTGGTTATCTATTGTAGAGCTAATGTGAGAGAAGCAACCACAGTCAAAGAATATCTTCAGCTATACAGCGAATGGACGGGACATGAAGTTAATTGGCAAAAATCATCTGCACATTTCAATCATAACGTGAGTCGACGGGAAAGAATGGAGCTCAGTTCAATCTTGGGAATACAAGAGTGCTCGCATATTGGATCGTACTTAGGACACCCGTTTTGTAAATTCAGATTGAAGAACGAGGCATATGGCTCTACAATTGAATAGTTGTCCAACAAACTCTCAGGTTGGAAGTAGCGCACGTTGTCAATGGCTGGCAGAACAGTGCTGATTAAATTAGTTGCTCAAGCACTACCAAGCTTCATGATGCAAACTGTACTACTCCCTAAAGGTATGTTGTTGAGATTAGACAAAATGTGTAGGGATTTCTTCTGGGGTTTCCGTAACTCTCATACACATAATCTCTACATAAAATCATAGTCTTCAATTTGCTTGCCTAAGTGTAAAGAAGGGCTCGGGATGCGCAGCATGTGGGATATTAACCAAGCAATGATAACTAAATTGGTATGGAATCTGCACAACACAGTGGATAGACCTTGGGCCAAACTCATTAAAACTCGATATTTGCGTGGTAAGAGTATGCTTGAAGAGAATAGGTGGGTGAATAACGCATCATGACTTTGGGTTGGGATGAGGAAGTGTATCCCTATCTTTAGAGCTGGGACTTGCTTTCAAGTGGGAGTCAATTCGATGTTAAGAATAAAGGATAGCCCGTGGATTTCTAAATTGGAGGGATTTAGACTATCTGATAGTGTCTCTATTCCGAATTATTATGAGTGCATCAAAGACCTTATGACTGGAGGAAGTCAATGGAACGAAAGCTTAGTTCGGTCTCTATTCTCTGCCCACATTAGTGATTGTATCATTAATACTCCAATTTTGGATTTGGAGCAAGAACGACTGATTTGGACTCCCTCTTGGTCAGGAAAGTTTACTGTTAAGTCGACTTATCTTATGTTGATTAAAGAGCGTTTCAATCAGCCATCACAAGGGCCACCAGATGTTTGGAACCTTTTGTGGGGAATACAGCTGCATGGACGGTTGGCTCTAATTCTATGGAGACTAATGGACAATTGTCTTCCAACACTTGAGAGAATTACTAAATATAATCGAGAAATTGATAATCAATGTTATCTTTGTGGAGTAGAGGAAGAGACTGTTCCTCATCTTTTACTGACCTGCTCGGTAAGTAAGGCAATGTGGTGGAATTCTAGATGGCAGAGATGCTGCATGTTGGTGTTCTTGGCTACAATGTTTGAACAAATTTGGATGATCAAAAATAAGATTTGGAAAGAAAGCTTCCAACCGGATTGGTCCCAAGTATCCAAAACCATTAACAACCTGACTGTGAGATACCAGAAGAGAAAGAAACAGACTATTGCCTTTGATGCCTGTTATGGGGAGCATAGGAGTGTTGAGGAAGGATGGAAGCCTCCGAATCAAGGTGAATGCAAGATTAACTTCAATGCAGCATTCAAGGAAGGTAAGACGGTAATCCGAGTGGTGATTAGAGATCATGTGGGTCAGATAAAGGGGGCTTGGGTCAACTACTTTAGCAGTGAGAATCCATTTTGTGTTGAGGCTGAAGTGGCTATCCAAGCTCTTCTTATTGGTTTGAAGATTAACCTAGATATTCTTACAATTGAAGGTGATGTTAAGTTTGTTATCCTAGTGTTTCAAGGTCTGAATAAATTTGAGGATTGGAGAGCTAAGAAGCCGATAGAAACGGGGAAAAAATTATTGAGCATGAGACCTTTGTGGACGTTCAAGTATGTCCTAAGAGCAAGAAATGCGTGTGCTCATTAGCTGGCACAGTGAGCTTTCCACTCCAACTTTTTAGGCAGGGTTGACTCAAAGCATCTAGAATACTTGTTCCCAAATGGAGTCTGTAATTGTTAAATTTCTTTCTGTAGATCTGCTTTACTTTTTTCTTGCTTTGTTATTTCTGTATATTATCTATTTCTATTTTTTAGATTGATTATTATTTAGTTTACTTTATTTATGTAAATTGAATTTGCTGTTTGTAGCGTTTTCTTTTTCTAATATATATATTTGGCCAAAAAAAAAAAAAAGAAAGAAAGTAGTACCTATGTAAGGGGCCCGCTTGTCAGAAGATTTTGGTAATAAAAATGAGTTTAAAAAAATATATAAAAAAACAAAAAGGTAAACACAAAATGGGACCCACTTTCTTTCTTGGGCTATTTGTCTGAATCCCCCTCTAAGCTGTCTGAGTCTGAACTCAGCAGTCATACACTTTTTATGTTTACTGTGTCATCAGTTGCTCACACCATTATTATTATTACTCCCCACTCCCCCCACGTGTCATCATCTCCCTTTTTCACTTTTCTTTTTTCCCAAAAATCCTATTTTTATACAACATTTTATTATTTTATATTATAAAAAAATACATTATATATAGAATAATTGATGAGTTTGGTCCCAAACAAATTTAGTTTTGGCAAGCTTAGTCCCAAAATATTTTTTTTAACTTTTAAGGTCCCAAACTTTTTTTGTAGAGAATAATAAGGTCCTTCTTAACGGATTCTGTCAAAATTTTAAAAAATTTAACAGTTGTTTGTCTTTAGTAAATTAAAGATAAGGATAAAAAAGTCATTATATGTGAAAATAAAGAAAGAAAATAATAATAATAAAAAAATATTTAAACACATAAAAATATCCTCATATATTTTTTTAAATTTTTATTTTAAAAATGTCCTTATATTTAAAATTTTAAAAATAAAAAATCTATCAAAATAGTGAAAATATCAAAAGTCGTCGTCAATCTTCTTCTTCTCCGGCTAATCTTCTTCTTCTTCTTCTCTAGCACAAAATAGTATTAGAATTCCTCTTCTTTATAGTCTTATATGTAAAATTCAGCATTAAAAGTAATTATTTTTTTATTTTTATGCAGTGATTCACCAATAGCATGTATACCCAAACTAGATCACTAATTTTTGCTCCCACTTGAATTCTTTTCTTGTCGTTTAGAACAGTTTTGATTTGTCAAATGAGTTTTAATGATTGAAGATTCACTGAGTATTTCAATATCACCACTGTCCTCTTTCTCTTGAAACAAAGTAACTTTATTTCTTTCCATTGGTTAAACTTTGAATTTCCTAAATACCTCTTTCTCATTTTTTTCTTTTTTCTTTTTATAAAGACATCTTCTTTAATTTCTTTTTTTTTTCTTTTTTCTTTCTTTAAAAATGTTAGAAAAAGATAAAAATTTTGTGCCAGAGAAGAAGAAGAAAATTAGCCGGAGAAGAAGAAGATTGACGACGACTTTTGATATTTTCACTATTTTAATAGATTTTTTATTTTTAAAATTTTAAATATAAGGACATTTTCAAAATAAAAAAAAAAAATATATATATATATGATGACATTTTTATGTGTTTAAATATTTTATTATTATTATTATTATTTTCTTTCTTTATTTTCACTTGTAATAACTTTTTTATCCTTATCTTTAATTCACTAAAGACAAACAACCGTTAAATTTTTAAGGATTTTGACAGAATCCGTTAAGAAGGACCTTATTATTCTCTACAAAAAAAAGTTTAGGACCTTAAAAGTTAAAAAAAATATTTTGGGACTAAGCTTGCCAAAACTAAATTTGTTTGGGACCAAACTCACCAATTATTCATATATATATATATATATATATATATATATATATATATATATATATATATAAACAAAAATAAAAAATAAATATATTATTTTAAAACTAAAATAATTGCTTAACAATCGGTAAAAAAATAATATAAATATAAACTAAGTCTTCCATATTATAAATTTTGACCTATTATTAAGCAATATTTTTCTCACTTCAGCTCCTCCTTAAATCCCTTTCTTTATTTACCCCCAAAACTCTGTAATCTCCCTTCCCCTGTCTCTTTGTCTCCTTCCTTTCCTTCTTCTCACTCTCACAGTAATGGCGAACTACCACATTTTCCTTCCTTTGTTTTTCTTCTATTTCTTTAGCTTTAATGTCTACTCCCAAAATCCAGACTTGGATGCACTTCTAGCTTTTAAATCTTCTTCAGACCCATCCGGGAATCTCTTGCATTGGAACAGTACTACTTCACCTTCCACTTCCGACATGTGTTCTTGGCCTGGAGTTTCTTGTCTCCACGACCGTGTTACCCGACTCGTTCTAGAAGGTCTTCAACTCAAAGGGTCATTTGAGCCACTGACTTCTTTAACAAATCTCAGAGTTCTCAGTCTCAAACACAATGCCTTTTCTGGTTCTATTCCTGACCTTTCTAACCTTACTTCTCTTAAGCTACTTTTTTTGTCGTATAATAATTTTTCCGGTGGGTTTCCGACATCGTTAACGTCATTATCCAAGCTATACCGGCTTGATCTGTCGTTTAATAATTTGTCCGGTGAGATTCCAGTTGGACAAGTTAACCGCTTCACCCATTTGCTGACGATTCGGCTCGAGGGTAACGGGTTTACCGGACAAATTTCGGGTCTTAATGTAAAAAACCTTCAGGATTTTAACGTTTCAGGAAACAAATTGTCGGGTCAAATTCCATTTTCTCTCTCGGGTTTTCCGATATCTTCGTTTTCTAGTAATTCCATGCTTTGCGGGTTGCCGATGCCGAGTTGTGCAGCAGTTCGGAGCGACCCGACACAACCGGGTTCGTCTTCCGGAGCTATAGCTTCTCCTTTGGTTGCCGGAGCTAACCCCTCTACAGTGACCTCATCTCCGACTTCTGTTCCGGGTAATTACTCTCCGACGACTAAACCAACTCACCGTAACGGAGCAAGTAAAATGAGTACAGGCGCAATAACAGGGATAATACTCGGCGATTTTTTTATCTTAGCATTAGCGTCACTCTTACTCTACTGTTACTTCTGGAGAAACTACGTTAGAAAAATGGGCAAAAAGAGCGGCAACCAAGTCGAAAAAATCGTTTACTCTTCCAGCCCTTATCCAAACACGATGACGTTGAACCAGCAGGAATCCCTTTTCAAGAGGGGCAAAATGGTCTTTTACGAAGGCTCAAAGAAGTTTGAGCTAGAAGACTTACTCAAGGCATCTGCTGAAATGCTGGGAAAAGGGGTTGTTGGGACTTCTTACAAAGCTGTATTGGATGATGGAGTTGTTGTAGCAGTAAAGAGAGTGAAAGAAACGACAGTAAATGGGAAAAAAGATTTTGAGCAGCAAATGGAGGTTTTGGGAAAGTTAAAACACCCAAATTTGGTTAGCTTAAAGGCTTGCTATTTTTCTAAGAATGAGAAATTGCTGATCTATGATTTCATGCCTAATGGGAATTTGTTTTGGCTCCTTCATGGTAAGCATTCTTGAAAATTTTATTATAAATCTTCTCATTGGGAAAAGGAAAAAAAAAAAGGAACAATCTTTATGTGGATAGTGGATATATATTTATATATATATATATTATAGTATTTGTGGGATTCAAGCATTGATGATGGTGCACATGGGGTTTTTGTTCCATTCATTCATTTTTTATTATTGTGGTAGCACTGTTTTTTTCTTTTTGTTCCTTTCTTTAATGGCATTTTTGACTTGCAGTGATTTTAGATCTTGGGAATTATATGCATCTTGTACTTAGCAAAGGGGTGGAAATTATATGCATTTTGAGTTTGGGATTCTTTGTTTATGGTTCTACATTAGCCTTTTTAGGCTATGTTGTTGAAAATTTGTATTTCTACATTATATGCAATTATATTTCTTGAAAATTTGTCAATATCTATCTATGTTGTTGCATTTAGGCTATTATGATCAACAAAATCAAAGTTGAGTTTACCCAAAAGAAAGAAACTATAACATCTACTAACTTGTGGGTAGATACTAGATAGATGATATTTAATGGCATTCATGTCTGATTTTGATGTCTCATCTTCTAACTTGATTCATGAAATAGTGTTTTATATTTTATATTATCTCTAATTCATGTCCAAAATCGGTTATAGACGTAACTCAATTTGTATCCGTCTCACTTATAAATGTTTATCTATATAATGAGTTTGAATCATGTTCAAGACAAAATGCCCCCACAAATCAAATATGTCTATAACTCAATTTGTATCAGTCTCACATATGAATGTTTATATGTATAATGAGTTTGAATCATGTTCAAGCCTCGAGAATTCAAATAGTAGCATTTTTACTTGTGACTACTTTATATAAATTAGTTGTAATGAGTTTGAAATGCTTAGATAATTCAATTAGTAGTAGTCTTATTTATGATTTATGATTAAATTTCAAACAGGAAACAGAGGTCCCGGAAGAACTCCATTAGACTGGACCACAAGATTAAAACTAGCAGCTGGAGCAGCAAAAGGATTAGCATTCATTCATAACTCATGCAAATCTTTAAAGCTAACTCATGGTAACATCAAATCAACCAATGTCCTCATCGATAAGACTGGAAACGCCCGTCTTTCCGACTTTTGTGTCTCTGCATTTGGAGTACCATCAGCTTCCAACGGCTACCGTGCACCGGAGGTGGCAGTGGACGGTCGAAAGCTTGGGCAGAAATCCGACGTGTACTCTTTCGGTGTCTTACTTCTTGAGCTGCTTACCGGAAAATGTCCATCTGTATTGGACAGCAATTGTCTGGCCGGGACAGGGGGCGGTGTTCTGGATTTACCGAGGTGGGTGCAATCTGTGGTGAGGGAAGAATGGACGGCTGAGGTTTTTGATTTGGAGCTGATGAGATATAAGGATATTGAAGAAGAAATGGTGGGATTATTACAGATTGCCATGTCTTGTACTTCGGCTTCTCCTGATCAAAGGCCAAGGATGAACCAAGTTGTGAAAATGATCGAAGAGTTACGAGGTGTGGAGGTTTCTCCGTCTCATGACACGGCGGATTCCGTTTCTGACTCGCCGTGTGTGTCCGAAGACACGGGCGGCGGCGGCGGCGGTACCACGAGTGATAAATAAATGAGTTTGTTCGGATAGATTGAGGATGTTTCTTTTATTTTATTTTGGTACTTATTTCCTTTGTATAAAGTTTCTGGATTGATTCAGCAGAGGAGAAAAAAAGGGTGAAACGGGAAATTAGATGTTTTTTAAAAATCATTTCTTGAGAATACTTTAAAATGAACCAAAAAAACAAGAATTAGTTGATCTTTTTGTTTTGATTACAATTTACAAGAAGCAATTTAAAAGTAATAGAGATTAAATGGGGTAATTTTCTATAAATAGTAAGTATGATTCAAAAGAGTGTAATTCCAATTTTAGGAATATAGACATTTTCCTAACTAATTTTCGAATAAAATCATAATGAAAATGAAAAAATAGCTATATAGGGAATAATAATTGCATGTTTTTCCCAAATTTCACCGACATTATTTTTTCTTCTTGAAATGCATGGCCTGTGGTGAAAATCTCATCAATCTATCCAATGCATTAAGGGTAAATTTCCTTGCAAATAAGAAACAAACATTTGTTTTCTTACCATTATATTCACAACTTGTACCATTATTTGCCATCTTCCTTAAACCCTCCAAACTAACTTGATTTCTATTGAAATGAGCAGGATGAGGACCTCCTTTTGACCAATCAACATACGTCAAACTCCTCAAAGAATTCTTGTTTTTCTCCAACCCTAATGATAATTTGTTGTTGTTTTTCATGATCTCCAAGAATGTTGGCAAATAGTGTTCATCCGCATAACAAGATCCCGTGCAATATCTTTGGAAGATTGGGAAATATGTTGTGTCCGAAACAACTTCTAGTGCTAAACTTCTATCCATTTCGAACCATTGGGAACCTTTTCTCCAATCTTCAAGTTTGATTAAGGGATTCATGTTGTGAACGTACCGGCCCCGGCCAACCGGACCGGGTAGGTCATAGGATTCCACGAAGCTTTGGGTGGAGTTCATTAGGTAAGAATAGATTGTAGTGAAGTTGAACAATGGAATGCAGGCTTCCGACAGTAGCACAAACCGTTGGTTTGATATGTCTAGTAGTGCATTTGCTAGTAACCTTCTTTCTGCTTCTATCATGTTCACTTTTCCCCACTCTACTTCCTGCCCATTTCATAACATTCATAAGTAATTTCTTTTTTCAAAGTTTCTAACTTATCATATCAAAGTCTTAATCTTGATCAGAAAAACCTAAAACCTAAGTGATGTTAGTTGCTCTCTACCAAGCCAAAAAAAAACAAAATGCACCTACCATGCACATGAGTATTCTTAATATATATATATATATATATATATGTTCCACCAATATGGATGTTGGAAAATTTGGTAGGAATTGGGGTAGGGGAAAGATAAGTTCTTGGATGACCAAAAACTTTAGGTAAGCTTTACCAAAATAAGGAACCCTAATTGAATTTTGTCCCAATTCTTGTTGTAGTGGTGGTTTAGTTAAATTAATTTAAAATTAATATTCTTATATTAAGAATGTCTCTAAAATTTAAAAAAAAAAAAAAAAACTTTGTTTAAATTCATAAAAGTAGTAAAAAGATATAATGAAAGTGTAAAGGGTGAATTATACTTTTGTGTGCTTTCTTTCCTAACAATCAAATGAAAATATTCTTGTCTGAATTCAAGGGAATTCAGATTCCCCCACAAACGTCATTACCATAATCTTTGCCGTTAAGAAAACATTCTAACTAAATCAAATATCCTTAATTTAGACTTTTCCGAACGACAAATTATGATATAATAATAATAATAATAATAATAATATAGAATTTTGTACCTTGCTAGGAATTCTCCGGCCATGGAAGACAGAATTTTCAGGGTCCGATCCATTGTAAGAAGGACTTGAATGTACATAAACAGAGTACAAACCTTCATTCCCTTTGAAGAATTTTTCCCACAACGGCGCTAATAAAACCGGCCCTCTGATCAAGAACATGAAAGCAACTTTCGGGACTCGATGGAACGGGAATTCTTCAATCTTCGGCGCCATTGAAGCTCTCCATAAGAGTTCTTCGTCATTCATGTCATGCATAGTAATATTCAGTCTAGCCGCCGGCTCTAGAAATTCCTTCAACCCGACACGGGTTTTCGTCGGCGGTGTTGCGGTGGTTATTGGCGGTGGTTGTAGAAATTGGGAAGCCGAAGAAGAAGAAGAAGAAGAAGAAAACGAAATTAAGCCGCCATTGACTTTGAAATTTATAGCGACGTCTTTGATTTGGTAACAGAGGAGTATTCCGACGGTTAAACCGAGTCCAAAGAAGAAGAAAAATGAAAGAAGATTAAGCATCTGAAAAGAAACTCCATTGATGAATCTTGCTGCTGCTGCAACAGCTGTGTAATTATAATTATAATTATTATTATCACTTTGCTTCTTCAAGTTCTTCATGGAAGAAGCTTTGTGATTTCTTGATTTCTGTGTAATTAATCAAATGAAAAGAAAAATTATATATATATATATATATATATATATATATATATATATATATGTGTGTGTGTGTGTGTGTGTGTGTGTGGAGACCCACAGTAAAAATTTGTGAAGAAGAAGATTCAAAGATGGGAAGACGAAGACGGAAAGAGGTTTGGAAAAACAGAGGACAAAGAACAGAGTATATATAAGAGGTAACGATGACTTTTTCTTATACTTCTAGACTAAGCACTCTGTCTCTCTCGCAAATCATTTGGTAGTTATATATAATATATATATATATATAGAGAGAGAGAGCATAAAATAGTAATTACCAAAAAAAAAATTATATTATACATTATATATGTATGTATGTATATATATATATGTATGTGTAAGTGGTAATATTTTAATTGAATTAAACTCATATTTTTTAAAATTGTTTAAAAATTGCCTTTCCAAAGAAAAGTTTTAAAATATTTTTTAGAAACCCATTATAACATTTTAAATTTTCTTTCCTTAATTTTTTTTATTTCCACTTTATGTAATTTTTATTGTAAATTTTAAAATAGTCTTATAAATTTATTTATATTTTAAAATATTTTTGAGATTTTATATCCATAATCTCTTATCATATTACAAGTGTTATATATATAATATATATATATATATATATATATATAAACAAGTATAAAATATAGTTATACATATATTATTTTATGCAAAAAAAATTACAATATTTACAAAATGATAAATCAAACATATAGTATTGCTAATTAAAAACAATTAAAATTAATTAATTTTTTTATATAATATATTTATCCATTATATCTATATCTATTGTTAAATATATTTTTAATTTATCTCTATTAAAATAAATTTTTATTTAAACAATCCTAAATATTATGTTAGTTTAAAAAATTTATTTTTAATTGATTTACAAGAAATTCTCGAACTATTTATAATTATGTAAAATATTTAAAATTATACATATATTTGACAAAATAATAATAATAATAATAATAACTTGTAATACTTAAATTGGGATAAACTTTAAATGAGAAAATTGAGTCCAACTAATTTTATAATTATTGATAGAAAGAAAGTATAGTGTAAGAATTGAAAAAAATGATGCAAAGCTTATGACAAGCTTTTTCTATTACCATATTGGGAAAGTGATTCCAACAACCGAGTAACTATTTTCACATTTACATCTCTCTTAACTTTTACATTTTCTTCAATTTAAAATATTTTAAAAATTAAATTTATGTTATTAAATAAGATTCGTATAATAATAAAGACATAAAAAAATTATAATTTAATTGCCAGCATTTTCAGTGATTAAAAATTCATAATATGATAGAAACATAATTATTATTTTAACACTTCTTATATTCTTATGAAAAGAATTAAGGTATGTTCTTTATATATATATATATATGTGTGTGTGTGTGTGTGTATGTAGTAGTCAAGTCAAGTAACGTGTCCATTGGACATGTGGGTGGCAATAAAAGAGAAGGACCATAATTATTACATTGGCCAAAAACGTGTGGAAAAGGTTATATGTTTTTTTCTTCTTTTTTTTTTTTTTAAGTAGAAATTTCTATTAAGAAATAAAAAATTATATTATATGGGGTAAACTATCCCAAATGCACCTCTTAAAGTTCAAAATCCAACTTTTGCACCTCAAAGATTTTTTGTACATAGAATGCCCCTAACGTTTTAAAACGTCCCACTACATGCACATCTGTTAAGTCAAACCGTTAGTAACTCAATTTTGTCGTTAGTCAACCTTTTTTCACTATTTAATACTATTCCAGTCATGGACATTTTTGTCCAATTTTTTTAATTTTTTTTAAAAATTGTTTTTTAAATTTTTTTTTTCTTTCCTTCTTCTTCCTCTTTTCTCTCTCTTCCTTCTTTCTCTCTTCATTAATTTATTTTTTTTTATCTCTCTTCCTATTTTCTCTCTCTTCCTTCTTTCTGTCTTTATTAATTTAATTTTTTTTTTCTCTCTTCCTTCTTTCTCTCTTCATTAATTTAATTTTTTTTTCTCTCTTCCTCTTTTCTCTCTCTCTCTTTTTCTTTTTCCTTTCTCTCTCTTCCTTCTTTCTCTCTCCTTCTTCCTCCTCATTTCTCTCCCGATCTTTGAATTTCTCTCATTTTTCTTCCTCTTCGACAAATTCAAAAGAGAGAAAAAAGAGAAAAATAGCCATGAAAAACTAGTTGGAGGACCCACGGAGATGAACCCTAAAATAACCAAATGAAAGGTAACTCACATAACCAAGAGAAGTGGTCAGAAATCGGGATATATTGTACATATACCAACTGCAGGAACAGTAAGAAGGAGGGTTGAAATTCACTTGCATGATTAGTTTAATTTTTTAACTTTTCTTCCTTCTAAATTTTTTTATAATTAAATATAATTTATTTTAAAATATTTCTTCTAAGATAATTTTGTTTTTTAAAATTAAGCTTGCTTATGCAATGGAGAAAGAGATATTATAGACATTGTTTTAAGATCGAGAGAAATACAAAGATAGGGTGAGAAATGAGAGGAAGAAGAAGAGAAAGAAGAAGGAGAGAAAGGAAGAAGAAAAAGAGAGAAAAAAAAATTTAAATTAATGAAGAGAGAAAAGAAGAGAGAGAAAGTGAAGAAGAAAAAGAGTGAGAGAAAAGAGAACGAGAAAAAAAACAAAAAGATAAATCTCTCCCTCTTCCTCTCTCTCCTCCCCCTCCCCCTCTCTCTCTCCCCGCTTCCCTCTCTCCCCCCCCCTTCCTTCCTCCTCTCTCCCTCCTTCCTCTCTCTCCCCCTCATCCCCCCCTCCGCCCGCCCTGCCCTCGCTCCCTCCTCCTCCCCCCTCTCGCTCCCCCGTCCCGCTCTCCCCCCCCCTTCCCTTCCTTCCTCTCGCCGCCCTCCGCCTCGCCCCCCCCTTCCCTTCCTCCCGCCCCGCCTGCCTCTCTCTCCCACCCCTTCCCTTCTCCCTCCTCCCCGCCTTCCTCTCTCCCCCGCCCTCCTCCCCCGCCCCCCCCCTTTTTCCCCCCTTAAAATTGGACAACTCCCCTACTGACTAGTATTACTAGTACAACTTTGATTACGCAACTTGAGTCACTAACGGTTTGACTTAACGATGTGCATGTAAGTGGGACGTTTTGAAGTTAGAGGCATTTATTGTACAAAAATCTTTGAGGTGCAAAAGTTGGATTTTGACCTTAAGAGGTGCATTTGGATAATTTACCATAATTTGTTTTTTAAAATTAAGCTTGCTTATGCAATGGAGAAAGAGATATTGGACATTGTTTTAATATCGAGAGAGAATACAAAGATAGGTGAGAATGATGAGGAGAAGAAGAAGAAAGAAGGAAGAGAGCGAAAGGAAGAAGAAAAAAGAGAGAAAAAAAATTAATAATGAAGAGAAAGAGGAAGAGAGAAGGAAGAAGAAAAGTGAGGAAGAGAAAGAAAAAAAAAAATTAAGAGAAAGAGGAAGAGAGAGAAAGAAAGAAAAAAAGAGAGAGAAAGAAGAGAGAGAAAGAAATAAATAATGAAGAAAAAAGGAAGAGAGAAATGAAGAAAAAAGAGAGAGAAGAAGAGAGAGAAAGGAAGAAGAAAGAGAGAGAGAAAGAAGGAAGAGAGAAAAAAAAATTAAATTAATGAAGAGAGAAGAAAGAAGAGAAAAAAAAATTAAATTATGAAGAGAGAAAGAATGAAGAGAGATAAAAAAATTAATAAATTAATAAGAGAGAGAAAGAATGAAGATAGAGAAAAGAGGAAGAAGAAGGAAAGAAAAAAAAATTTTAAAAAAATTAAAAAATTGGACAAAAATACCCCTAACTAGAATAGTATTAAATAGTAAAAAATGTTGATTAACGGCAAAATTGAGTCACTAACGGTTTGACTTAACAGATGTGCATGTAGTGGGACGTTTTGAAACGTTAGAGGCATTTTATGTACAAAAAATCTTTGAGGTGCAAAAGTTGGATTTTGACCTTTAAGAGGTGCATTTGGGATAATTTACCCTATTATATGATTAAAATCATTCATGGTAACGAAATAAAACACTAATTTAAACATTAATAGAGATAAAGTACTCAATCTAAAATACTTACGTAAGAAAAAAGTTATTAAACTAAACATTAAACAAAAAAATAGAAAAAACCTTATCTAAATCTTGAATCTTCAAACTACTAAATACGACACTCAGTAACATTGAGAGTTTGAATTTACTTTATTTCTTCAACAAAAATCTAATCAACTCTGGACAAATAAAAAATTTCATAAGATGCTTGAAAAAAAGATAAAAAACGAATAAAAGATCCAAATCTAAGAGATTGGGTTTAACAAAAAAAAAATTTATAAAAAGAAAAACAAACTGATATCTATCAGTAAAAGAAAATACATTTGAGAAGTGAAAGGAAGAAAAAAAAAACACCACAAATAGCTAAAAAATAGACACATAAACAAAAAATGAAGGATTTATCTGGCCAAGAGAGAGTCTAGCCGGAACTAAAAGCTCTCTCTTGGTCAGAAGAAAATGGGACAAAGGAAGGTGGCAGCTGCACTTAAGAGAAAGCTAAGGTTTTAGTGAGAGAAAAAATACTTCATTAGCTTTGGTTTTAGTGAGAAAATCAAATCGCTGAAACGAGTTCGATTGATCTAACTCAATTTTAAATTAATTAAAATTTCATGTGTCGAAACTATGACATATTAAAGTTATAAATATGTGTGATATACTAAATTGCACTTTCTTGACTATATTCTTACTCATTTTAGTGTAATATATGTTTGAAAAATATGGGTGATGTAATAATATAATATATATATATATATATATATATTATATATATATATATATATATATTATTATGTAATTAGTTATACATGTTTTGTTTGTAATATTTTTTAAATTTTGTCATTTAATATTTTCCAAAAATAAGTGAGACAACCCTTGTTCTATATTTTACGATATGATTGTTGCAAGTGTCTTTACACAAAATAGGCGAAGCCTTGCATAGATAGCATTATTATTATTTACATTATTTTCTCTTAATTCTTAAATTCATTATATATATATATATATATAATATCTCGATTCACTATAATACATTTCATTTTTTATTAAATTTTTTTTATATATAAATTTACATAATTTTATTACGGTCAACAAATATCTAAAAACTCATGATTTTTTTTCCCATGTGCTTATAACGCAACGATGGCCGCAATCTGTATGTAATTGAAGTCGCCAAACTTTTCCAATTACAAAAACTTTCAAAGCTCCCAAAATTGAAGCAGCCAAATTCTGTATTACACACACACACACACACACACACACACACACACACACACACACATATATATATAAATTAATGTTATAAGTGCGCAAATATGAAAGGGATAAAATGTCTCTAATTTTTCTTTTAAAAAAACTCTTATATAAAATTATTGTCTAATTCGTTAGCTTTAAAAATATTTTGTGGTTGATAAGTAATATTCATTGAACTTTAATCTATATATATATATATATATATATATATATAAACCCTAGGTTTAAATTGGTTTGGTACATCCCCATGAAGCAAGCCACTTACCATCTTAATTTTTCTTACTATTATTATTGTTTCCCACTAAAGTACTCAACTTATGCATATGGTTAGCTCTATGTAAAATAACACTTATATATATATATATATATATATATATATATATAAACATGCATGCATGCCTCAACAATATATAGAAACTTCAACAACTATTCCAAAATTGCATGCGTGCTTCAATTATAGAAACCTCTTAACTGCATACTTTAGATTGCCTAACAAACAACTACAACTTTCTTTTTTTTTTTTTTTTTCTTAATATAGAAAAAAAAAATTATTTATAACCTTCTTACCGTTAGATATTCATCCTCTTTTTCTTTTCTAGAAGGAAAGTTTTTACTTATTATAGATATATTTTCATACCTCCGGAAAAAAAACATACCAAAAGTAAAATCTGTTTTTAAGATTAATTATAGGCTTCCATTATTCTATATAATTTTGTTTTAGTAATTAAATAATTTAATAATATTATCTGTTTTAACTTATTTTAAATAAGTTTCGTAAATTTAAAATGCGTTACTAAATAATCAGTTTTAAATTTTTATTTAACAACCGATTTCATAATTTCTTAGGTAATTGATGTAACCCCTAACTTCCCTGAAAGTGAGCGATAGGAAACAACATAAATTAATATGCATTCAATATAATTAAGACTCTTTCGGACCGTAAACTTTCTCTTGATTTTCTCTTTCTTAATTTGACATTTTCTTACCAATTCCCTTAAATTAGTTGACACCATGTAAAAAAAGTCTAATTTAGAATCTTTCAAAAATATAAAGACAAAATTCGCATAAATATTATAGAAAAAAAAAATTTATTAGAAAGCTTATAGTTCATAGTTCAGAAGATATATATATAGAGAGAGAGATTACCAAATATATATATATATATATATATATATATATATAGAGAGAGAAACATCTTTAAAATCTCACTTCTAGTTTTCATCATCCCTTCATGAAGGTTAGAAAAAGAAGAAAAAAAAAACCTATTTTGGATATGATAATAAGAGCCATATAAACTAACTAATTAGGGCCAAATCCAAGTAGCTTTGGAGCAATCTTGAGCAAAGGCAGCAAGGTATTGGGATGAAACTTTCTTGCAAAAAGGTGACAAATTGACGATGATTTCACCTCCTCCCCATTATTGTTATTATAAGAACAATTATTAAACCCAAAACGTATGTGATTTAAGAATGTTTCCGTAACATCGTTTCTCACAAATGTCTTAGGATGTGATCCACCGCCTGTCCAATCCGTCCAAGTTATAGTCCTATTTGATGTTAATTCTGGGCAGATTTTGTTCACCAACGTTGGCAGATAATGTTCGTCCATGTAACAAGGTGGCAAGCAATGGTTCTTGAAGACAGGGTACACTTTTACATCCGAAACTATTTCTATTCCCAACTTTCTGTTTACTTCAATCCATTGAGAACCCTTTCTCCAGTCTGATAATGTGATATTTGGCCACATTCTTTTGTTGTATCTTCCCCGGCCGATCGGCTGGGGATCGTCAAATGTACTGAGATAGCTTTGTTTGGAGTTGATTAGGTAGTTGTAGATGGTAGTGAAGTTAAAGAGTGGAATGCAGGATTCTGATAAGAGTATGAATCTTTCGTTTGACAAGTCTAGAAGTGCATTTGCTACAAGTCTTCTCTCTGCATCAATCATGGATGGTTTTCCCCACTGAACTTCCTGCAATATTAGTTGCTAAATCGAGTTATATTATCACATGGGAACAGAACAATTTTAAGAAGAAGAGAGAGAAAATGATTACCTTGCTGGGAATTCTACGTTTGTAGAAGACAGATGACTGTTCAGGCTCATCATAGTTGAACTCGGGCAATGTATGGAGGTATATTGAAAAGAGATTTTCATGTCCTCGGAAGAACATTTCCCAGAGTGGTGCCAAGGGCAATCTTCCCCTGCTTAAGAACAAGAATGCAACTTTTGGTGTTCGGTTATAAGGGTACTCAGAGATACGAGGAACCATAGATGCTAGCCATAGCAATTCTTGATCTGTCAATGAATGCCAGAGATCTTTTGGAGAAACAAAATTGATCAAAGATGAACTTCTGGACTGTGATGATGAAGAAATGGAGGAAATGTTGCATAACTCATGCAAGGAAGATGACGAGGAATGAGGATTAAAGTCGTTTACTTGAGGGTAATATATATCATCATAAACCGAGCTTTCTTTCACCCGGTTATTGATGAACATGCCAAGGATCACAATGAGAATAGCCAAAGAGAAACAAAAGATCATAGTAGTGACAATCCGGAAACTTCCTTCCCTAACTTCTTTCCCGACATGGATACAGAGTTTCTTGACAAACATTGCTATCAAAGTTCACTTCCTCTAATCCTCTATCGGCAACAAAAAGAAAAGCAAATAAAGAAACCCCCTTAAAACATGTCATTTGCAAGGTAAAAAGTGGCAAGTAAAGGTACCTGGAAGGATAACAGCCTGAAAGAAAACATGTTATAAAGGAGACATCATGAAATCCAGCCCTTCCTTTACCCTCCATCCACACAGAAGAAAAAGACTGAACTAAAGCATGATATTTCTTGTGCTCAAAAGTTCATAAAGTCAAAAGAACTATATGCATTCAAGAAAGAAGCATATTTATTTTAAAGTAAGTTACATATAGAGGAATGCATTGGAAAGTATATTTATTTTCTGTTACAAAGTATATTATTCCGTAAACAGTAAAATGCAGTAAAACTGACCACTGCTACTGCACCAAAGAGTTCACCCACCCTCAGTATATGATTCTTTTGTAAGACATGGCCAGTTAAGTATGCCCACATCCAACGGGTAAAGAATTGCAGGTGACAGGAACTGTTAAACTTCTGAACTGAAAATTCCTACAATTGGCAAGTGACAAGGTGAAAACTCATAAGGAACTAGATTCTAAGCAACTTTTTTAATTTTTATGAAGAAATATTTCCTTTTTTTTTCTTTTCTTGAACGTGTTTAATATTTCAAAAGTGGTGCACATTTAATTAGAAAACAATATTTCCAACCTAATAATAAATAGATTTGCATAGCCAGTCAGTTTTCCTGCAGTGGCTCAGTTTTTTTGCACTTGTTCAGGAAATACAGCAAAACTTGCATAAAAATTTTCTACTGAGAAATCCTGCATGATGGAAAAAGTAAATTTCAAATAAATTAAGCTAGTCTTGAATGTATACTTAATTGATTCTTAGCTGTTGATAAATATTCCTAAATGGAAAACCAAACAGAACTCACGAACCATACTTCTTCATCCGATTTATTATGCATGGCAAAACCAATTAGTCCACTAAAGAAAAATGTGAAAATTAAGTTTCTTCCATCGTCCAGACAACTAGAGATTAAATTTGGGAACAGAAGGATCTATGAGAAGCTCTTACTCCAGTAGAGGGCGCGAAACCAAGTGGCTAGATTATTATTAACTCATTACCTGATGAAACTCGACCTCATAGTTACTGAAAGTTAATGCATTCTAGAAGAAAATAATAAAAAAGGACTACCTTTGGTAACTTGTCCAGCTGGGCAAGGTGATCCACATGCAGCCTCACATTTGATGCAGCATGAATCCAGACACTGCGATCAACGTCAGCATATGTGTATGAAACAATGTCAAACAATGTTTTGGCTCCCTCTTCTATGGCTTTCAAAATGGTGGATTCTCTATTCCTGCGGTTCCTGAGAATTTTCAAAAACTTAAATTAAAATTCAGTCACTGAGAATAGAATGCAGATGGTTAGACATAAGGTCATACACAAGGGGGATAGTAAAGAAACTTAGAACATACTGGAGATAGCCACAGAGCATGTGTTTTGGCCACATATTCACTCTCCCATGCATTGGAATCAAAATATGTGGTGAGAGCTCCATGAATCTATAGGTTGTCTCAAAATATTCCTGCATATTTCGAGATAAAAGGGAAAATCAACAAGCCATCATAGACTCAAATGGATGGGAGTAAAATATCATTACTGAAATACCTATAGTTCTGCTAATGTAGGAGGGTTAACCATAACAGTAACAAAATTAAGAATAGGTTACAAATAAGCTGAACTACTAAGGTGATATATGAAACTTCCAGAAAGCCTCTTCACAATCTTAGCAGACATTAATGGTAAAAGAAGCTGTTTCATAACATTATTACATTTATGAGATAGATATTCAAACTTCACTTACACCCATATTTCCTCCAGATGTAACATCCAATAAAGCACTTCCTTGCCTGCAAATCAACAGATACTTTAGTTCCAGATTTTCTGAAAGAGGGTAACGGCTACAAGAGGCTAAAATATTCAAGGTGCATTCTACCACATAAACTAAAAATAAAATGTTCAGATAAAGTGCTTTTCTCTAAAACAATGGTTATTTTGTGAAAAATACTTACCCCAAACAATGATCACCCACAACCAAAGAGTTTGTGCTGACATGAAGCAATGCCATGTGGCCATCTGTATGCCCCTGAGTGAAGTTTCCATAACAATTGTAGTTTTGATAAGGTTCAATGAGTGGAAAGCAACGGTCACACAGTTTTTGTAAGCAAGCATAGGGTGTACAAAAAGGAAAAAGGAAATGTTATAATTAATAACAGCAAGAAGCAATTTTTTTTTTTTTTTTTTTCAATTGAACATTTTCAAGGTATAGAAGCATAGAGGAGCTTAAGTTATTCTGTCCTTATAGACAACCTCTCTCTTGATATGACAGGTAAATATAATATCAATAGCTGATGATAGTGAAACAGAAGCATTTGATTTAATTTTTCTTCAACTACCTCCACCCAAAAATGGGGAAGTGATGACTATGAAACTGAAGTTCATCTAACATGTAGCTGCAAGAAAGACTGGTGGATGGGAACTTACAGGAGCTGAAACAATTCTCAGCCTTTGACCACCAATGCAGATCTCTTCAGAACCAGAAACCGAAATATAACCAAGAGACCAATCATCTGCATCAAATAAAATCAGATAAAAGAATAAGACTGCAAGTTTAGCAAAGTTTATCCAGGAACGTATCACATTTTACAATATTATAGGTGTGAAAAAAAAAGAAGAAGAAAAACATATATATAAGACAGAGCAAGTAGATCAAGTGTAATATTGTGAAGTTTGCAACTGAATTTTCTCCTTCTGTATCCGATGACTTCATGGTTGCCAAAGAAGCCCCAAGAAGCATCAAACATTTTTAAATCATATGCTTCAATTTCTACATATTTGAGTAAAAAAGATAACACGGATGAGGAACTGGTACGTATAGGTATGTCAAATGCTGATTTAGAATCTGAAAGAGTATAGGTGACTTATCACAAGAGAAACTCAAACTTTAAACATTTTAGTTTTTACACTAGTTGGGTTGATTGAATGTAGATGATTTATGCTTATGTAATATTATTTTCTTCTCATAAATTATAGGAGTAGTCTCCTGGATGTAAACAAGAGAAAAAGGTAATAACAGAATCATAAATTCAAACCTCTTCCAACACGAGCCATTGTGTTCTTGTGAGCCAAGAGAATGGCATCAGGATTGCACTTCTGAACTGCAGATAGACCTGAACGAAACATTCTGACCATAAATGCACAAGTTTTCTCCAAAATAAAGTTCCACGTGCAACAAATATCACATATAGAAGAAGACAACAATACAACACAGTACTAAGGATAATTGAGGAAGAATTCCGCCACTACATAAATTAAGGAATTGAAATTTGCCACTGAGATCTGTAACTTTGGAACCAAGAAAAATGAGATGAAACCATGAGTAACCTTTGTATAAATTTGTTGAAAGTTCTACATGTCTGATACTAGATTTTCAACATGCAATGATGATAAACTATGAGTAAACTTATCATAAGTAGGTTAGTGGGTTTTAACATCTCCTGTGAAGAGATTGAAAGCAAAGAGATTCATTGAAGGAAAATAAAATGCTATATAGTAGTACATTTATACCAATTCTTCATTGAAATTTCCACCATATAAATTACTTACCATCTACATGATCAGAATGATGATGGGTCAGAAAGATAACCAACTTCTTGGGCAAAGCTGTAACAATTTTCTCAAGCTGGAATGTAAGCATCAAAATGGTGGATAATCAGAGGAAATTCAAAATATGGTCAGAAAATCAAAAGGACATAAAACGGAAATTCCGACTTTTTACACAAAGGATGACAACCAAGAAATCATGCTTTAGAGACGAAACCATAGCTGAAAAGATATCATACCTCAATGTGCAAAGCAGAAATGCACCCTGGATCTACTATCAATGCATCACCCTGAGCAACAAAACTGTCATCCTCGCAGCAACTTGCAGTACTAGGTGAAATGACAATCAAGTTTGTAGTTTGAAATGGTTTCTGTGTTCTGCTTGTCATGGGTATGAGCTTTACACCAGGAGGATACTCCTAAAAGGATTCGAAATTATCACACTTGGTACTAACTGATGAAAAGCAAAAGGTATCTGAACTCTTACAATACCATAGAGACATTACAGTGCTTACACTACATCTAGAACTTTTCGCTGAAAATTAACATTGACTGTTATGAAGATAATAACTGGATTGGAACTTCAAGCAATTACAAAATGTCACCATCTGACTATGAACTATGATTTGCCTAAAGGCTTATGTTGATGGTGTATGAGACTCTGATTGAATGATTGGATTCTAAGTTTGTAACCTCTTCCGTAACTTCAATAATATTTTAATAAAACAAATCACCCTATTAGAACATCTCCAGCAAGAAAACCATAAGTGCAGATGTAATATCCAACAAGATGTCATGTCATAAAGGCAACAGAGAGGAGGAGCATAAAGTTAAGCACTGAGACAATTACAATTTAGTAAGGCTTCAAAACTCTTCCAAGAAAGACAAAACACATAATTCATTTATCAGAAAGGTAACTGACCCAGAAACTTCCCTCTCATCTAACAGGCTCAACTTCATGGTAGTTAGTATCATCACCCGAGGAAAGTCAAAGTATCCAAGGTATATAGCATTTTTTTCAAGATGCTCAAATAAGGAACTTGGTTTTCCAATCTTCTATCGGTTAAATAGTTCTCTTTTCTATTTGTCCAGCATCTTATCTTACTGACAACAGAATATAGAGAGCTCCATCAGAAAAATAATGACCAATATAGATAAAGATAACAGACCTGAAATGGCAAGTTAGTTGGCACATTCCTGTTTCCAGATTGCATCACATCATTTAGAAGACCAAGAACAACCAATGGTCCCAGACGATCATTACCGGGTACCACTTGAAGAATCATATCAAGGCAATTCTCAATTGTTGTCCACTTGCAAAGCCCTGCATGTAATTCCAGCATAAATTGCATTCTCTAGGCAAAACATGCAGACCACTATTTTGCTTCTCTTTTTTTAACAAATCTAACGTAGATGAATGACAATTTGATGACAATGATAGACATCATGGTGAATGAAAACCAGGAACTAGTAACAGATCCACCACAGTTCCAAAAACAAGAAAGTGGTGATTTTTCATGTTCATATCATTCATTTTAAAACAGGCATAAAGGAACATCACAACTTAGCTGATACACATCAAACTCAAATGTCATACATTTGTTATCACTGATGTAAGCTGTAGAACTGGAAAACCCAAAGTCGTGTCAGGAAAAGAAAATTACCCTCTCGGGATATATTTACTGCTGAAAGTTTTTATTCCATCACCACCAAATTAACAACATTTTTTTCTACTTTGAGTTTCCTTCTATGTGAGGAAGGAAGAAAATACCACAATTATGCATATTCTTTCTCAGACTATCTTTAGCCTTCAGGGTTATCAAAGATCTTAAACTTATGTTTGAGTATGATATGTCAGAGATCCAAAGGTAGAAAAAATATCAAGAAACACAAATGAAGGGTTAAAATATGGTGCTAATTGGGTTATTTGAAGTTGACTAGACATAATTTGTATTAGGAAGCATAATTACCTAACTCTTACATACAAAAACTACTGCAGCAATTTGCAAACTCATGGTTTCTATTATACGAAATTCGGTTATAATTTGAAAGATAAAGTAATTTGATGTGAAGCACATTAATGCGACATTCATAGGACACTCTTACTTCATGAATTAAAATTAAATATTGGCAAAAGAACTTTTAATTATCAATCCATTAACAAAAAAATTCATTCAATACCATTATGATTATAATTTTATAAATGTTTAGATCAATCCAGGGTAGATAGAAGATAATTTTCCAGTGACATCAACCAACCTTTCACCTTCCCATTTTGAGGCTCTAATTTAGCAACCATGAATACAGTTGTAATAGGTAATCCAGGGCCAAAGCCAGGTTCCTGTATAGACTTCAAGAATTCCCAGTCTATTTCGTTGGCTATCCCGAATCCTACTTGTTCCAAAGCCTGTATACAACAAAAACCATTAAAGAATAAGATTTAAAAAAATTCTCCAGAGCAACAAATTAACATAAATTGGGATCACAATTATAAGTTGGCTACAGACTTATAAAGAACTCATCTTTCGGTTAAGGATTAACTCCGTACATCATTTCCTGTAAACCTTTATTCACAAAACTAGAGAAGAAGAAGAAAATAAATGAAACAGAGAAACAGACAGACAGAAAGCTAACTTCTTAGCTAACCCATTTACATAAACTTAAGAAACGATCAACATCTCTTCACGCAGATGAGAATTAACATAAAAGATGAATTACTCATATTACAAAAGAAAAACCATTAAACAACGTCAGAGAACCAGAAAATACATACCAGAGTCAGAGCTGAATTAAGATCAAAGCGACTCAAATTCAACTTATCCGAGCTAGAAAACTCGTGGGCTTTCATGGGAATGTCGGATTGCGAAAATTGAGAGCTCAACAATGGAGTTAACTGAGTAGAAGGCAAGTCCCAAAGATCAGAATCGACATAAGAATCATACTCGGAATCGTTAAATTTTGGGGGTGGAGTTTGTTTGATGAGGAGGAATTCATTGTCGTTTGATTGATTCTTGATTATCAGGGCCAATTTAGGATTTACAGTAGCCATTAACGATTTCCTTGAATCAATCAACTGGGAAAGTATTTCTGGTAAAAGCAGGTTACAGAAAGTGATCGAACCTACCTACTCCCTCCATCTCCAAAAACATATGATGAATAAATCTATATATAAAAAAAAAATTTAAAAATTTAAAAATCTCACATCATGACATGATTCAAATCCGATTAAAGAAAAAAATAACACTAACTTTTAACATGTGTAAACCACAAGCTTCCATTATTAAATCATTCAAAAAAAAAAACAAAAAACCTAAAAAATTATTAACAAATCTTACTCGAATTAATTTAGTAATTTGTCTTTAAGGAAACTTTTACAAAAGATTATACGAGAAAAAGACTCTTCCGGACTTATCAATGGCAATTTGGTCCAAATGTGATGACGTCAGCAAGTCTTTTGTCCTCCTCGTTTGTCCACGTGCCTTTGTTACCCTTCCTGCGTTTTCCACATTCTCTCCCCAGCATTTTTGAGGACGGAATGCGATATTTGCTTGCTTCACTTTTTTCTCCTTCATTTTTCTCAAAATTACTTAATTACCATTTTATTATTTACTAAATTTTTTTTGGACAAAATTCATAGAAAAAAGATCTTATTTTTATTTTTTAAAAAATAAACTAAATTTTGTACGACATAAACAATTAAATAATAATATTAGAAAAAAATAAAAAAAAATACGTGGGGCTGAGTTGCCTCATTTGAAAATACAGCCAAATTCTAAAGAGGGCTCAATTGGGTCTTTCTTTGACTCTGACGTGGCCACTATGCCTACGTCAGCAACCAATATGGCCACGTGTCCAACTATATATTGCCTCCACTTTATCTTCTCTGTCCTAACTTTCTTTCATTTGTTTCACACAAAAATAAATCACCAACTTTTCCTGGTACCCAACCTATAGCTCTATACATACAAAGTTAAATTCACTGTTAGAAAATATTTCTGCTTTCTTCTTTCTTCTTCCTTGTTTTCTTTTGGGGACAGGATTAACCGCACACATTCATGTGAAATCTGAATCTGAAATCACTATAGGTGCGAAAATTCAAAGTTCTCCGTGGTGTGGTGAACTTTTTTCTATTTAGGAGAAAAATTGTATAAAATGGCGATGCCATTGACGGCGGCGGGTGTTCAGAACGGCGGAGTTGGTGTAATGGCCGGGCCAGGGATGACTCAGCAGATTGAAGTGGATCAGAATGGAACTGTAAATAGGTTGAAGAGTTCATCGCCTATTCGGATTTTTTTGTTCTTTCATAAGGCAATTCGAGCAGAGCTCGATGGCCTTCACCGGTCTGCTATGGGTTTTGCCACCAATACTTATGCGAATGCTGATATTAAGCCTTTGCTCGAACGCTATCGTTTCTTTAGGTCGATTTATAAGCACCATTGCAATGCTGAGGATGAGGTGAGTTTTCTTAATTTCCTCGAATTTAAAGGAGCTTAATTTTTCTATACTTTTCTTAGCTTTACAAAATACATTTTACTTCCCCGATTATGATCTTACATGCTAGATTTTACCACCATATATTTTGGATCGGGCAGATATTCCAAGTGTCAGTTTTCAATATGGTCCAGAAATTTTCTAGGTTTTAGATAATGAAAACTCGAGCGTGATGAAACTTTAACCACATGTATATTTTCTACCTTTTGTATATCAGGTAATATTTCCTGCACTTGACATCAGAGTAAAAAATGTTGCACGAACTTACTCACTTGAGCATGAGGGAGAGAGTGTGCTTTTTGATCAGCTGTTTGCTTTGCTGGATTCTGACAAGCAAGCTGAAGAAAGTTACAAGAGGGAGTTGGCTTGTTGCACTGGTGCGCTACGGACTTCAATTAGCCAGCATATGTCCAAAGAAGAGGAACAGGTGTTCTTCTGATTAATCCTAAGATTTAGTTCGTTATGCATCAGATATTAACAAGTTCCTCTACTTCTCTAATGGGGAGCGCTATCCTGCAACTATTTGAATGTTTGCTAGTTTTCTCATTTCAAATTATACTATTGCATACAAGTAATCATGTTCTTTACTCCATATCAATAATTTGTCTCGTTAATTATTGCCTTAAAAAGTGCTTCTCACTGCAACATGTTTAGACTCCCTAGGATACATTGAGGAACTAGTATATTGGTCGAGATCTGAAGAATATTGATATTTGGGCCTTTTACACTATAATTTACCTTTACAACAGGTTTTTTTTTTTTTGGCCTGATACATAGATCTCCCTCCTTTTGTATTTTTGTTACTTGCTACTTAATGTAATCAATGTAACATTTGTTACTCTTTCTCCATTACACCCTTCTACTGAATACTTACTGATGAATACTTGTTATGAAAGAGTTAATGCCAAGGATATTTTACCTTTTTAATGTAAAATGAATATTGATTCAAGTCTTAAAGAGTATGAAAGTATGTTTGATGATAAGTAAAAAACCGGTGGGAGTATTGTAAATTTGGGGCTCTAGCTTGCATAAAGCTTTCTACTTTTCTATTTTTTCTGACCTACCAGTTGAGTTATAGTTTTACTAAGAGGCAATTTTCGTTTGTTTGGCAGGTCTTTCCGTTGCTTATTGAGAAGTTTTCATCTGAGGAGCAGGCATCATTGGCTTGGCAATTTCTGTGCAGCATTCCTGTGAATATGATGGCAGAATTCCTTCCGTGGCTTTCATCCTCCATCTCACCTGATGAGCGACAAGATATGCGTAAATACTTGTACAAAATTATACCAGAAGAGAAACTACTTCAACAGGTTAGGACCTAGTAGTTCAAAAAATATAACCCCCTGTCAACTTATTCCATTGCTGACTTTGATTTCATTTTAATGAAGATTATATTTACCTGGATGGATGAAGTGAAGGTTAATAAGAAGCGTAAAGTTTGTGAAGATGCTTGTGATCCCTCTTGTTCAACAAGTTATGAAACTAACAGCTTAGCTAAACGAACTCAGACTGAGAAATGTGCATGTGAATCGTCCAAAGTAATAACAGGGACTTTCTTGCAATCAAAGTCCGATATTCTGGAACATCCTATAGATGAGATATTGCATTGGCACAAGGCTATTGAGAAGGAACTAAGTGACATAGCTCAGGCAGCTAGAACAATTCAATCAGCTGGGGATTTTTCTGATTTGTCTGCCTTAATTAAGAGGCTCCAATTTATTGCTGAAGTTTGTATTTTTCACAGGTATTATTCAAGAATTTCCTAGATTTATGTGTTTCTCCTGAATATGAATGCTTCAGGAATGGATTCAATGGTGCAACTCTTAAGTATAACTTGCCATGTATTGTACACTCTGCAGTGCATTTTCTAGCTGAAATTTTTTCCTTTCCTCTCCCTCTGCCCCTGCTCTGTGCTTGAGTTCAAGGTTTTAAATCATACTTGTGACTTTGCACAGATCAAAATCTGAGATCTGAAAAATATTTAAAATCCTAGAATCTAGTATATTATCCTTTAACGTATTATTTTGAAAACATGTGGTTCCTATGTGCTAAAAGCTTTATTTCCCTTTATGCTTTTCCTCATGCTGAACTTTTCTGTTGAAATTGTGAAGTTTTTGCTTGTTACTTAAGTTTATCTATCATGCCTAACCTGCTATTGCTACCTGCATGTTGAATGATGTTCATATCTTGTCACTTCTGATTGCAGCATTGCTGAGGATAAAATAATATTCCCTGCTGTAGACCGAGAACTATCATTTGCACAAGAGCATGAAGAGGAAGAAAATGAGTTTGATAAATTGCGATGTTTGATGGAAAGTATTGAAAGTGCTGGGGCAAACTCCTCTTCTGCAGAATTTTGTTCAAAGTTATGTTCGCATGCTGATCATATAATGCAGATCATACAGAAGCATTTCAAGAATGAAGAAACTCAGGTAAGTTTTCTTTTGCACAGATTTGGAGAATCTACATTCTATCTTTTAGCCAAAAGGATCCCTTATTTTATTCATTTATTTACTTTTAGTGTATTACTTTCTCTTAAGTTTTGTGATACATTGTGGAGAGAGATGCAGTTATCATGTTGAAGTTAAAACTGTAAAATTTATCAACTGCTTTTGGAATTCTATTACAGGTTCTTGAACTTGCCAAAAATCATTTTAGCCCTGAACTGCAGCGAAACCTTCAATACCAGAGTTTATGTGTTATGCCTCTGAGATTGATTGAATGTGTTCTACCCTGGTTGGTAGGATCACTAAGTGAAGATGAAGCAAGGTCTTTTCTTCAGAATATGCATATGGCAGGTTCTCTATTAAATTTCTTCATTCATTTTTCTCAAAGCATGTGTCTCTTGTCGGCTTCTAACTTGCTTTCCTGAAAGTGCAGCTCCAGAGTCAGACATTGCATTGGTAACACTATTCTCTGGCTGGGCATGTAAAGGTCGCCCAAGAAGCATTTGTTTGTCCTCAAATGCTAATGGTTGCTGCGCTGCAAAGTTGCAGACAGAAATGCCTGGGAAGTTGGATAAATTATGTTGTGGCTGCAGCTGTTCAAGCATGATGGTTAAACATTCTCGGATTCATCAATCAAGTAATGATGAAAGACCAGTCAAGTGCAGAAACTCCATGCTTAGGGAAGAAAATAGTTGTTGCAATTCTTCAACAGCTACTGAATTCAAGAAAGCATTCATTAGTAACCAATCTTGTTGTGTTCCTGGGTTAGGAGTGAATGGCAATAATCTAGGTACACCTGCAGGGAAATCTTTGAGATCCTTATCTTTTAGCCCAACTGCTCCCTCGCTCAATTCTTCTCTTTTCAATTGGGAAGCAGAAACCAGTTCTACCAGTAGTGGTTCTGCAAACCGACCAATAGATAACATATTTAAGTTTCACAAAGCTATCCGGAAAGATTTAGAGTTTCTGGATTTTGAATCTGGGAAACTGGGAGACTGTGATGAGACTTTCATTCGACAATTCAGTGGTAGATTTCGTCTCTTGTGGGGTTTATACAGAGCTCATAGTAATGCAGAAGATGATATAGTGTTTCCTGCTTTAGAATCAAAAGAAACTCTTCATAATGTTAGTCACTCTTACACGTTGGATCATAAGCAGGAAGAAAAATTATTTGAAGATATATCATCTGCTCTTGCTAAACTTTCCCAACTTTATAAAAATTCGAAATGCAAAAATACAGCTGGAGATCAAAGCATTGAGGATTTTGATTCTATTACATTTGATGGTAGTTTGAGAGAATACAATGAGCTGGCTACTAAAGTCCAGGGCATGTGCAAATCCATTAGAGTTACATTGGATCACCATGTTACACGTGAAGAACTTGAACTATGGCCATTGTTTGATAGCCATTTTTCGATAGAGGAACAGGACAAACTAGTTGGTCGCATAATTGGTACCACAGGAGCTGAGGTGCTCCAATCAATGTTGCCCTGGGTAACATCTGTTCTAACACAGGAAGAACAGAATAGAATGATGGATACATTCAAGCAAGCAACAAAGAACACGATGTTCAGTGAGTGGCTAAATGAATGGTGGGAAGGGCCTCCCGCAGGAATTTCACACCCATCAACATCAAACAATAATATGTCAGCAGGTTTCTATAATGCCATATATATATCTTGCTTCTCAAATTTCACTTTGTTTCAAACTTCTCTTTGTCTCCTTGGACATACATTGTACTCTTATTGACTTGCTTGTATCCTTTTGATTTTTGTAGCCTATGATCTGCATGAGTCACTGGATCAGAGTGACAATACATTTAAGCCTGGCTGGAAAGATATCTTTCGAATGAATCAGAATGAGCTTGAATCAGAGATAAGAAAGGTTTCTCGGGATTCTTCTCTTGATCCAAGAAGAAAGGCCTACCTTATTCAAAATCTAATGACTAGGTTTGTCTTTTTTCTGTAGCCATGGAAAAACTTCTTGTTAAGTAAATGTTTTTAATAAAGAAAATACTTGCTATAATTTATGCATATGTTGTACAGTCGATGGATTGCAGCACAACAGAAGTTACCTCATGCAAAGACTGGTGAGTCTTCTGTAAATGGAGATATATTCGGATGTTCTCCATCGTTTAGTGATAAGGAGAAACAAGTTTTCGGTTGTGAGCATTATAAAAGAAATTGTAAGCTCCGTGCTGCTTGTTGTGGAAAGTTGTTTGCATGTAGGTTTTGCCATGACAATGTCAGTGACCATACAATGGATAGGTAAGTTTCACAGAACATCTTTTTCTTTTTCTTCCCGTTATCTAGTATTTTTCATCCATTATCCTGTGATTTTCCAGGAAGGCAACATCTGAGATGATGTGTATGAAATGTCTCAAAATTCAGCCAGTTGGACCTGTTTGCATTACTCCATCTTGCAATGGGTTTCCAATGGCCAAATACTACTGTAGTAGTTGCAAATTTTTTGATAATGAAAGGTAAAATTTTCCTTTTCACTCTCTCTCTCTCTTAATTGTGGTGGGCATTCAGATTCAAAGAAGTCTAGTTAAGTACTTGTTAGAAACAATATTGTTCAACTGGTATTAGATATCTCTCCCTGGACTTTTTGTTTCTAAGCCAGCATCGTTTTGGACTTGTCTAAATTCTGATGATTTTCTGCTTCTAGATGGATCTTTATTCCATTGATTGTGTTCTTGCCCTTCCTTGTTTTCAGGATGATTTATCACTGTCCATTTTGCAATTTATGTCGCGTTGGCAAGGGACTGGGTATTGACTTCTTTCACTGCATGACCTGCAACTGTTGTCTGGGGATGAAATTAGTGGACCACAAATGCAGGGAGAAAGGTCTCGAAACTAACTGCCCAATTTGCTGTGATTTTTTATTCACATCAAGCACAACTGTCAGAGCTCTTCCTTGCGGCCACTTTATGCATTCAGCTTGTTTCCAGGTCTACCAATATATCTGCTCTTCAGTAGTTTATCTGATCATGGTACTGAAAAGGGCTGTTACCATTGTAGAGTTGGTGCTTACACAGTTTTATTTTCTTTCTCCAGGCATATGCATGCACGCACTATATCTGTCCTATTTGCAGCAAGTCCATGGGAGATATGTCGGTAAGAGGATGCTTTCCTTATTCATCACACTGGATTCCCTAAAAGATGTGTGAGATTTACCATTTATCCTTGATGAAATGGTTAAATAGTTAAAGAAAACATTCATAATTAAGACATCATTTTTCAAATTGAAATGAAATATGATTCACTTTAGGCCTTGCCCTACTAGAATGCGTGCACACTTTTTTTTAGGTTTATTCTAGACAATAGGCTTTTCCACTTCATCCGTGTTAGATTAGTCTTGTTGCCCCATGAATCTTGTGTTTTCTTGTCTCTATTATGCAACGGCCTAAGTTTTCTTACTTGCTCCCAATTAATTTTGCAACTTTGGTTTATTTGACAACTCTTAGGTTTAACTAAATGCCAATTCTCTTCTATTCAGGTTTACTTTGGAATGCTTGATGCTTTAATGGCTTCTGAGGTTCTCCCAGAAGAATATAGAGACCGTTGTCAAGTAAACTATACTTTGATAGATGAAAACTTACGATATTTATCAACCTTGAGACACATAATTCATGTCAATAACATGTTATCTAATATTCCAGGATATTTTGTGCAATGATTGTGATAAGAAAGGATCAGCACCATTTCACTGGCTGTATCACAAGTGCAGCTTCTGTGGATCCTATAATACAAGGGTAATCAAGGTTGATCGATCTCCTAACTGCTTGACCAGTTAAAAGTTATTGAAGACTTTCTTGATTGATTCAGCAAGTCAGGTCTGTAAATAACCAACCCTATTATGATAACCAGAGTCTTCAAAATTTTGTTCATTACTGTAACAGTAAGACTAGACTGTTGATCTCAACACCTACCATATCAATACACAGTTTTTTGCTTCCTCTTTTAATACCATTGTCTTGTAATTTAGATGCCTGATACATTTAAACATGGGATAGGAGCAAAATGGGGGAGGATTCCATTTTTCCAGAAGAGAAAAACAGGAGTTCTTGGGAGCCGGAGTTGGTTTTTTTAGTGAACTTTAAAAGAAGATATTTATTCAACTTTTGTTTACATAAAGAATAGCAGGCAATCCCGTACTAGGTTATATGCTGCTAATCTTTTGTTACACATATGTAGTACCAGTTATACTAAAATCAGCATAAAGAATACGACAAAGGTTCTGCACCAATTCACGTTGTGACTTTTCAGTTCCCTTCGATTCATTGTCAAAGAAAAAAAAAAATGAAGATTCATATTTCAGAATGGTTCCTTTCCTGTTTGTCATTTTACCATACCCCGAATATATGCTTCTTCCAAGTAACCATCCGTTAAGAAAGTGTTACCGATCAAAGTTTGACCACAAGTATAATTATGGTACTATTAATTATGTCACAAATTAATAGTACTTACTATAAGTAGTCTATTAATAACAAATTTTTTTTATTATTATTTAAAACTGAAGTTTATAGGATTAAGAGTGAAAATCTATCAAATTTTAATATAATATAATATAATTTTTTAAGATTAATTTTATGACTTATTTTCAAAGTAATATAATTTAAGTAGAAAACAAAATGTTAACTGAATTTCCGTACAAAAGAAAATCAAAATTTAAAATAATAAAGCGACACTCGTATATTCTTAGCCACTAAGGAAAAAGGAAAAATTGAAAAAGAAAAAGAGGAGAACATGAGTTGAATTTACATTTTTACCCCAGCATTCAGGGTCACTTTCAAGCTTACACTTGAGCTAAAACTGTCTTTTGTAGACCAGTGGTGTTGTTTTTTTTGGTCCAAAATATTGACATTTTCTAAAGGCCCAACAGAAAAATAAAAAATACAAGAATTGAAAGTTTGAACTTAGAAGTGAATTTATTTATTTTAATTTTTTTTTGAAGGAAGACAAATATTTGACGCAAATTTATTATTTTGAGCTTCATCGAGAATTTTTCGTTCTTCATCATTCTTCAGGTAAATTTTTTTTTTTCCTCAGCTATCTTCTATAAAATATGGTTTTCCTTTTCGTTTTCCTTTGAAGAGTTTTAATGTTTATCAAAATTTTCTGTGTACTAACTGTTGCAATGATTGTAAATAGATCTTCTTTTAGGTACTGTTTTTAAGTGAATCCCAAGAAACCCGAGAAATTTAATTCAGAGATGCAAAATGTGTTGAATTTGATGAATTCTCGATTGTGATGCTTCAATTCTTTATGAATTTTGTATGGGTACTGTGTGTTTATGAATTTTTTGTGTTCGTAATTTTGTAGACAAGAGCCCTTTTGTCTGGCGAGTGTTTTTGTTGAAACTTTTATATAGAGAGGAATAAGGTAGAGAACTTCAATTTTAGGGAGGAAAGGATAAAAAAGAAGGTTTCTACAGACAGTTAGAATAAAGGGGAATGTCGGGTTTGAAGATGGAGGGGCCATCGGCTCCGGCTCTGAGGAGAGATCCATATGAAGTCCTTTCTGTCTCAAGAGATTCTTCTGATCAGGAAATTAAGACTGCTTACAGAAAGCTTGCTCTTAAGTAAGTCCCTCTTTATTTATTTATTTTGTTTGTTTGTTTTCACTGCTGTGATACTTTCATTTGATTTATTTTGGTTGAATATGTTGTGAATTGAAGCCTGGCTAAGGTCCTGGTTAGAAATTCTTATTGATTTTGGAGTTCAGATTATCCACAATGTCTTCTTGGACATTTGATTTATTATTTATGGGATTTAAACCTCAATTTAATACTGAATTCTGTGTCTAGTTTTGGACGCCAGATGTTATTGATGTGAAAATTTTTCTCCAGAATATAAAGGTGTATAAAATATTTACTGGAACAACAACAATGTTTTCTTATCAATTTTGTTTGTACAGTAAGAGTACTAATTTGGTTTTTTCGGCAGATACCATCCTGATAAAAATGCTAGCAATCCCGAGGCATCTGAACTTTTTAAAGAGGTTGCATATTCTTATAGTATTTTATCTGATCCAGTAAAGAGGAGGCAATTTGATAATGAAGGGTTTGAGGTACTTTCTTTGTCTTTATACCTTATTTTCTGCCAAACTGTTGGGTGCCTATTGATGGCAGATATGGTTCCACCTTAGTTTAGCATGAGTCCTGGTTTAAGCTTTTCTAATACTTAAAAACTAAATATGGAACAGTGTATTACATTCTTTAGTTGATTGATGTGATTCTCATTTAATATAAAGGAACGGTGAAAATCTGAAGTATATCATTAAAAACTTGAAAGAGTGCTGAGCATTTGTTTTGGCACATCTGCCATGACTATTGACTCGAAAATTAGAAGGAATGCTTCTTTTAGTACCAAGATATGATATACTTTAACCCTTGAACTTCTAGTGTTCGCTTGGAATCTTAGTCATGTCACTTTTGGGAAAACATAAATAAATGTTTGCTTTATACTTCTATTTGCTTGGCCTTTTGGGTTAGCAGGTTTTGGTGTCCAGTTATGAATTTTCAAATGCCAAAGTTAATTGAAATTGTTTATTAATTCATCCAATCTGCTTTTGGAACTGCTACAATTAATGATTTGAGGTGAGATGTAAACAAGAAGTGGTGGGGAATCTTAAAGTATTCTCGCTTCTATTGAGAGTGATCTTTTACATCTTACACGGAAGGAAAGAATTGTTGGAGGGAACATTTATCTTGGCCAAGTTTCAAGAGTTGTCCATTGTTTTTGAAATATGTTACATATATTTGTTGTAGTCACCTTGTGTTGCTTATTCTATTCAATGGAGAAACTATGTTGACTATTATCAATTCAGATAGAAGGTGTAGTTTTATATTTACTGATCTTATATCACTGTTTATTTTGTTTGACGTTGATTCCATATCTGTTGCCTATATTTCCTTCTTTATAAGCAAGATTTGTGTAAATGTACTTTGACTTATTTATGGATGTATTGATTAAAGATGAATTTTCAGTTTTTTGCCATTGATATGAATACATGACTGGTCTAAAAATGTGCTAGAATGGTTGTATGTAAATGGTGTAGCATTGTGGTGTACTTTATAGAATTTTGTTGATTTTCCCTTTTCTATGTCAAGTTTTTTGAATGAATGTATAATTCATATTTAAATGGTTTAGTGTTGCGGCTTCATACACGCTCACTGAATTTATATGATCTTTTCCTTTTCTATGCGCAATATTTGTTTATACATTTGATGTGTTGGAGATATATTTTTGTTCTTGATATTGAAAGATACGGCTAATTCTTGGACACACTAGATCGTTAATGTGTAAATGATTTAACATCATTTTATTCATAATATTTGATAGATTTCTATCAATTTTGTATCATAATATTGCAGTTAGTTGAGTAATATCTTGATTAACCTGTACTTGATGAAGGCTCTTGATGGCGATGGAATGGATATGGAAATAGATCTATCCAATCTTGGAACTGTAAACACAATGTTTGCGGCACTATTTAGGTAACTTCTCTTTCAGTTTGGATAATATTTATTTCTAGTTAAGAATCCAACTTTTGTCGGCTTATTATGTATTTTTGTATAGTAAGCTGGGTGTTCCTATCAAGACAACTATTTCTGCTAATGTTCTGGAAGAAGCATTAAATGGGACGGTCACTGTGAGGCCTCTCCCAATTGGAACATCTCTCAGTGGCAAGGTGTGTGCCAATGTTTTATCAAACTCTCCTTGTAATAGGGGAAATAATATTTATTTATTTTTTTATTTTTTTATTTTTTTTTACTTCTATGAATTTTGTTACAGGTAGAAAAGCAATGTGCCCATTTCTTTGGTGTGACTATTAGTGAGGAACAAGCTGCATCTGGAGTAGTTGTTAGAGTTTCCTCAGCTGCACAAAGCAAATTTAAGGTAGATTTGCATATCATACTAGCATCTTTTGAATATTTAGTAGAAACCTCTTACTGTTTCACTCCCTCCACAGTCTGTTTGTGTACATGACTTTGATTCGAGGAGGAGTATTGAAAATTGTTTCTCATGTTATTTTCAGCTCTTGTATTTTGAACAAGATTCCCATGGAGGATATGGACTGGCCTTGCAGGTATTTTACATGGTTGTACAACCTATTATTATTGTGAATGGAGAAGGAAAATGGGACAAACCTTCTATCCTCTCTGTGCATTGATCTGCTATATCATTATTAAATGTTTGCAGGAAGATAGTGAGAAAACAGGAAAGGTGACATCAGCTGGTATGTATTTCTTGCATTTTCAAGTGTACAGAATGGATACAACAGTAAATGCGGTATGTAGATTTTCTTCTTCATTTTGTATTACTTCGTTTCATCAACATTCATTTAGTGATGTGTTTTGTGTTAGTGTAGTTCGCAATGGCTAAAGACCCAGAAGCTGCATTCTTCAAAAGGTTGGAAGGCCTTCAACCGTGCGAAGTCTCAGAACTAAAAGCTGGCACACACATATTTGCTGTTTATGGTCTGAGCTGCCCTTTCTGTTTGTTCTTTCTTCTGGTGTCCTGGCATAATTTTTAAAAAGTCAACTTGTACTAATTTTTTTTGCAGGGGACAACTTTTTCAAGCCTGCTACTTATGTCATTGAGGCCCTTTGTGCAAAGACATACGAGGATACTAGTAACCAACTCAAGGATATTGAAGCTCAGATTTTAAGGAAGAGGAGTGAACTCCGCCAATTTGAGACAGAATACAGAAAGGTGTTTTACTGTGATTTCTATCCAGAGCTCCTATTTTACTATAATTCTTAGCTTCATTTATACATTTAGTTGTTTATGTATTTCTTTGCGGTATTTGTAGGCATTGGCTCGGTTCCAAGAAGTCACCAACAAGTACAGCCAGGAAAAGCAAGCTGTAAGTTTTCTGCACTCTCAGAATTTACTTTTATGCAGATCTTTAAATGTGACTTTGCTTGGGGTATTATTAGGAAAATAATGAGGGCATAGAAAAAGTAAAATAAACTTATATGGCTCTATTTGAGTTGTGATTCATGGAGGAATATGCATTTTTTTTCATCAGATGCAGCTTTTTAGAAGATAATCAGAAAAAATTAGCTAATCATATTGGTTGCATTTCCCCATCTTGTTTGTTTGAACTACTATATACATCTGCAAACATTTTTGGCGTCACTGAGAATATAATTTTAGTTCCTTATAGATGGGAAACTATGTTAGAGGTCCATCTGAAACATGTTTTGCTTTTGATTGTGTTAATGAAAACTTGTCATAACTAATTTCTTAATATTAGTTTGGCCTTCATTGATTTGTTTTGCTTATTTCTTTTAAACTTTTACTTTGTTCTGATCTTATGTGGTAGTTTGTATTATTTCGTAACGACTAGCATTGCCTTGTGTGTAAAAAGGTTGATGAGCTGCTGAAACAACGAGATAGCATACATTCCTCCTTTAGTGTTGCTAGGTCAGTGGCTAGTGCTGGTAGCAGTGGTTATTTTAGTAATGGAAGTAGCAGTAGAATTCCATCAGATGATATGAAGGAAGATAGCCCAGGAGAAGACAGCAGCTCAGATGCAAAGGAAAAGTCGACAAAGAAGAAATGGTTCAACCTCAACCTAAAGGGATCTGATAAGAAGTAATGAAAAGGGTCTTTGATATTAGGGATTATTTTTTCTTTTGATGTTTGGAAATTTCACCCTGCATGCAAGAGAGCCCAAGGTTCATTGTTGGCAGAAGTCAATCTCATATTTGCTTGTCAAGTATACTACTACTACTGCATGTGCTCGAGTTATCCGAACTTCATGATCGCCTGCCTTCACTGAGGTATTTGTGTATTCTATCTAGCCTTGGTGTTTTTAGTTATGAAATTGAAGCAGAAAGCATCAGTTTTTTTTAGTCCATATTAGCCCATAGAAGAAGAAAAAGGTACTGTGGAACTTTGGTTAAAGGTACTTGGTTGGTTATTACAACCATATCTTATTCCCTTGAAGCAATTATTACAAATTTTCCTAAAATTCATTATTATATATGTACGTATGTGGGTGGGACAAGATTTTATTTGAATGAAATGTTGATGAAAATTCTTACTTGAACATTTTCAATGCATTTTTTTGGTAAGTGGAGATTGTAATGCTTGTTTTGGGTATTATTTATTTTCTCTTCCCCTTAATTTTGTACCTTTAGTTGGTTTTTGAAATCCAGACAAGTTCGAGAAAACATTGTACAACGAAATTTGGTTCTTGGAATGCAGACAAGATCCAAAACATAATACAGATTTTGGGCTGATTACTTGGTAATCCAAAGGAGATATCTCGCATTACTCTCTTTCTCTCTCTTATCTTGGAAACATATATATGTATATATATATATATATTATATATATATATATATATTGATTAAGTGAGTAAGTTCTTTTGTGGGAGAGATTGTTTTGGTAACTTTTGGACTTCAAGGCGTAGGTGAACTATAAGGAGGGAGGAAAATTTGGGTACTTTCTCCGACAAGAAATCAATCCAGTTCGAATGATAAGGTGCAGGTAAAGAGTTCTTCTAACTTAATAAGCTATAGTAAGGAGAGGGAGGAAAATTTGGGATGCTTTTTCTCTGATAATGAACAAATCCAGTTTGAATGATGATTAGTTTTAACGTGAATTGATTTAAAATTTAAAATTCATCTAGAAGGTTAGGAGAAAAAAAAAAGCTTGAGTCATCAAGTTCCATGGATAAGATGAAACCTAGTTAGCCATTCAAAATTTTTTTAAAAAATTTCTATTGCCGTCCTGATTATTTTCTTCTTTATATAATATCAGACAGGTACCTATCAAAACAAACATTTTTGTACAAGATTCTTGATTAGTACACATCTTATAATCTTTATTAGAATAATAATTTTAAGTTTACTTCTCAAATTTCTTGTCTTTTCTCCTTCAACTTATTATTGGTACTACTATTCACTATTCTTTTGGAGAGATTTTGTTTCAAAAGATAAACAAGGGAAATGTGGACAAGTTTTTTTTTTTTTTCTTTTTTCAAGATTCAATAAGAAACTTTTACCTAACTCATTGTCTACCTACTAATTAAGCTATAGACTTATAATAGGTAAACCTTAAAACTAGCTTAGGTTTTATTAATTAATGACTAGTTTAAAGTCTTCATAGGTATAGATTATAGTATTTTATATATATATATATATATATATATATAATCAAGTAGTTGTCTTTTAGAGAAGAATTATTTTAAGCACTAGTAGAGATCCCATTTGCAATGGTATTATAATATACATAAGACCATATCAACCATAAAATAACAAGAAACTAAACAAAAAATGACTTGCAAAATGAGTAAATTACAATTCAACCACAAAAGGAAATCTTTAGGTTATCTCATTAAAGAGACAAGTGGTATATATTTTCTTTGTAGTAGAAGATTAAAAAATACTAAAAAAAAAAAAGGAAAAGAAAAGAAAAGATGACTTAATGTAAATGATCATAACTCACTTCAACAAGAATTGTTTTTTCTTGTAAACTTGTTGTCTTGACCTTTTGTTGAACCAAAGTTATGACTCTAACATTGTTTAATTATTTAGGTTTTGGAACTTTTAAGTGGATCTACTAATTGGATTCCTCCAAAGAAATTCAAAGATTGTTTATCTATCTATCACTCTTTCTTAAAGTGTAAGCTTATCATCATGTTGTATTATATAAATATATATAAATATTTATTTATTTATTTATGTACACTAATATATATTTCCTTGGTAATTAAATATTTAAATCAAATTTTATTATCAATTAACTCGGAATGATAGCATTTCATATCAATTTTATCAATTAAATCAGACAAACTAAGGTTGAAACATAAAATTTCAAGCACATTGTGTGGTTCAATCATAAAATTTATTACAATATGGTTATAAATGAACCCACCTAAGAAGGTGAGTTTTTCCTTCAATAATAAAAAGTACATTTCTTGACTTTTTTTTTTTTAAACTTTAAGTAACTATCTCTACATTTCTATCTCAACTAAAACTATTAAATTTATTTTATGCATCTTTCTAAATTTATACTCTCTAAAAAAAACTTTTTAAGATTTAAGAACAAAAATACCTGACACACGAACAAAGAGTTACATTAGCTATATATATTTTATAGAACAAATTTTTTGAATATAAGACTGTCCAAATAAATTTTTAAAACCTGTTTAAAACGAAAGTTAACAAAAAATTTGAGTATATATTTTATTAGAGATATCGATAAATTTAATTTTAAACAAATTTATATCGCAAGTTAAATTTTAAAATATATTTTGTTTCATTTTTAAAGTACCCAACTTTTTTATTTAAAAACAATAAAAATTTTCACGAATTTTGTAATTTTTTTTTAAATTCTAAGATTTAGGAAGTTTATTAAATGAAAATAAAAGATAATCAAGTTATTTTACATCAAATATATTTTTATATATATCTTTACACTCTTTTGAGAATATTTTGTGAATCAATATTACAGTTCTCTTTTTTACTCTAAATATATAGAAATTTTATTTAAAATTAATCTTTTCATTGGTAAGAATTACTCAATTTTAAAATTTGTTTGATAGAATTTGTAAAAAAAAATTCTTAAAGAAAAAAAATTTAGAACTTTAAAAATAAAAAGAATAAAAATTTAAGGCTTTGACTTCTAAACTTAAATTTGTTTAGAATTAAATTTATTGATCGATTTATCTTATTATTCTAAAAAATATATGTTTATTATGACACGCCAAGAACATATTTGAACAAAGAAAACAATGTATTTATTAATCAATAACCATGAAACAGGAAATAATACATACATATATATATATATATATATATATATATATATAGACTGTAATAAAATTAGAATATTGAAAGATGAATGAATTAGAAGAAAGTGTAGGACATGTGCAGATGTCCCCTTTCCTGAACCAATGTGTTTGTGTTTCATGTTATGCGGTGTTTTAGTAGCCGTCTGAGTGACCCAAATAAAACAAAATTTCTTTTTGTCTTACTTGTTGACCATTTCTTTCTTCTCTGATCAATTCACGGGACTCTCTCCCTTTACTAAATTCCAACTTTCCTAATTAGTTTCCTTTCTTTCTTTATTTATTTAACGTGTCATGATTAATACATACATACATACATACATACATATATACATATATATATATATATATATGTATTTTATATAGTGAAAGTCTAGAGTCTCCATAGAATTTTTTATCCATATGCTTTTGAAAATCTAGACAAATCTAGTGTGTGAGATCTAGCTAGAGCTAACTTAGACTTCATGTTAAAGATCACTAATTATTGCAACTTAGTTTAGTTTATCAAGAACATGTATGTATGTATATATTCTAATACCTTTCTTTGTTCTAATTAATTAGTGTGGAAAAGAAGTGTATAATTTATAGTTAAAAAGATATTATTTTATATGGTTTAATGTTGTTTCAATTATTTAAAATATAATTATTAAATTTTTTTTTGTGAATATGTATTTTTTTCTTCTTTAACACGAGGTGGTTTAGATGGATTCAAGAAGGGATATTTCTAAATTAAATATACACAAACTAATCATCACTCGAATTAAATTAGTTCTTTATAAAAGAAATACTGTTGCAAAAATATAAACGGCTATACACATGAATTTCTAATCTCATTTAAATGGAAAAAGATTTTTACTAGTTCAGATGCCTTCTTGGAATTTATGTATAGTTTTATATGTATGTATGTAAAAGTGTATATATATATATATGTACACATTTGAGTAGGAGAGAGAGAGAGTCTATAGTTCACATGACTTAAAGCTAACTCCACCAAAACTTATAGCTTTAGATAATAAAAGAATTAGGTAATGTCACTTGGAATACATGGAGGGACTTCTTGAGTCATACTCACTTTGTTTTAGGTTAATTAATTAATTAAATATATGCTTTGAACATATCCAAAAAAGGGGGATTACAACTTGAAAATTAAGTCACTTTATAATTTATTTATGGGGGGTTCCATTTTTCTTTTATCCTTTTTGGATCCTTCCAAAATAATGGTTACAAAAGGGAACAAAAGATGATTAGAAAGTTAATGGACTAGTAGTGTTCATATATATACATACATACATATATATATATATATATATATATATATATATTATTATATTATGATAGGATTATGTCTATGTTTTTAAAAAAAAAAGTAAATAAAAATTCATATAATGTTGATTCATTGGCTGGTTTTTTCCTTGATAAGCACAACTATGGCGGGCCATTCTCCTGATTCGGGTGATCTTAAATGATAATATTGGCATCTCTTCAATCAAAGAAAAGAAAGAAATAAAGAAAGAAAGAAAGTATGATTAAGAGATCTCTTCAACAAAAGTGGTTTCATATATATATATATATATATATATATATATATATATATTTTTTATGGTGGAAACCATTAACAAACAAAATTTATTTAAACACACTTTTGTTTTCAAAGACACTTGTAATGAATTGAATCCACCCCCATGTTTAAAGGCTTAATTAATTGGACTTTGATTGATCCCACTTATACTAATAATATATATATATTATATATTATATATATATAATTCTTGTAATGTCTTTTCTTTTTTTAACCTTTTCTCTTTCTCTTTTTAGAAATTTGTAACTTTTTCCATTATCATATTCAAAAAATAAATTTTGGGTTCAAATTTCTTTGAAATAAGCCCACAAAACAAAATGTACAAACTTAGAAAGTTTGAAAGCAAAGCTTTGTTTAAGCTTGCAAGTAATATTGCATTAGTACAAATCTATATTCTTGAATTTCAATTTTCTTACTCATTTCTTCCTTCTTTATTATTTTTTTTCTCTTATATAGTTTTCAACATCTAAAAACACTTTTCTATCTGAATTAATAATCTTGTTTGAATTTTGAAACTTTGAAAAATTATATAATATATATTTTTGGTATTTATTCTGTGTCCAATAATCACTTTTAAATTCTAACTAAACCAGATTCAAAGTGGATCGAACATATTAAAGAGCAAAGTTCAAATGGAGAACTTGCTAATCACGTTAAATTATATATATTTAGTGGAATCTATATATACAATATATATACCACATGTGGAGCCCAATATTGCTAATGTATATACGAAGGGCCCTACCAAAGTTTTGCCCTAATAAACTTGTTCACATGTGTTTCCCTACATCAGTGGAGTTAAACATGTGATGTTCACATCTTCCCTTTCTTCTATATAATATATATATATATATATATATATATATATATATGTATGTATGTATGTATGTATGTATATGTAGAACCCTCACCCTCACACACACACACACATTTTAGCTCTTGCATGGTGCATGCCCTTTCTCAACTCTAGCATGCTTCATTATACTTATATATATATATATATATATATATATATATATATATAGGTCAAGCAACCTTGTGTAGTTAGTTTAATTTAGAACCTCTTTCTCCTCAAGAATATATAGTATATATATATACTCACATAGCTTTGTCCTTATCTTTGTGAAAAAAGAAAAAAAAAATCTCAATTTGCTTCTTGTGGAATATATGATTAAGTTTAACAATTAAGTAATAGGGATAGGTAGCTAGGTAATTAATCATGCATATTTTTTTATTGATTTTGGCACTAGCTAACTATAGTTAGGAAAAAAAGAAAAAAAGTTATGTAGCTTTTATCATGTTAATCTTGATTAACTTTTTCTTATCCAACTTAACCTATATATAAGTACATTAATTCTTCTGTAGATCCAGCCATGCATGCCATCTTTAGTTACTTATATATATATATATATATATATATATATATATTATATTTGTCCAATCCATTCATGTATGTATCAACAAATTTGAATCTACCTAAGAAGTTTTGCAAATTGTGGTTTGAAACTAAGATGAATTATATGATCAATTGAATTAATTGAATTTTCAAATTTCAGAGTGAGTTGAGAAATTAAGCCACAAAACTTTATGCATTATATATATATAAAATTTCTTGATGGAAAAGTCATCTGATTGAAGTATGTAAATGATCGATCATGCAAAATCCCAATAGTTCACCAACAAAGAATATAATATATATATGTATGTATGTATACACACACACACATAGGTGTGCAAGAATTTGAATACAAGAACTATATATACTTTTTGAGAGTTTACAAGTCTAAACAAACTCCCTTCATGGAGTTCCCAACTTTTTGAGTTATGACTAAGGGGATAATGAATTTTAGAATGTCACTTCACTTTAAGTGCACACACACACAGATATATATATATATATTATAATATATTATATATATATATGTATATATATTATTTCCTCTTTTGAGTCAGACCAACTTCTTTGAGCCCCATGTATATATATATATATATATATATATATATATATATATGAGTGTGGTAATGGGTGGCCAGACCTGCTTTGTTAACTTCTAACCTTCCTAATTAAAGAAGATAGAGTGAAAGAAAAGAGAGAAATCATTGGATCCCTATAGAGAGCAAAAAAGAAACAAAAGTTAGGTTTAGTTTTTTGTATACTTATTTTTCTAAAAGCTTATGGAAATGGGGGATCCTAATCTAAATGTGTGTTTATAAATCTAGCTTTAGCCATAATTTCAGGTCCCCTTACCCTCACATATATACATACATATACATACATACATATATATATATATATATATAATATATATATAATATTATATATATATATAGGACCATTTTATAAAATGCATGAATGGCTGCAAACAACTATCCCATCTAAACCCAACCCTTTCTTTTCAACTTTGACAAAGATATATAACATATTATTCTATCCTAACTTATATTAGCTTTTCAATATATATATATATCTCCATATGTAATCTATAGCAAACAAAAGTTATGATTTTTATTTAGACTCTCAATTATAAAGACTTATAAGGATACACATATCCAATCAACTATTTATTTATATATAATAATTAATTAATCTTATTATTTTAAAATTAAGGCACGTTATATATATATAATAAATTTTTTCATGATTTTTATTTAGACTCTCAATTATAAAGACTTATAAGGATACACATATCCAATCAACTATTTATTTATATATAATAATTAATTAATCTTATTATTTTAAAATTAAGGCACGTTATATATATATAATATATATATATATATATAACAAATTTTTTTTAAAAAATTTGTTTAAAGAAATATTTCCTCTTGTCACTTTTACCTTTATTTTATTTTTTTAAAAAATATTGATAACGTGTATATAAAGTAAAATAGTAGCTATCAACAATAAAAAAGCAAAATTGTATCTTTACAAATTCAATTAAAAAAATAAAATTACTATTCTCTTTTCTCTCTCTCTCTCTATATATATATTATATTGAAAGGGGCCACTAACATACTAATAATGATGATTTTATTAAACTCCCCTTCCAAAAAAAAATAAAATTTAAAGAAAAATCTAACGGTCCAAAAGAATAAAAACTTTGGGGAAAGAAAAACAGTAAATTAATGAAATAATGCATTTAAGGGGAAGAGAGAGAGAATGGATTTTCTTAAATGGAAAAATTTGACTAAAAATGAACGAAGAAGATACGAACATTAGAAAGAGGAGACAATGGCGGGTCCTGGTTTAGAGTTGTGGTGAAGACTTTGGAAAGTACTTTTGATAAAAATACATATATATATATATATATATATATATGCTTTTCCCCTTTCTCTCTCTATATATCTCTAATTTTGTAGTTAGTAAGATTCGCAGAGATCTCTCCTATACTTAAATATTATACATTTCAACGTCAATCACGCAAACATCCGAAACAATAATTCATCATCACCACGTAATGGTAGGCCTTTTTCTAACTTCTAACACCTGAACATTCACTCCATCCATCCATCCATCCATCCATACATACATCCATCCATACATACATACATACATACATATACATATATATATTTTTTCTCATTTATAAGGGTGTACTTTAATGAAATGTTTAGAAAACTACGTACTTTCTCACCTATATATATATATACGTACAATAATTATGTAATAAACTGTTTTTGTTTTTTTTTTTTGCTTTAAGATTAAAGAAGTAATGGTGCTAGATACGCATGATGGATATGATGGTGACACGTGGGCCAAAGAATGAAGACGGGGTTGATTAAGCCTGGCCGACGGTGCTAGATCTTTGATGTATCTAAGGTTTAGATGATTTTTGTGCGTAGGTAATCATCATTATATATATTTTGAGAGACAAAGGGTTTTTTTTTTCTTGCATGCATGAGATGTTTTGATTTTTCTTTAGTTTCGTGTGTGTGTTTGTGTGTGTATGTGTGTGTGAGAGAGAAGGAGAGAGAGAGAGAGAGAGAGAGAGGGAGTTGGTGTGTGTCGGGCCTAAGTTTAATTAAACCAATGTTTGGTGATAAGTTTGAAGTGAAAGAGAGGGGAAAATGAGACTAAGAAAAGGGAAACACATCTATGCATCATCTACTGTGTGTGTTGGCACACACTGTTCTAAACAAGAAAATTATCAAAAGGGTAGTTAGTCAATATATATATATACATATACCGATTAGGATTTTCACACTTAATAAGTGTAAAAATATATGATTCGTGAGAATTTTTATTAAATTTAATAAATAAATACATAAACCAATTAGGATTTTCACACGTGATAACCGTGAAAAAATATGATTATAAGAATTTTTATTAAATTTGATAAGTAAATACACAAGAGTTTATGTTTAAAAAAAAAAAGAAAGATAAATATATATAAAATATAATATAAAAAAGATATTGATAAAAATAATAATAAATTAATTATCTAATAAATAAACTGAATCTACGGATGCAGACACAATTATATATAATTTTAGTGAAATAAAAATCTAAAATTTTAATGTATAATGTAGAATTTGGCAATGCAAGCTAGAGGTTTGTAGACAGAGACATATATATATATATATATATATATATATATATATATATATATATATATTATATATATATATATATATTAGAGAAGAGAGAGAGAGAGAGAGGAGAGAGAGAGAGAGAGAGAGAGAGAGAATTAAAAACAAGTAAAAAATGTGGAAGATTTGTCTTAAGTAGCAGTTGTCAAATTCTAATTGGAATGCTTAAAATGTATAAATATTGTAACAATACAAAAATGATCATCAGCTAAAGGCAGCCATTATATATATATATATATATATATATATATATATATAAATAATATTTGATTTCCTTTTAGATATTAACATATTCTGATTTGGTCAGTGGAAAGACTTCTATGCATGTTATGTTATAATATAATAATAGTAATTATTATTATAACTATAAGAATGTTATAATTGATTATATATATATATATATATGTATCATCATACATAAATTTCATTATTATTTTATGAAATATTAACTTTCAAATTTCTTTGATTGCTTTAATGTATAATAATCTTAATAACTTTAATTTGACTAATTTGTAGATAAACCATTGTTTATTTGGTGCTAAAGGTCATAGAAGATTCGATTAGGATATATATTATATATATATATATATATATATATATATATATATTATTTGGATAGCAATTGAAAAAATAAAAATTAATTTGTTTTAATCAATTTATATTTTGAGAAAGTTTAAATAAGCGAATGTGTAAAATTTCTAGGTATTTACTTAACAATCAATAAAAACTTTAAAAAATAAGCGACGTGGGAGAAATTATATGTATATATATTATATAACAGTCTCTATCATCCAATTCAGAGGGAAAGAG